>JAZKJV010000196.1:1200000-1580232 GCA_037367405.1 Ottelia alismoides | reverse complement strand
TTTCTGCGTCATATCCGATACGACGATCACGCTTCCGTGATGCGCTTGAGGATAATACCATATCCTTCAAAAGGGACCCATAAAATCTATGCCTCATGCATCAAAAACATCACAAATAATCATCGGTTGCATGGGCATCTCATCTCTCTGTCCAACTGTCCCTCCCATTCTTTGACAGATGGGGCACGACCATACAAAATCAATAGCATCTCTAAATAAGGTTGGCCAATACAATCCACATTGAAGTACTTTGTGAGCGGTTCTCTTTCCCGAATGATGTCCTTCAGCCTCAAGTGAATGAAAATATGTGAGGACACTCTGGTATTCCTCCTGAGGGATACACCTTCTCCAAACACAATCCGGTCCTTCGAAGAAAAGGAAAGGATCGTCCCAATGGTATCTCCTCGATTCCGACTTCAGTCAATCAATGTTGCTCCTAGTCCAACCATGGGGAACCTGCTTGGAGACAAGATAGTTCACCATGTTGTCATACCACAGGAGTGAGTCAATAACACAAATTGACTCATCTGGGAAGGTTTCTCTAATCTGCTCATAATCAGGAGAATCCTTAAGTTCAATCCGAGAAAGGTGATATGCCACAACATTCTTCACTCCAGGTTTATCTTTTATCTCCAAATCAAGTTTCTGGAGGAGTAAAATCCACCTAAGAAGACGTGCCTTCACATCCTTCTTTTCCAGTAAGTATCGAATGGTTGTGTGATCTGTGTAAATTGTCACCTTATAGCCCAAAATATATGATTTGAACTTCTCGAGGTCACATACTATCGCGAGCATTTCCTTTTCAGTCACTGTATAATTCTTATGTGTAGCATCTAATACTTTGCTCGTGTAATGTATCGCAAATTGGATCCCCTCTCGTCGTTGTCCTAACACATCTCCTATAGTGAAATCTGAGGCATCAGTCATGATCTCAAAGGGGAGAGACCAATCAGGAGCATATAGGACAGGCAAGGCACAAATCTTCCTCTTCAAGAGCTCAAAAGGCCTCCAAACACCTGTGATCTACAACGAACTCTGTGTCTTTCCCTAAGAGATCATTCAGTGGGCGGACAATCTTTGAAAAATCCTGAATGAATCTTCTATAGAATCCAACATGCCCTAAGAATGACCGCACTGATTTCATGTTGGTAGCTGGATCGAGTTTCTTGATCACCTCCACCTTGACAGGGTCAACCTTCATTCCCTTTTTGGAGATGACATGCCCCAACACGATACCCTCCGTCACCATAAAGTGACTCTTCTCCCAGGAGAGTACCAGATTTACCTCTCTACACCTCATGAGGACTCGGTCCAAGTGCGCTAAACATGTATCAAAAGAATCACCATGGACCGAGAAGTCATCCATAAACAATTCCAGGAAATCTCTAACCATCTCGGCAAATATGGCTATCATGCACCGCTGAAATGTGCCCGGGGCATTGCAGAGCCCGAATGGCATGTGTATGAAAGCATAAGTACCGAATGGACATGTGAATGTAGTCTTTTCCTGGTCCTCAGGGGCTATGGCCGCCTGGTTGTAGCCTGAGTACCCATCAAGAAAATAGAAGAACTCTTTCCCTACGAGTCTCTCCAAGATCTAATCAATAAAGGCAAGGGAAAGTGGTCTTTCTTGGTCGCAGCATTCAGGCGCCTGTAGTCAACACAGACACACCACGACGTGGGTACTCATGTCGCGATCTCTACCCCCTACTTGTTGGTGACCATCTGAATTCCCGACTTCTTTGGGACAACATGAAGTGGGGCCACCCACTTGGAGTCAGAAATAGGGTATATAAACCCTGCCTTGCACCATTTCTCAATCTCTTTCTTCACCACTTCCCGTAGATTGGGGTTAAGTCTCCTCCGGAACTCACGGGAAGGTCTCGCATTATCCTTAGTAAAAATGTGGTGCGAGCAGAGATTGGGATTGATCCCCACGAGATCCGACACTATCCAGACTATTGCTTTGTGGTTCCTCTCTAAGACCTCTAACAACCTAGACTCCTGTTGTAACGTCAAGTCTAAGCTAATGATAACAGGATATCTCTCTTTGGGTTCCGCAAGAAAGGCGTACTTGAGTGTAGGAGGTAGTGATTTTAGTTCTGGAACTGTGGTATCATCAAGCAAATTTGGCTAAACTGAATCTGAATCTGGTTCCATGCTGCTTGAAGGTGGGCTAAGATGTGTAGTACTCGCCACCAACTCAGAAGTAAGGGGAGTCAGATCGCCAAAGAAACACGGTAGTTCGGCCAAAGCTGCATCCGACTCATCATCTATGTCCCACGATCATTCCGAAGGGGATGGAACTGACAGATCCAGATGAATCTCTATATCATCATGGGGATAGGTAGATGCATCTCTCACAAGATCAGACAACACCTGGCAAATCACATCATCCACTATACCCTTTCCAGATGATAGGGACTCACTCTGTCCTGAAGGAATCTGTCCCTAAATCCCAACTGTGCTAATCAATCTGCAATCTGCCTCTGAAGATGAGTACTCTGTGCTACTCTCTGAATCAGGTTGCTGACACTTAGTTTGCTTCATCTCAAGGTTCACTTCTCCGCCTGGAGAACGAAACTTCATCATTCTCGTACCATAATCAAAAGCTGTGTCTACGGTCCTAAGGAAGGGACGTCCGAGAATGATATGAGATTCTCTCCAATGATTGGGGGTCTCCATGTCTAAGACTGTGAAGTCAACTTGATAGTTCTACCCCTCAATCGAGATAACTATGTTCTTCACTTCTCCCTTAGGTTTCTTCACTGAACGATCTGCGAATTGGAGTAAAGCTCTAGATTTGCAAAGTGATCCCAACTCCAATTTCTGATATAATGTTAAGGGATGTAAGTTGATTGAAGAACCGTTATCTAAGAGTGTGCGTACAAATGCAATGTCGTCAATACGATTATCCACATAGTGAGCACCCATGTCTCTCTTTTTCCTTGGCAAAGTCTGATTCTTGAGACAATAGGTTGTGGATACTGATAAGACACGTTTCTTTATATTTCGGTTATCTTTCATCCAGCTAACCCTTGTAGGTGTGCATCTCACCTTAAGGTATTTTTGGAATGCAGGATGGTTAGCCACATATTCATCAAATGGCACCTTACAGTGATATTTTCTTTACAAAACCGTGCCATATCGGGGTCCTCTTTCTGAATCTTTTTGATGCACTTTCCTGTCATAAGAGCATGGGGGAAAGGGATTGAAGCTAGAGAAACAAAGGATGAAGAATCTGAATCATGAACTGAAAGATCATTCTTGGGACTTAACAGAAACAGAGTTCTTCATACATGAATCTTTTTGATACAACATGGGATTGAAATCAAAACTATATACTACAGGTTGTGGAATAGAAGCTGGAGTGGTATCCGCCACAACCAGAGATGCAAGGTCGTCCGTAGACTCAGAAGAATATCCATGCTACTGATGTTGCATTCGTGCTCTCCTTCTCCTCTCGGCTCCCTGAGTAGAAATCCTCGAATGGTGCTAATGAGGCTCTGAAATATGATGCCTCTCCTCTCGTCCTCTGAAGACTCCTCAAGTAGAGCGCCAGAGATGCCCCTCCTCGTGTCCCTCGCCCGGTCAGGTACGATCACAGTCCTTCCGCTCCTGAGTGACATGTGGTTAGCCTCGTCACATGAAAGAATCTCATGTTAAGATCTAGGAGATGCTGAATAGTATACCTGACCAAAGTGCTGCTGAGAACTAGATCGGTTTAGGCTATTGGAGTTAGCCTGAACTTGGGCTAGGATCGAAGTAGAGGGTGCAGTCTACTTGTCTCGTCATCTGGAAAGGTGGTTGACATCCACCCGTAAGTCATGAATTTTGTTCCTGTAGGAATGAAGCTCGTCGAGTATCTGCTGTTGAATGTCCACGAGACTAGATGATGAAGGAAGGAGATACAACTGGGAAGAAGAATGGGAAGATTGGCCCTGCTGGTCAGGGTAATGCCTCTGCTGCTGCTTCTGGGGTTGCGAGCCCTGTTGACCCGCCTAGTAATGGCCCTGTCGGCCATACTGTTGGTATTGCTGTCGTTGTTGCTGGGGTGGCTAGAATTCAAGGCTCTGCTGTGAAGGAGGTGGTATGGAGGTGAATGCGTTGTTGTGAAAGGTCGGGGGACGCTGGTAGGTATGTCAGTCTCCCGTACTTCCCTGCCTGGTAGGGTCCTGAGTATACCATACTCCATTCACCTCCCAAACCGGTGGAGGCTCCTCCTGAACTGTCTCTGCTAATGGAGGTGGCTGCTGGAAAGAGTAGGCGTAGGATTGGTCCTACTCCCACAACTGGGGTTGCCCTGACACCAACTACTCCTGAATATGGTGAATGCGATATACGAGAGCAGAGGGTGCAGTCACGACAGGTATCTTGATCTTAGATAGCCTATCAGTCAACTCCTCCATTTGTTTTGGGAATCTTGGAGATGCTCCGGTCCAATTCATCAATTAGCTGTCAATCCTCTCGACTACAGTAAGCTTGCCAGCAAGAAGTCCCAAGCTAGGGATCACGTCCTGAGAGAGATCGACTACATCTGATTTTCCCCCTCCAAATGAGAGTGAACTGGGGGAAGGTGTATAGGCCCTGCTGGCCATCTATGAGCGGCTAGTTTCAACCATCTACTCGAATACCTTCCAGACAGTATCTGCTCCTCGTGATGTATAGCTGCCTCCACAGGAAACACTCACTAAACCCTCATCTCAGGGTTGAGACCAGTGAAAAATGATTGGACCAAGATGTTATCATCTAGTCCATGACAGGGACACTTCTGTAGGATGTCCTTGAATCTTTTCCAAGCATCACAAAAGGCTTCATGGGGTAATTGGGAAAAACTCATAATTCACGTCCTCATCATGTTAGTCCTACTCAACGGGTAGAACTTCTTTAGAAATAGGTCCTTGAACTGGGCATAAGTGATGACAATAACTCCAAGATTCTTTACCCAGTAGTCGGCTTTGCCACCCAAGGAAAATTGAAGTGCTTTGAGCCTAATATTATCCTGGCTAACATTAGGATGTCTAAGGTTAGCATAGATGAGCTCAAAGTCCCTTAGGAATGCATATGGCTCCTCAGATGCATTCCCATCAATATGTGGCAGCAGGTTCAGAAAGTGCGGTTTCAACTCAAAATCAACTGTGGGTTCTGCCGGACTCAAGTAGTTCCGAATTTGATATTGTCCGGGGTTGTACGCTGCATCCATTGGTGGTTCGACCCTAACATTGAGCTATCCTAACTGAGCTCTGAGAAGTGCGTGTTACTTCTCAGATGCAGCTAATCTCTGGCTAGTACCATTCTCATGGGTCTTCATGGTTCTCTTCTTCCTCGTCTTTCTTCTTTGGAGGCATTTTACTTGAATCTTCTTTATGGCCTAAATCGGCAAGGTGTTCTTGATTAGAAGAAGATTTATAAATCAAGATATTCTCACTAAGGCAAAGGTCTTCCTCGGTGAGGTGAGAAGAGAGAAATGGAATGGTTTGAGAGTAACCATCCCGAGAGTGGGTGATCCTGGGCTCAAGAGGGTCATAAGTCCAGGTTGGTCCAAGTTGAGCATGGACCTGTGAAGACATACTTCTTGGAGGGTTCAACGAGAGATTCGCGAAGTCCGAATAAATATCCCCCCAATCAATCATCTTTGATGTCAAAAGAACCGATTAGAACACGATATTCAAAGAGGCACTAGTTCTACGGTGCACGTAAATGTGCGGAGTAAACTCACACAATACAAAGAAATTCAAACCCTCAATTTCACCAACTCAATACGTGATGGCCGTAAGAGTTCGGCTGAATTATCTTGTCAATTTTAGTTGGTGATAAATACAATCTTGGAAAGATTAACGAGCTATTAGGTGCCGTATTTTCCTACAGTCTGGCCCGATTCTTACGACTAGTTGGACCTACTTTCATCCAGTATAGGAGTAAGTACAGGCTGGAGCCCGTTCCTTGAGGACTAAGGCATCCTCTAAACCTCCCACTCTGCTAAGGAAGTTCGGACCATATAAATACGGCTACCCATATTCCTCACTGAAAATTAGCTAATCGCCTGAAAATAAAGAGCCAGTAGTAAGTAAGAAGTTCTGGCTTGGCTCTATCCTAGGGTCGTCTCTCTCTTACTTGCAAGTAAAACAAACAATGAGGGCTTTATGCACCTGAGAACATGGGTTCTTTTTATTCCAATTTTTATAATCGACCCGCTCAATTCAGTCCCAATTTTAGAGTTAGGTTATCACTTGAATTTTATTTGAACACAAAAATACGTCTACCATTCAGTCCCAATTTCCTTTTTGACTTAAGTTGTAAAATAAGAGGAAATCAGAAATCAGAACGCAAACGAGAAATTATGATGCATGCTCAGAAGAAGGTATACTTATAGTGAATCCCAACACTCTCCATGCGTTATGCAAAATTGAATTTGTAAATATTACACTAAATGCATGTAGATCGAGACAATCGCACCTAAACAGTTCACTATTAGCGGGGAAGAATTGATTTAATTTTGAGCTAAGTAGTACGTGTTTGTGTGCGTCTCATTATGAATCTTATAAGATAAGTGAATCTTCTAAGATATGTGTGGTCTAATTTACGATGGGCATAAACAAATTTGATTCTATACTACCGTGTGCATAATCCTTAATTTCGCCACTCAAGTCGAGCCCCACCCTCACCAGAGAGTGAAACATGTCTCGAAACACCACAAAATAAAGTCCAAATCTTTTTTACACACGCAAGCTCTCAAATAAGAGCCACTGTAAATGAGCAAGCTATCTAAATTATTACAACACAATAATTACAAAAATTCACAAAACTCCCTCGAAGATAAATGAATTATCCTCGCTCTTCAGCAGTCAGCGCGCATCATGTCCGTCGACCTCCGATGTACTCTAAGTCCACCGGGCCCTCGCAAGGAAAATAAAATTTATATTAGAGAGAATGAAAATAAAATATATACAAAAGTGAGCAGAAAACTAACTGTGAAAAAATGAAATAATTACAAGTGGCTCGGGGGTCAGACTATCGAGTAAATGAAAATCTGAATCCAACTTTTTAAAATAAAAAAATCCGCATTGGAAATCTACATCTTAATTTTTGAATTATAACCTCAAGTTGTTCCTTTGCCTCCCTGTGTTCGACCCCGGACTTGCTCGAGATATAAATTAAGCCGAGTCACTCTTCACGGAGATCCTTCTCTCGGTTCTGACTGAATCGTTAAGTACACGTACTACAACATCACCAAATTAAACATCATATTTAGCGACTCGTCAGATGGTGCAGTTGCCGGGGAGGCAAACGACTTAGGAATTAATTTAAAAAATTTGGATTTAGATTTTCACTTACTCGGGTAGTATGACCCCCAAGCCACTTGTAATTAATCCATTTTCCTTTCAGTTATTTCTCTTCATATTTTTGTATATATTTCATTGTTTATCTCTCCAATATAAATTTGATTTTCCTTGCGAGGGCCTGGTGAACGTGGAGTACATCGGAGGTCGACGGACGCGACGCGCACCGACTGCTGAAGAGCTAGGTGAATTGATTTTATCTTTGAGAGAATATTTGAAAATTTTCGTAATTATTGTGTTGTAATAATTTAGGTAATTCTCTCTTTACAACGGCTCTTGTTTGAGAGCTCGCGCTTGTATCCGGACTAGACATTGGACCCTCTTGTGGTCGTGTGGTTGCTTAACGTAGAATAGGACTTGCACTCACGGCTCTTAGAGCATTTTTATTAGAATATCTTTATTGCATGTGCTCATAAATTTTAGTACCACACATCACATTTAACGAGATGTACTTATCTTGCAAGACTATTAGTTAAATTTAACTTGTTCATCACTCGCTAATAGAACTGCCTGTCTAGGAACGGTTTTCTCGTTTGCATTCATTTAGTATAAAAATTTCAATTCTGCCTTGCATCTCGTATGTAGAATGCGTGGATTACTGTAAGTCTCCTGAACTGGGTATGCATCATTGATTTCACTATTTGCATCGGTTTTTCTCGACTCCCTCCCCTTGGTTTTTGAAACTTAGGTTAAAAGAAAATTGAGACCGATCACTAGGCATGCTTTGTTTGGTGGACTAATCAAGTGATAACCAAACTTAAAATCAGGACTGCTAATCAGAGTTGACCAAAAAAATTGACTAAAACTAACGCTTGTTTTAGGAGAGCAAAAACCTCATTATATGCTTGGTTATTGTGATTGTTGAGAGGTGAGGACGCATCCTTAGGATAGTGCCCAAAACCTACTTATTAAGCCTTGCGTAATTGGACTTATATCTTGATTTATCACCTAATTAAAACTGAAAAGATAAACGATCAGACTTTTACGACCATCACTGTGTTAAGTAGGTGAACTCAGGGTTTGCTCTTGTGTTTTTGTGTGTGTGTGTTATTCAGTGCACTTGCACACTTTCTTCCTAGATCCGCTTCATTCTCTCATCTTCCTTCCAAGATGTCAGAATATTGGTCATCATATCCACGCCACTCTTCTTCGACCATATTTCGACCATCTCCATCTTCTTATTCCTCTTCATACCTACACCTCGACCGCGAGGTCAGAACTCCGACTGATTTCTCCACTTCTTCGTCCTTCTCACCTGCCCCACATTCTTATATCCCTGACCCACAACCACCCTGGATTGACTCACCATATTCTCGCCCGCTTATTGGAATTAAGGAACAAACCAAAGAGCAAGCCACTGCTGAGATGAATGATTGGCAGAATCATTTGACCCCACATACCTCATTCTCACCTAGAGTTAGGACTGGGAAACCATTGACCTATACATATCCCGACTTGACCTTTGGGTACAACACAGTCGACCAAACCAACCGAATGGAGAGGCCTACATCATACGATCTTCATGACTTGATTGACCTGAGTGATCAAGCCAATATTGACCAACCTTCATATCACCCATTCGGAGAGCTAACATATACAGGGGATTGGACTCATGAGACCTATGTACAGACCCCTTGTCTACTTACTCCACCTTATGAGGCTCAGACCAACATCTGCCATACAGATGGGCCATACTCAACTTAGCATTACACGCCTGAGTCAAGGTGTGTTGAGTATAAGAGCCCGAGTTCTCAATAGTATCCTCCAATTGCGCAGACTTCTCTCATGATATGTCATGAGAATTTATTGGAGGATGACATTTGTAGAACGATCAAGAGTCCAGGTAGGAATGTGGATCATGGATTTTGCGGATAGAATTTTGAAAACCTGGAAGACACCGGATTGACCACACGTCATGTACAGATGGAGTCCCTTCTATCTCCCTCTTCTACTAACCACTTTCCCTCCAAACCAGAGTCTGTACATTCTCCTCGTCCTCCTTCACCTATCAAAAAGACCAAAAAAATTGAAAACTAAGTAAAACAACATAAAAATTGAAAATAGAAAAGATCTAAAAAAGTTGAATCTTGTACTTAGGGAAGCATTGGATAGAAAGTTAATTTTTGAGCTTCACTTAATAATGTTCATTGAACACTTTCCCGACCTTAAAAGATTTGTGAGAAGTAAATTGATGCCTAAAAGGTCGGGCAATAAGAGAACAAGGATTGAGAGACATAGTGTCTATGGCCACATCTTTGATGATAGGGAGAAGAACCAAGAGCCGCAGAGTAAAGCGTTTGCCTAGGTTTGATTGCGAAATCAAAGATACCACATTCACCCATGCAAGAATCGATGATGACTCATTGATTAATATCCTCCTGACATCCTTGCTTACCAAGCTCAAACTCGGATCTGCCAAGAAGTCAAGAGAGAGCATTCAGTTGGCGGATCGGTCCATTAAACGGTCGAGAGGAACCATTTCAGTCATCGTTACTTTCCAAGGTGCTCTACTAAAAAGACATCACGATCATTGATGTTGAACACCGAGGAGAGTTCAACCAGTCTCCGATCATTCTTGGGAAGCCGTTGTTAGCCTTGGCTAAGGCAACTATAGATTGCGAGACTCGGGAGATCAATTTCTCTGCATTGGGAGCACTCTCACCTCCCCCGATCTTTGAGGACACACGATATTCCTAGGTAACCCATAAAGTCGCAGACAGTCGTGACCTTCAAGAGACAATTGAGTCCCGTCTCTCTACTACACCTGCGATACTGACTATCCAGGTGACCATTGGTTCAGAGACTCCCTACACCTCCACACCACCCACTGCTTGCATTACCACCACCGTGACAGCTTCTTGAGAGGACTCACAATCAGAAGTTGTCCTTGAGTCAGACATGATCATTACTGATTTCCTTGATTATTTAGATGATCCGACTCATGAGCCAATCAATTCCAAGCCAACTGTGAACACTATGCCTTACCAGAGATGTGTGCTGACCCTACAGGAGTATTACAATGCATATGGTGACTCATCTGATAATGAACCTCTGGTCAGTACCTCACACACACCACATCCAAGACCTACACCAAAAGAGACAATTGGGACAAAATTGACCAATCTTGATAAATCGGTTGCTCCATCCTCCAGTCGGTCATCTGGTAAGAAGAAGAAGGTTATTGATTCCTTGAGGTGTTCCCTCGAACTCCTTAAGACATATCAATCTCCTCTTCCTCCTGATGCTTCAGGTTCTAGAAAACCGTCTAAGAAAGTTACCTTCGATGTACCAGAGAAGGAACTTTCTGAGGAGTCCTCATCAGGTCCGGATGAGGTGATCTATATGAGTGAGCTCAATTCGGATGTTCTGAAGCCATATTTGAGTAAGCAGCCGTGTGTCGACCCTCGTTGGACGTTCCCTACACTTCACTATTATTCTTCGGAGGATAATTCTGACAGCGAAACATGTGTTTACTACCCACCCCCTCGCTCCTGCAAGAAGGTCCGTCACAAACCTTCTTGATCCTTATATATTCTTACTCTTCCTTGTATAGATTTTCCTTCCTTTATTCCCCTCCCTCACTCTGATTCACATAACTTGCCCCAAATCCGTATCGTTTTCATTTGTGGCTATACTTAGGATGACTAGATCCTAAGTATAGGGGGGTGAGTGAACCAGGTTGCTCCATTTCTTCTTGTATATTCCTTTCCACTCACATCAGTTCTCACACTTACTCATGTTCTATACTTAAACTAACCAGATCTTAAGTATAGGGGGAACCGATGCCCGCCATGTGTATATACTCACCTATTTCTCCTCTTGACCTCGTCCGCCCCATTTTCGCTCTTCTTCTACACTTAGGCTGACCAGAGCCTAAGTATAGGGGGGTGGATCGGCTTCTATACTTTTTATTTTAGTCATCCTACGCTTAGCACGAGCTATGTCTATTTCTCGCTTCTTGTGCTTTGAAGACATAGCACATGCTAAGTATAGGGGGGCGTGTATATATTACATATATACTTTACCCATTGCTCGTACTTTCACGTATTTTTGTATATATTATACAATAATTATGGGGTGGGTAAAAAAGAAAAGAAAAGAAATCAAAAGAAAGAAAATCTTTTTAAAAAAAACTCTTAAAAAACTTTCAATTTTTTTCTTTCCTTATTTGCTTAAAAAACATTTTCCAAAAAATGACGTTTCTTATTTACATATCTTTTCAAAAAAACTTTCTTCTTTTTCTTTGTTTTTCAAAAAAATGAAAAGGAAAAAAAGACTTTTTTCTAAAAAAAAAATCTTTTTTCTCTTCCTTTGTTTTTCAAAAAATCTAATCTAAAAAAAAGAAAAGAAAAAAAACTAACTAATAAGTTGGTTTAATCCCTGACACCTTCACTTTCACACAAGACTAGTGAAGTTCAAGAACACTTGGTTTATGAGCTCTTGAGATTTTAAGTTAACCAGCCTTAGTCATTAGGGTCCTTGACTTAATTATTCGCATTTCCCTAGTTTGAAAGATTTGTGTGCTATATTGCATGCTTAGTCTCTACCTTAAGAATACGATAAGCACCTTACATACACGACTGCAGTTATGATGAGATGAGTTGAAATTTCACTTGAGGAACTGGTATGAGGGATTTGAGTTTGGACTTGATTTGATGATGCTCGAGGATGGGATAAAACCAATGAAGGCTTCATGAAACCTGAGTGTCAGCACCTTTAGCCAGTATGAGAACATGGTTCTTGTACCATCTCTTGACATTTACCTATGTGCCAGGGTGTGATAAAATAAAAAAAATTGATCATTGTGCGCCAACTCTTGGTAAAAGCAGTGGAGCTAGTCAAAAATACTACAAAGTAATGAAACGTCAAAGAAAAGCTCTCATTCCATACAAAGTCAATTACCAAAAGAGCTTCCACCAAAGGCGAGCGCTACCGACCATTTCAAAGTGTCCACTTGGACCACCGCTATTAGGACCAGGAGTCGGGCTTGCACCAAAAAATGGCTCTGCATCGTAAATGCTACACGTATGGGTGTAGAAGGTATAATAGATATCAAAAAAGGCACACCCCGGTGTACTCCCAGGAAAACAAGTGCATACGACTCCAACTTCTCTTGACATATGCACTGATCAACACCAAAAATATGTGTTGCGTAATAAGGCACTTGAGAGGATCCTTGTTCCAATGAGAGGGAGAGAAGAAATGACACAATCCTATGCCCTCCATCAACTAGCCTTCCATCTACACTTTTAAGTCTGACAACTAAAGAGACGGTGGATTGGATGCAAGAAATGATTTATTCCCTAGTGTTGAGGATCGGGTTCTTAGGAGAGTCTCTTGATCTGGAACCTTGGGTGACGTTGCGACTCTACTCTTATAACTGCAGTCAACACTTAAGTCATATTCCTACTATATATGTATACAAAGAGAGTTTGATGATTAGGGAAATTGGATACCTTTTGACTAGAGCTTGGTTCATCTTAGAATCTTAGGATCCCTAAAATTGAGAGTTCTTGAACGGATCAAGTCTTGTATTCACATGCACAGTTAGGGGTTAATCCAACTTATTCATTCTTTATTTGCTCGAGGACTAGCAAAGTTTAAGTATAGGGGGTGATGAATCTGCGATTCATCATCTCAATATCTTGATCTTAGCAAATTCCCTGAGAAAATTCTCAATTAAATATCCATAAAATAAATAAATTAACAAAATAACTTTTGTAAATAAAACACACTAAATATTGTATATTCGATTGTACAAAAAACATTAGCAATAAAAAGCCACAAAAATAAAGGAGTTTTTCACCTATAAATAACCCAAAACTTCACGTATTTTTAATAATTTTATTTCAACTCCTTTTTAGCTAGTTCTTTCTCTAATTTGTTCATAAAATTTTATATAAAAATAAAAAAATACAAAACAAATTTCACCTCAAATAAATGCTCCTACATCCCAAAGAGAAAAAAGCCGTAAAGTCCAACTTCCAAGCCAAATTCCCACTCCGTATGAACTCCGAATTCACCAAACTCACTTTTAAAGTTCAAGTTAGAAAATTATCTATCGAATGGAAGTAGTTTCATTAAAATCGGAGCTCATTTGCAAAAGTTGGGTTTTGGGACCTAGATGTACATTGTATATTATGTATATATTCATTTTTTTTCTTCATTTTTTATTTTTTCTTTCTTAATTACCAAAAATACAAAAAAATCATGCTTGTGTTGTATTTTGATTGTAGTATTTTATTGTATTTTTTGTTTCAAATATCTCTTATTAAAAGGATAAAAAAAATACACAGTAGAAAAGCAAACAAAAAATGTACATGTTGTATGTATTCCTTTGTAAATTCTCCACTATTTTTTCCTTCTTTATATTTTTGTTGTATTTAAAGTAACCTACTTTATATCATTATTTATTTTATTATTTTATTCCTATTCTCTACAGTAACTCCATTCTACCACCAGCTTCCATTCAACTCCACCATTTCTAATAACCCCCATTCCACTCCATATTCTTCCACCAACCTCCCATTCAACTCCACCAATAATACAACTTCCCATTCAACACCACCACCATTCTAACCTCTCTTTCTCTTCTCTTTATATTCATTTGTACATCCTCATTTTTCCCATCCGCCTTCTAATAGAATAAGGAGATATCTTGGAGTGTTTTATTGGTGACAACGACGAAGCGTCTTCCTCAAGCGACGACCTCCTTTAGGCGAGATCTGCGGAACGGAGTTCCCCATCAAGCTCGCGTAGCTTCTCCGATTTTTATTTCTCCAATCAGATTGAAGCGACGACAGGAGTCCAGCGTAGCTGCTCCGCCAATCCGGCAAAGATTCAAGTAAGTATTCCTCATCATTCTCTTGTTATTTTATTTTATCTAATATTTTGTTTCTTTGTTGTTTCATTACACTATTTTTTTATCATCACCAACTCATCCTCTTCCCCTTTTGTATATATCTACATTTTTTCCCTTTTTAAAAAACAATTCAAAAAATAAAAAAATTAAAATCAAAACAAAAGAATTTTCAAAAAATATTACAGCAGCTTTTTTTAATCAAAACATAAAAAAATTAAAATTTAAAAAAAAGAAGAGGAGGAGCCGCAGGCCACGGCCCGCCACCCCTCCCCTTTCCTCTCCACCACCAAGTGGCACCGCCGCCCCCCCTCCACCACAACAGCGCCGCCCACCGCTCCTCCCTCCGCTCCTCCGCGTGTGGAGGCCGCCACGCCGCCCAGCAGTGATCCACCCGCCGTCCTATGTGCGGGGTTGCCGCCCCTTGACTCTCCTCCAAGATCGCTCACCAGCCTTCGCCTCACAGCGGCCCACTACTGCCGCCACCCGGACACGCGCCGCCTGCGCGTCGCCCTCCTAGCGGCCGCGCGCGACCGCGCCACCTCCACCGACCCCATTCCCCTTTTGGGTTCAACCGAAGGAAGAATAAGGTCATTTCCATAATTTTTTATTGTAAATATTGCATGTTTTCCCCTGCTAGTTTATGTAATTACAAAAGTGCCTCCATGCACAGTTTGTGTTATTTAGTTTAATTTCCGTTTTGCACGGATACCCCTGTATTTGACTATTAATTTGGACATCAACTTTGCATCTTTAATTTCAATAAAAATGTTTTGATGTTAAGCAACTAATTCTCTACCATGTGGATATTTATTTATATTTTTATGGTCTTTGGGTAAATAACTAAAATTATTTAACTGAAATTCTGCATATTTTACCCATTCTGTGCTATTAAATTCATATCTAACTCACGGTTGCTCTAAAAATTCTTGAAAAACTAGATCATGATGCCTTAAATTGTTATTGAGATACTCTCCAAATTTCATCCAAGGTGGAGTTGTCTTGTGCCTGAAATAAATCATAGAGTTATTTTTGTGTTTGATTTTTAAGTAAATCCACATACATCCTTTTCCCAAAATTTAAAGTCTCTTGGATGCCATATGAAAATACCTATTTGGGATAATTCTCTCTCTAGCTAATTTGATACTGTGGATTAATTAAGAATTAATTACTCGCTGTCACTCTGTTTTCACTAAAAAATCCATAAAAAAAATCATATTTTGTAAAAAATTTCCAAAAATATTACAGTAGCTTCCATGTGTCATGTTTATGTTTTCTTACTGTTTGTGTGAGAAATTGCGAAAATACCCATAAAAAGTGTTCATTTTTCATTGTTGCATTTTAACCCCTAAAATTCTAAAAAAATATGTTTTGCATGCATCACTAGATTAAGTCTACGAAAAAAATATAATTTGACTAAATTGAACCGGTTTGACATTAAAATTAATTTAGTCAAGGTGTGTGATTTCTTAGTAACTTAGTTCACCCGCATTTTGCATTGGCATTTGTATTTGCATAAAAAAATAAAAAAATAAGCATTGGAAATCTACATCTTAATTTTTGAATTATAACCTCAAGTTGTTCCTTTGCCTCCATGTGTTCGATCCCAGACTTGCCCAGGATATAAATTAAGCCGAGACACTCTCCACGGAGATCCTTCACTCGGTTCTTACTGAATCGCTAACTACACGTACTACAATGTGCCCAAATTAAACATCATATTTAACGACTCATTATGAAAAATTTACTGGAATGAAAACATGATGCAAGGATACTACAATAATATTTTTGGATTTTTTGACCAAATATGATTTTTTAAAGATTTTTTAGTGAAAATAGAAGGACAGTGAGTAATTAATTCCTAATAAATCCACAATGCAAATTAATCAGAGTGCGAATTATCTCCAAAAGATGTTTTCATATGGAATCCAGGAGAGTTTAAATTTCACAAAAATAATGTACGTGGATTTAATTAAAAATCAAATACAAAAATCACTCTATGATTTATTTCAGGCACAAGACAACTCCTCTTTGGATGAAATTTGGATAGTAATTCAAACGTATTTCAGGACATCATGTCTAAATTTTCAAGAATAATTAGAGCAACTGTGAGTTAGATATAAATTTACTAGTACAAAATGGGTAAAATATACAGAATTTCAGTTAGATAATTTTAATTAAATACCCAGATAACTAAAAAATGTAAATAAATATCCACGTCGTAAAGAACTAGTTGCTCAACATCAAGTCATTTTTCATTGAATAAAATGATGCATATTGATGTCCAAATTGATACGCAAATATAGGGTTATATGTGAAAATACAGAAACAACCAAAGCATACACACAAATATATACAGGGTCTGACTTGTAATTACATAAATATAATGGGAAATATTGCAATTTTTATAATAAAATTGGAAAAGGACCTTTCTTCTTCTTCTTGGGAGGGCACGAAGGCGGAGAAACTAACAAGGAGGAAGGTGGCGGCGACGGTCCGTGCACGTCATGGCCGCGGAAAGCACCATAGCATAAGCAAATATGAATTTTTTTGAGAATTTTTCGAATAATCAAAACATTTATTCTGATGAAAATAACAAGCAATTCAGTGTCTGAAATGCAGGGACGCAAATGTAATTTCACAAAGTTTTTACACTGAATATAAAGATAAATAAGAGACTGGTCTCAGTTGCAAGTTACCCTGGATGTCACATGCAAAGCATGTGCTTTGGAGTTGAGAGGAGCGTCTTTGTAATATCAAAATACTTTCAGGACTTTATTGCAATTTTCCCCTTTTTTAATTGAGCCCTAGGGCTTCTCTTCCTTTTTGATTCACGCAACAGGAGCAAGAGGCACAAAGGAGATCGCCTCCGCCCACGGAAGATGTCGGCACTGGAGAGTGGCGGGCACCGTGCGACGGTGGAGATCGGCACCGCGCGGCTATGCCGCACGATGCGGCGGAGGGAGGCGCGGTCTGGGACTGTGGAGCTGAAGGGGCGCGGGCGCTGGGGGCGCCGCCGGGAGTGACGAAGGCGGAGGGGATCCGGCGCGCGGCCGCGCGAGGATGGGGCCGAGAAGGCGCCGCCCTGTGGCTGGCGCGCGGGGGACGGGCCCGCCTGGGCGGTGGGCGCGGAGGTCGGACCGACCTGGAGGAGAGGCGGGGAAGCACAGGACCGCCGCAAGGGCGGCTTCGGGATGCGAGAGGGCGCGGGCCCGGGCCCGCCTGGGCGGTGGGCACGCGCGGGGCTTCGCCGCGCGAGGAGGATCGGCGCCGGGTTGCGGCGCAACGACGCGGAAGATGGGGGCGATGCTGATCGGCCGAGGGGCCGTGCGGGGCGGGGCTGCGGCGCCGGCTGGGATCTAGAGCGGAGGGGCGGCGCACGCAGCCGCCTGGGAAGAGGACGCGTCGTGCGCGATGGAGGCAGAGAAGGGGGGCCATGCGGGGAGCTGCTGGTGCAGCCCGCGTGTGCAGCCCGCGTGTGCACGGCCTGCAGTTTTTTTTATATTTTTTTAAACTGCAGAAACTATTAGAAGAAATCAAGAAAAAAATTGTATTTTTTTTGTTTATTATTCCTGCAAAAAAAATGTTAGATATAAAAGCAATTTTTTTATTTTCTTTTTATTATACCTGCAAAACAAAGGTTAGATAAAGAAGAAAGATAAAAATTTTATTTTTTTTACTTCTTCCTGCAAAAACACCTGTAAGAGAACAGGAAAAAATATTTTATTTTTTTAATTATATACAAAAATGGATGTGTGAATGGTTGGATCTTGACGTGGTGAGAGATAGATCCAGGGGCTCCGATCACCGTGCGTGATCGGAGGTGGAAGATCGTGCGAGGTAGAAATCGAATATGTAGGGATTGAGGAGATGAGATGGAAATCGGCGTCGGTCGTGGATTTTGTGTGATGGAAATTTTTTTAATTCTAAGATCTAATCACTACACCTACGCTAACATCTAAGCCTACAATTCACCTACGAGAAACGACAAGTAAAAGTGGATCTCACCTCGGGGTTTGGACACACCATGATGGCCTCGACGAAGCTCAAGTCCGCCAAAGATCGATCAAGTGTGAATGAGGGAGGAGGAGCCCATTAAAAAGAGAAAAAAAATCAAAAATGGAAGATATTCACAGATGAGGAAAGTGTTTATTGGTTAATTAAATAAAATAATTGAATAAATAAAATAAATAATTAATTAAAAACGAATTTCATAATTAATTAAAATAAATAAATTAAATAATTTCCAAAAATCAATTAGCCACCTTAATGGTGGCTATTTAAGGCACAAAATCAAATCTTTACATAAAAGGTAAGTTATCAAATCCAATAAAGAATTAAATAATTAGATATAAATACAAAATTCGTAATTAAATTAAATTAATTAATTAAAGTTAGATATTTTATTTTGTTGGTGTCTTTTTTTTATTTAAGGAAGTTAGTTGTATACATATATTATATACATATAATATAATGTACATAGGTGCAAATAAGGAAATAATTTTTATAAAGGATTTTTTTTTAATTTTTAATTTTTTTAATTTTTTTAATGAAAACAATATTTACAATATATATTATGTATAAAAATAAATATAAATAAATATGTTCATCAAATATATAGGAAAATTGCACAAAACACCCCAGAAAACCGACTTTTTAACCGTAACCAAAAATAATGAAACCACAACCATTTGAAAGATAATTTAATTTATAGTATGATGGAAGTGAGTTTGGTTCAATTTGAGCTTGTGTGGAGCCGGAATTGATGTTTCAATTATCACTTTGTGGCTTTTTCTTGGTGTAATTATTTGCAATATATACAATATTTTATTTTACAAATATTTTTATTATTTACAACACAATTTTATTTACAACTTTTATTTACGAAAATAATTAGTTTGAGGTCACATTATGTACAAATAAAATAATGTAAGTTTTGTATAAATATACATGAAAAATATTTACAAGATATTTTTGATTTTTCTGACAAACGACCCTATCTCCCCCTACTTTATTCCTGGTCGATCAGGTCAAGTCTTAACCTTCTCTCGGGGTTTGGGTCAGTCTGTATTTATTGCATAACTACATCCTTTATTTTTCTTTTCTTTTTCTTTTCTTCTTTATTCTTTTATTTATGTACAAAAAGTGTTAAAAATGCAATTTTAACAAATGCATGCAAAATGGTAAAATTATGAAATTAATGGGTATTTACATGTGTTTGACTAAGAAAATGAAGCTAAAATAAAAGAATAAAGGCGATGAATCGTGGATTCATCATTCCCCTATACTTTACCTTTGCTAGTCCCTTAGCAAACACTTATTTGAAAAATAAGTGAAAACAAAAATAAAGAAAAGAAAAAGGAAAGAAGTTAGAATAATGTTGACTTTTAAGCTTATCTTCATAAAAATGTAGTCTGGAGCTCTGTCGGACCTTTGGATTATTAGTATGTCGGAACCTTAATGGGATGTGGATTTAAAACCTAACAGCCTCTAAGTTCCACAAGACTCCTATTCAAGTCTACTCAACAGTCAGATCAGAACAAGTCTACATACATAAATTCTTAGGACTATGAAATCTTACTTGTACGGTGTAAGTGAATATAGCTCCTCATCTCAGAAGTAACAAAGAAACAGCCTCTATCAACAAGGTAACTCTAATCCCCCGGTCTAGCAACTCTTTCCTCGAGAAGCGGGGTATTCCCTTCTAAGTTCAAGTGCAACCGGCTCAGGGAGAGGGGGAATAAGAGGTATAGAATTTTGGGAGCTCAACCAGTGTAGCTAAGTATCCCGCTGCAAGCTTCATGAGATGGAATCCATGAGTCTTTAAGCTTTTGCTTATTTGCACTATATACATACTCCGGTGGGATTATCATTTTCTATCAGACCCACCACTTTTTTGGAGTTCTTTTTGCTTTTTGCTCTTTTTTTTCAAGTGCATTTGTACAACATATCTACATGGTGCAGCATATATACAAGAAATTTTCCTCTTGAGCCAGTAGACTATCCCTCTTTTGAAGCTTTATTGCAACCCACAACTTCTGTCTTTAGACTTCATCACCACTAGACCAAGTTGAGATGCACTTCCTTCACTAGAAGAAGAAGAGAGGTTCCGCCTAGAAGTACTACCCTCATATGCTACCCCAAGCCAAAGGAAACTGCCTCCTCACCACCTCCTCCATGAAGAGCTATGTGTAAAGTGCATTGTTCAAGGTAAGCCACGATCTGAAAGAATCATGCGTGCGTTGTTAAATATTCTACTTATACTCGTCAAGATGACACGTGAACATAGTCGTGTGGACCCAAAGAATTAAGTCACTAAGACCTGAAAAGTCTTAACTCCACATCTTATAAGGTTCCTCTGAAATTAAGTGGATTAAGGTCCAACTAAGCTCCTTTCTTCAAATTTATTCAGACTTAGTTTAATTATCAAGATTATCCTGAAAAAATGCACATGTCAATGCAAGAAAATATGTACAATGCGAAGAAAAATTAAAATCTTTTTGTGAAACAATTTTCAAAATTTTGAAATTTTTATGGATTTTTGAAAAATGATGCACATGCAAAAGTTTTTTTTGCAAATAGTTAGAAATATATACAAGTCTATACAATTTTTTTTAAGATAAAGGTTAGGGATTATATACACATATTTACAAAGGAGTGAGTCAATTATTTACAAGAGTCATGAGACAGGATTTACAACTTGAGTAATTTATACAAGCATATACATAGTTGGTTTTTTTTAGTTTATTTCTTCTTTTTTTTAATTATTTTTTTTGTGATGCATATATTCCTAAAATTTATTTGAAAATAATTTTACAAATAATTTTCAAAACTATAGTCCAAAATAATTTTTCACACAATTTTACAATCATTTGAAAATATTTTGCAAACATTTTTCAAACAGTATATATAAATTTTTCAAAATAAATTTTCAACCATTTTTCCAAGCATTTGCAAATAGTTTTACAAAAAAAAAATTTTTCCACACAAAGAGAAAATTTTTTACAAGGCACAAACTTTTTACAAAGGTTGAAAATATTTTTCAAACATTTTTCAAATGGTTTTCAAAAGATTTTTCAAAAAGATTTTCAAACTACTTTCAAAATATTTTTCAAAATATTTTAACCTGATTTATTAGTCAGTATGTACAAGAAAAAATTTTGAGGAACTTTCTGCATCTCTTTATTGCTTTTTTAGTATTTACACAATATATTAGCCATATTAAAAATATGAAAGTACGAGTTATGGCTAAAGTATATATACAATATATACGACACCCCCTATACTTAGCTCAAACTTTGGTCTCATAGTGATCAAAGAGCTGGAAATAAAGACATAACTCGTGCTTCGTATAGAAAAAGTGAGAAGAATAGTATACTACAACGACGAATAAAAGAATAAAATCAATAGAAGTCGGTGATCCCCCTATACTTAGGATCAAGTAATCCTAAGTATAGCAGACTGTACACAAGGGGAAAACCGAGGGGTAGAATGTACTGGGTTTACCCCCTCTATACTTAGGGTAAAATATCCCTAAGTATAGGCAGCAAAATAGAGATAAAAAGAATCAAAAGAATAATCACACGTCTGACACCCCCCTATACTTAGGGTAAAGTACACCCTAAGTATGGAATAATCATGAGATGGAGATGGGGTGTGAGACAGAAAGAATGTATGATATGGACAGAATGATATAAACATATGTGATCAATGTTGAGGTGCCTCTCAACGAGCGCTAGAGTTTACGCCCCTAGCTGGGCGCAAATGCTAGGACAACGCCGTATCGAGGTTCAGGACGGCATCTGTCAGGCGAATATCGTACTGTCGTTGCAGTCTCGGTGGGAGAAC
This sequence comes from Ottelia alismoides, assembly GCA_037367405.1. NCBI lineage: Eukaryota > Viridiplantae > Streptophyta > Magnoliopsida > Alismatales > Hydrocharitaceae > Ottelia > Ottelia alismoides. The sequence goes on along the minus strand of JAZKJV010000196.1, from coordinate 1,558,185 downwards.
AACAACGAGGTCAACAGAGTCAAGAGAGTAAATGATAACACCCAGATAAACAGTCAGGCGGGTGTTTGCTACCGGGTAAAGATATGTGCAGATGAAGTCAGGCTCCGGTAGCACAAAAGAAATCGTCGGCTCAAGATCTGTATGGAGTGAAAGGGCAGAACCGAAGAAGTCAAACGTGGAGAAAGAAGGATCAGTCAGTGAATCCTCCACGTCAATCACCGTCTCAAATAGATATGGAAGATCATGATCTGGAGACTCACTATAAAGGCAGATATCCGATGCATGGAATGTAGACAAATCAGTGAAATCATCGAATACCTCAAAGATCGGGTCATCCTCGCGAGGGTCGTCGAGGAGAAAAACATCAAACTCATTAGTACAAATATCAGAAGACTCGGTCTCGTGATCCATCAGATCGGATACACTCCCAGAAAGTGAAACCGAGTTTATATGGTCCATGGCATCCTCCCGCAGATAACCCTCGGGGGGTAATGCCGAATCATTAGGGAACTTGGGATCTATGCTGTCAAATATCCTGTCCTCCAAAAATGTATCGACCTCATCAAATGGGAGGACACAAGGCTCAAATACGGGACTATCAAGGTCTGTAAAATCCAAAATCGGTCCCTCATCAAGCTCTCTTCGCTGAGATGGATCAGAATGTATCTCTGAGTATGAGAAGATCTCCTGAAGAATTGACACTGAATCAATTGTGTATGGACACTGGAAAGATTCAAAGGATGGCTGAAATGTGGGCTCCTCCTGTATCTCTTGGGATCCTAGCAGATCTAGAATCGAAGAATCTTCTATGTGAAAGAGCGGGACTGGCTCAAAATCTGATTGTAAATTCATTTGGTCCTCAACCAATATCCGGCTCTGAGAACTCACAACAATAGGCAACACATCCATCAAATGAGAAGTATCAGCATCCATATCCTCTGATCGGTGTGTGATGTTTGAATCCTAATGATGCGTCACACACTCAACTGTTGTCATCTCTCCCTCATGTGTTGTCCTTAAATCATCTTGTGAATATGGAGTGTCTGAAAGTGAATCCAAGATGGTGTCAATTAAATCCAGGTCAGGACTGTGGTGTGAACCACCATACGAGGTAATGACATATGCAATCTGCTCTGCGGTCCTCCCCCTCATGGCGATATGGATAAGGTCAGTCACCGAAAATCCATGATCTGGAAATCGCCTCAAAAGTTCTCGTAACCTCAACCATGTATATATTAATGGCTTCTGGGGGTTAACTGAAAAATCACGAATACAAGACCGCATCATCTCGGCTCTAAGTCGGGGGTAAAATTTCTGCAAAAACAACGATCGTAAATCTCCCCACGTAGCAATCTTCCTTCCCAATCGTCTGTGCCAAGTCTTGGCTCTACTCTGAAGTGTGAATGGGAAGGTGATTAACATCAAGTCCTCAGAAGTGATATCAGAATATGATCGTGATACACAAAAATCCTCAAACTCATCGATATGCAAATAGGGTTCCTCGTGCAATTCCCCAGAAAATTTTGGCAGTAGATCAATGAACTCTAAATCTAGAATGAATGGTCTCAAAGTAGAAGCGGAATGTGCTTCTTGATCATGGTTTTCATCCATCATCCTAGGATAGAAGTCATGTAAAGCATGTAACTGCACCCTATGATTGTCTATGGGATACACTCTCATCTCAGCAAGGTGAACACCCGGGTCTCGTATTTGGTCAATCTGGTATCCTCGGGTTTCACTCACAGCATATCCAGAATGGGAGGGTGGGTAAGGAGAAAATGAGAAATCGGGCGGAGTTCCGACCTCCCAAGAGAGTGGGCGGGAATGATGGGCATGAAGATAAGAAGCCACACAATTCGGCTGGAATGGAAAGTGACCCATCATGAAGAGAGGGAAATGAAGGGAGGGAGGGTGGTACAGTAGAAAGAGAGATAGAAGGTGGGAAAGAAGAGAGAGATAGAAGGGAGGAAAGGTGACTGCTAATAATTCAAAGAATGATCGTAACTGACTCACACCAAAGACATACAAAACACAAAGCAAACCCTCAGTTCACCAACTCAACACAAATCTGACCGTGAGAGTTCGGTCTTTATCTTTTCAATTTTAAGAGTTAGGTGATCAAACAAAAGTTGTACAAACACTTAGGAGGCTTGAATAGGATTTGGGCACTACTCCTTAGTGTGTACGCGAGCAATTAAAAACGCAGACAATGAGGGGATTGCTCTCCCAATACAATGAAGTGGTCAATTACGTTTAATTTTGAAGGTCAAGTTCAATTAGCAGTCCCATTTTTTTAATTTTTGATTTTCTATTATTTTTTTTTAATTTTTTTCAAACAATGCCTACCGAGCTTTTTGATTTCCTCTTTGATTGATTTGAGTCCAAAAACAAGGGGAGGAAGTCGAAAAAGCCAATGCACGGTCAAACACAATGATGCATGCAGATGTAGAAAATGCGTACCTTACTCCAGCACTCTACATGCAATATGATCCGCGCATAAAATAAAATACTGAAAAAAGTAAACTAGCTATATGATGCACGAGAAAATCGGCCTTAAGACGAGCAACTTCTATTGATCGTGAAGAATAATAGTTAGTTAACCGAATCGAGTCCGGAGTCCGATCTTGAGAGTCACTCGGTGCCCGCCACAACGGGTCCTGCCAACGCTGTATGTGACTCCTCACGGCACGTGGTCTCAAATCCAATTAGACTAACTTTTTCAATTAATTTTAGTAAGGTCCAATTACGTTCTATAGGAACAGATATTCTATTAGGTGTTGGGCCTTAGAAATTTTACGTCACAATCAACAAAAAATCCTATGTCTAGGGGCTAAAACTGCGAGAATCAAATAGCAAGTTATGGCGGTAAAATCAAAACACGGAAAATGACGGTGAGGTCCCCCAAGTGCACCGACACTTGGCGAAACAGACCTCGAAAAATGTTCAAGTCCACAAGTTCAAAGTCCTAAATTATTACAAGAAATAATTGTTCTCTCAAATAAAATGATATTCTTCTTCTCGTCTCTAATCTTCCTCCTGTGCGGGTTCTCAAAAAAAGAAATTCCAAGTCGTCCAAGCAGTACCTCGCACAAAAATCAAAGAGAGAAGGTCAGAAAACAATTATAATATAGAGAGACAAAATAGAAAAATGACTACAAAGCCGTACTCCCCTGCAACGGCGCCATTCTGATGACACGCCTGACAACTCGGGTTAAGTATGTAATTAGCAATGGTCATTGTGACCCAAATCACCAAGCGCGGTCAATCGGAAAAATATTTGTATTTTAAACCACTCAACAAAAGATCAGACGAATCAATGAAAACAATGTAAGCGGCTTTCGCTATTCTTTTTACCTGGTATAGCGACCAGGGTCGAACACAAGGAGCACGTTTGAAAAACTAAGTAGTTAGATTTCAAAAGCTAATTTTTAGTGGTTTTTCAATTTTTATTTTTTTTAATTTTCAAAATAAGCACAAAGGATAAAATAGACACAAACACACTCTTTTTTTTATTTTTCAAAATATCCAAAAATGTACAGAAAACTCCAAAGAAAATGTTTTTGGGTTTTATATATATTCAAATATTTTTGATAATTTTTTTACAATTTTCTGATGTTTTTGTAATTTTATAAAAATGAGACAATGCAAAACAAAGAGACTATTCACAGTCAGGAGTATTTTTCAATTTTAAAATTCTTTAAATACTCAATACTCCTGAAGATTATTTTTAAGAGAAACTACAAGACCATATCTACAATCAGAAACTGAAATCTCTATTTTTGGATTTTTCTATAATTTTCTAGAATTTTTATAAGATTTTTCGTATTTTACAATTTTTTGGAGTTTTATAAACAGAAAATGCACAAAAATTGGTCAGAAAATAAAAGAGATTAAAATGCACCTACGGAATTTTTTTAGAGTTTTTAGGAAAATTTTCTATTTTTTTATGAATTTTCAAAATGTAGACAAGCAAAAAGGACAATATTTTTGATTTTTTTTAAATATCTCAAATAAAGTCAAAATGCTATGAAATTTTTATACAATGAAAAGCACCATAGCATAAGCAAATATGAATTTTTTTGAGAATTTTTCGAATAATCAAAACATTTATTCTGATGAAAATAACAAGCAATTCATTGTCTGAAATGCAGGGACGCAAATGTAATTTCGCAAAGTTTTTACACTGAATATAAAGATAAATAAGAGATGGGTCTCAGTTGCAAGTTACCCTGGATGTCACATGCAAAGCATGTACTTTGGAGTTGAGAGGAGCTTCTTTGTAATATCAAAATACTTTCAGGACTTTATTGCAATTTTCCCCTTTTTTAATTGAGCCCTAGGGCTTCTCTTCCTTTTTGATTCACGCAACAGGAGCAAGAGGCACAAAGGAGACCGCCGCCGCCCACGGAAGATGTCGGCACTGGAGGGTGGCGGGCACCGTGCGACGGTGGAGATCGGCACCGCGCGGCTATGCCGCACGATGTGGCAGAGGGAGGCGCGGTCTGGGACTGCAGAGCTGAAGGGGCGCGGGCGCTGGGGGCGCCGCCGGGAGTGACGAAGGCGGAGGGGATCCGGCGTGCGACCGCGCGAGGATGGGGCCGAGAAGGCGCCGCCCTGTGGCTGGCGTGCGGGGGACGGGCCCGCCTGGGCGGTGGGCGCGGAGGTCGGACCGACCTGGAGGAGAGGCGGGGAAGCACAGGACCGCCGCAAGGGCGGCTTCGGGACGCGAGAGGGTGCGGGCCCGGGCCCGCCTGGGCGGTGGGTGCGCGCGGGGCTTCGCCGCGCGAGGAGGATCGGCGCCGGGTTGCGGCGCAACGACGCGGAAGATGGGGGCGATGCTGATCGGCCGAGGGGCCGTGCGGGGCGGGGCCGCGGCGCCGGCTGGGATCTGGAGCGGAGGGGCGGCGCACGCAGCTGCCTGGGAAGAGGACGCGCCGCGCACGAGTGCGATGGAGGCAGAGAAGGGGGGCCATGCGGGGAGCTGCTGGTGCAGCCCGCGTGTGCACGGCCTGCAGTTTTTTTTTATATTTTTTTAACCTGCATAAACTGTTAGAAGAAATCAAGAAAAAAATTGTATATTTTTTTGTTTATTATTCCTTCAAAACAAAATGTTAGATATAAAAGCAATTTTTTTATTTTCTTTTTATTATACCTGCAAAACAAAGGTTAGATAAAGAAGAAAGATAAAAATTTTATTTTTTTTACTTCTTCCTGCAAAAACACCTGTAAGAGAACAGGAAAAAATATTTTTTTTTAATTATATACAAAAATGGATGTGTGAATGGTTGGATCTTGACGTGGTGAGAGATAGATCCAGGGGCTCCGATCACCGTGCGTGATCGGAGGTGGAAGATCGTGCAAGGTAGAAATCGAATATGTAGGGATTGAGGAGATGAGATGGAAATCGGCGTCGGTTATGTGTGATGGAAATTTTTTTAATTCTAAGATCTAATCACTACACCTACGCTAACATCTAAGCCTACAATTTACCTACGAGAAACGACAAGTAAAAGTGGATCTCACCTCGGGGTTTGGACACACCATGATGGCCTCGATGAAGCTCAAGTCGCTGTCACCGACTGGATCGGAGGCTAGGACCCTCTTCAACAAGAAATCTCTCGGAAACCAGGCTCCTCTCCGCCAAAGATCGATCAAGTGTGAATGAGGGAGGAGGAGCCCATTAAAAAGAGAAAAAAATCAAAAATGGAAGATATTCACAGATGAGGAAAGTGTTTATTGGTTAATTAAATAAAATAATTGAATAAATAAAATAAATAATTAATTAAAAACGAATTTCGTAATTAATTAAAATAAATAAATTAAATAATTTCCAAAAATCAATTAGCCACCTTAATGGTGTCTATTTAAGGCACAAAATCAAATCTTTACATAAAAGGTAAGTTATCAAATCAAATAAAGAATTAAATAATTAAATATAAATACAAAATTCGTAATTAAATTCATTAATTAAAGTTAGATATTTTATTTTTTTGGTGTCTTTTTTTTATTTAAGGAAGTTAGTTTTATACATATATTATATACATATAATATAATGTACATAGTTGCAAATAAGGAAATAATTTTTATAAAGGATTTTTTTAATTTTTATTTTTTTTAATTTTTTTAATGAAAACAATATTTACAATATATATTATGTATAAAAATAAATATAAATAAATATGTTCATCAAATATATAGGAAAACTGCACAAAACACCCCAGAAAACCGACTTTTTAACCGTAACTCAAAAAATAATGAAACCACAGCCATTTGAAAGATAATTTAATTTATAGTATGATGGAAGTGAGTTTGGTTCAATTTGAGCTTGTGTGGAGCCGGAATTGATGTTTCAATTATCACTTTGTGGCTTTTTCTGGGTGTAATTATTTGCAATATATACAATATTTTATTTTACAAATATTTTTATTATTTACAACACAATTTTATTTACAACTTTTATTTACAAAAATAATTAGTTTGAGGTCACATTATGTACAGATAAAATAATGTAAGTTTTGTATAAATATACATGAAAAATATTTACAAGATATTTTTGATTTTTCTGACAAACGACCCTATCTCCCCCTACTTTATTCCTGGTCGATCAGGTCAAGTCTTGACCTTCTCTCGGGGTTTGGGTCAGTCTGTATTTATTTCATAACTACATCCTTTATTTTTCTTTTCTTTTTCTTTTCTTCTTTATTCTTTTATTTATGTACAAAAAGTGTTAAATGCAATTTTAACAAATGCATGCAAAATGGTAAAATTATGAAATTAATGGGTATTTACATGTGTTTGACTAAGAAAATGAAGCTAAAATAAAAGAATGAAGGCGATGAATCGTGGATTCATCACCCGCATGCATCGCACCCGCGGCGGCTGAAGGACCAGGTCGACGTGGATTGCTGCACGAGGGTGGCTTGGACGGCAGAGGGCGACACGGGGAGGGCGGAGGCGTGGAGGCTGGAGGATCTCGGCGGTGGCGGTGGGGCAAAGCGCGACGGGCGGAGGGTGACCTGGAGGTGGACCGCGGGACGGCCAGCGCTGGAGGTTGCACCGCGCGCGACCGCGACGACGGCGGGGCGGCTCACCGCTAGAGGAAAGGGGGCAGCAGTGGCCGACGGGGATGGAGGAGGGTCGACCACCTGCTGTCATTACTCTTTTTTTTGAATTTTTTTGCTGTAACTTTTTTTAGATTTGAATTTTTTTAATTTTTATAAACAGGAAACAATATGTACACAAAAAAGGGGGAAAATAGATGAGGGTGTGAAGATGTGATAAAATGATGGAGTTGGTTGTAATGTGATAAAAATACAAGATTATGAAGATGTTTATTAATGATAGAAAAGGAAAACTTACCTACAATAACGCAGTCGCCTATGTTGTGCTCACGAGAGCACGATCTTTGCATGAAAACTTACTTACGATGAACACGGTTGCGGCCGTGATGTTGGCCAAAAAGCCAACGGATCTCACCGGAGAGAGGGTTGTCATCGCTCGACCGTGGTCGCGTCGTTGTCACCGATTCAACTCTGGAAACTAGGCTCTCCTCACATAAAGATGGATCAAGAGAAAAATAAGGAGGATGAGATGTATATAAAGAGAATACAAGAGAAGTTATTATAATGGTGGAGTTGAATGGGAGGTTGTATTATTAAAGGAGTTGAATGGGAGGTTATTAAAAAATGGTGGAGTTTAATGGAGGTTGGTGGTAGAAAAGAAGTTATTGTAGAGAATGGGAATTAAATAATAAAATAAATAATGATATAAAGTGGGCTACTACAAAGGAATACATACAACATGTACATTTTTTATTTGCTTTTCTAATATGTATTTTTTGTCTTTTTAATAATAGATATTTACAACGGAAAAATACAATAAAATAGTATAATAAAAATACAACACAATCATGATTTTTTGTATTTTTACTAATTAAGAAAGATAAAATAAAAAATGAAGAAAGAATGAATATATACATAATATACAATGTATATCTAGGTCCCAAAACCCAACTTTTGCAAATGAGCTCCGATTTTAATGAAACCATTCTGTTGGATAGATAATTTTCTAACTTGAACTTTGAAATTGATTTTGTGAATTTCGAGTTCATACAGAGTGGGAATTTGGCCTGGAAGTTGGACTTTATAGCTTTTTCCCTTGGGGATCTAGGAGCATTTATTTGTGGTGAAATTTATTTTATATTTTTGTATTTTTATATACATTGTTATAAATAAGTTAGAGAAAGAATTAGCCAAAAAGGAGTTCAAATGAAATTATTAAAAATACATGAAGTTTTGGGATATTTACATGTGAAAAACTCCTTTAATTTTGCGGCTTTTTATTGTTAATTTATTTTGTACAATATAATCTATACTAATTAATGTGTTTTATTTACAAGAGTTATTTTGTTAATTTATTTATTTTATATACGTTTATTTGAGAATTTACTCAGGGATTTTGCTATGATCAAGATATTGTGATGATGAATCGCGGATTCATCACTCTTCTTGATAGCGATTATTCTATCATCCTCATGCCCACATCACTACTCAAGGGATTCAGGTTGGGTTTGCTCAAGCCTACACGATCCTTGAGTTTGTTGTGTGTTACAAATATGTAGTCTATATATCCAATGGAGATTGATGCAACAATTGCATCAACTCCCATTTATGATTGCATCACCCTTGAGTATTCCTAATATACGTACATCTTGCATACGAGAAGACCTAGAATAAACCCGAAGATTTAGATCAATTTTACATTATCTTCTTCAGGGTTCTATCATCAAATTTTTCATTTGATCATTGGTAGTTGGTATCGATCTTATACTTTACAAAAGCATATATCATACCTAAGTATTGATCATATACTTTCCAAAAGCATATATCAAACCTAGAAATTCATTCAGGCTTCCAAAGTGAGACAACCATGCATAGAATTTGATCCCAATCTCATGAGTGAGATCATGTCTTTCCATTTAGTAAATGAACATGTATGATCCCTTTGAGAGATCATACTACTCATATGCCCTTTTGTGTACACCAGCTCACCGATGTATAGACCTTGACTAGATCATCAACCTATCAGTCTGCCAAATGTACATACTCAAACATATAGTAACACATCTATCTCCGGTCATAGGATGCATGCCTATATCATGATAGTATATGATATAGCTCTTGGTTATCTCGATCTCGCTAAGTTAACTCTTTGACCTAACTAATCTCACACCTCCGGATCTCTATTTCTATGCAGAGGACTTGCATCAAGAGATCGGTTAGATATCAACCTATAGAGAAGACTTTCCATCTTCCTCTTAGGCTAGAGATCATCTCTTAACAATCACTTGTTGATGAGTTTCCAATCTAACTCTTTAGATATTATCAAGCACCAACCTCTATGATTCAACATTTGAATCAACAAAGTTCGAGCATGAAATACTCCAATCCAACATCTTCGACAGCAAGAGGCAAGATGCAAGAACCGAAGTCAAACAAGAAGAAGAAATGAAATGAAGACACAAAGTACATAGAGGGATCTCTAACACTAGTAAACAAACACAATACAAACCCCCCGATTCACCAACTGAACAAAAGTAAAGACCATGAAAGTTCAGTCAATTATCTTTTCATTTTATGTTTAGTGAATCTATACAAAGTTACCTACTACTGAGCACAAAGGGTGAGTTTCCCTATTGTTCGATGTACATCCTCAAACCTCCTCAATCAATGGTACCATCTGCAAGGGTTGTTGGGTTATATCAGGTCCAAAGGGAGATAAGAGACGGAGCACACCAAAACAATTTTCTAACATCTCACGTAAGTGTTTGCATCTCAACCGTATACTAAAGAGTTAGGGCACAAGTCCAGAGATTTGGGCTCTAACCTTAAGGCAACGTCCTCTCCTACTCTATCTAGAGGTAAGTACTTGCAAACAATGAGGGAGTTACTCTCCTCAAAACAATGATGATATGTTTGTTACGTTTTGTTTTAGGTTAAGTAGATTTAGATGTCCCTTTTTTATTGGTTTTCACTTTTTTGGATTTTTCAAAGAATCGATCTAACGAATTTTCCAATTCCTTTATCTACTAAGTGAGAAAATAAAGAGAGGAAATCAGAAAAGCTAATGTGACGGAAATCAATGATGCACGAAAGAGATAAGAGATGTGTTCCTTATGCCAGCAGGCTGCATGCAAAATGATCCTCGTATAAAAATAAAGACAGAAAAAATAAACTAACCTAAATGATGCACGAGAATCATCCTGTTGTAACTTCTATTAGCAGGCAAGAACCAATTATTTGACTAAGTCTAATCCTGTGATCTAATTAATAGGAACATATATTCTTATTTAGGGCTCTGGATACATGGCTCCACTAAGATAATAGAACCTACTTCTAAGGGCGCAATCACAAAAAACCAGGATAAGACAAATAAAAATAAAAGATGAAGAAAACAAAAACCGCTGAGGTCCTCCAAGTGCACTGGCACTTGTGGAAACAAACCCTGCAATCCACAGGAGTCTAATGCCCAAATAAAAATAGAAAAAGAGGCAAGCACCTAAGAATTATTACGAATTGATTACTAAAATAGAAATGGAAATAAAAGTTAAAATAAAACAAAAAATATGTACATGCTACACAAAAATCCTCTAAATCTTCTACTCCTCCTCTCCTATGCTCTCCTGCTGTTCGGTGTAGAAACAAGCTTCCACCACTTCACTTAGGTGCATCGTCGCTCTTAATAATGTCGCTCTCACTTGTCAGGCCCTCGCAAGAAAGAGAGAAAATAGAAAATATGTCAGATCACAACTATGAAAATATATGAGAAAAATAGAAGAATAAAATAAAAAATAAAACAAAATTAAAACAAACAAACAAACACAGAAACAATAATGTGAATATGTAGCAGAATGAGAAGAGCAAGTAATATCAGATGAATACTCAAAGTCGGATCTTGGAGAGCTTTCGGTGTCCAATAAATCAGATCCTGCAGGCATTGTATAAGCTCCCTCACGGCACACAATATTTGTTGGACATGTGAGCCCACAGTGAACCATTATGTAATAATGTTATTGCAAATCATTCCCTGATCTGAAATAAAGAATAACTAACTTGCATAAAAGGTATCTTAATAAAATCAATGTTATGTACCATGTCCTTCTTAATGATCATAAGACACGAGATTATCTTTATACACTCCATTTCAGTCATCTTCACCCATTTGGGATAACTCTCCTCCTGAATTCACATCTTTTTCTACATCTCCACTTCTGTCGCCAATAAATCCCTTATTTGAGATTGGCCCTAATCTCAATGGATCATTTGAGACTCCAGATTTTTTGAGTACTGATCGAGTTCCTTGCACTTCTATAAAGATCGAGATTGATTCAAAAGACTTGATGGCACCACCAAAGGGAAAGGGCCCGATTACTGAGCAACATGAGATCAATTCTACGATGTTGTAATCTGTCCAGGCCATCCAAGCTCAGCTGATTGAGCAAGCCAACATCCAGGCTGGATTACGTGACATCGTCTTAGAGCTGAAACAAGACAGAGGAGAGGAGAGAGGAGGATGAGCAGATGAGAGGAGGTGGGAACGGGGGAGTCGAGCAACCAAGAGTGGAGTCGAAGCCTACACTTAGAGATGTATATAACCCATGAGCAGGACACGCTATGACATGGATTCAGATACCTGTGATTTATGGGCATTTCAAGTTGAAGCCCAATATTCTTCTGTTACTCCCGATATTCCCTGGACACATTCACGAGGATTTGTATATTCACCTCTAATAGTTTGATCGCATATATAGCATGATCCACTACCCTAACATCCCGTTAGAGGTAGTAAAGATGATCACCTTCCTGTTTATCTTGATGGACAAAGCACTATATTGTACTAACCATTCAGGAAAGGTTGTCACATCTTGGGATGAGTTGAGATCCGCATTTTTGAGAAAATACTATCTCCTTGGATGTATTGATTAAATGTGATTGTTGATAACCAACTTCTCCCAGTTTCCCCATGAGCCTATTCATGAGGCATGGGAAATATTCAAAGATTTGGCGGAGAAGTGTCCCCATCATGATATTCCCAAGACGAGCCTAGTGCAGAATTTTTTGGGGGATTGAATTTGGAGAATCAGAGATTGGTAGATGCCGCTTATGGGGGTTCATCTTCAATAAGGATGAGGATGTTTTATATCAAATTTTTGTGGAGATGGCAGAGAGCTTTGCAGCTCTTTCTTCTTCATGTGCTTTCCAGAAGCATCCTCTTCCTTCTTCTTTAGCACCCTACAAGGCCATCAACATGACATCATCTCATGATGTGGATAGGGTAGACAATGCAAATCTGACCATTATTGGGAATCACCTATCCAAATAGATATAATTGAAAAGCGATCCCAAGATATAGATAAATTATAAGTGATCGAACAGAGGACACAACAACTAGATAAGCTGGATGAGATTACCCATCATCTGTAGCATCTAGTTAGTACCATCAGCTCATGCCAGAGTCGGAGTGCAACATCTGATACACCTGCAATGGAGCGATCGAGTTCTTCAACTACTTCATCACCATAGAGTACTGGAGTACCTTATTCTACATCTAGCACATGTACTATGTGTAGATGCCATATCAAGTCTTGCAGCAGTCTCCTCCATCTTGTGGTGTATTGTATTATCCATATTACAGATATATTCTTGAGCAGTAGTGTCCACCTCCACCTGACGACATTTGGTTTGATCGAGAGTGCAGTCAACCCCATCCATCAAAGCAGGGCCAGTTCAGCACTCAACCGAGTCAGAGGCCCACACACCAGTTTCAGAGAGGGGGACCACAACCCTAGCACCAGCAGCTTTCACAGCCTCACTAGCTTTTCTACCATATTTTCAAACTTGGAGACATGGATATCAGTAGCCGATGCATCATGTACATTCTTATCAACCATATCCTTATCAGCAGCAGCCTGCATGTTCTGGGCAGTATTATTTTCATCCTCCTCCTCCTTACAGTTATTACGAGTAATATTCTGAGTACCAACCCCCACACTACCAGAATCGACAGCTCATTGTTGAGAACTCCGAGGTACCTTTGGGGAACTCATCCCTTGATAAACTTGCCCCTCTGATGAAAAACATGACAAATTTGATTCAGAGGATTGACAATTTAACCAACATGAAAACACTTATACTAGTGCAGGTCAAAGCCAAACCCAATAACTCTAGACACAAGGAGCAGGTAGCCCCTGATCCATCCACCCCTGAGACAGGTATGACCTTTGATTTTACATGTTTATCTAACATAGATTCTCTTAGGAGCAGTAGGAGATTGCAATCTCCCTCACATCAGTTGGGATTGGGAGATCGAGTAGCTGAGAGAGCTACAACAAATACATATCTTCATTATCAGTTGAGCAACGATCTAGTGTTGCAGTTCCAGATCATGGAGGATCATCTTCACCTTCTACTTCTTCTTCACCACTACCAACTTCATTATTTAAAAAATCACAAAAAGAGAATAAAGTAAGATGCAGTGTGGTCGGCTACAAAGGAGAATATACCCGTCACTGAGTCTTCTTCAGCATCAGTAGACCGAGTAACTCAGTCCATTTTCCTTTTTTTATGTTTCTAAACATGTATTTGATAATATTATGCAAACTGACTTTGATCATCCTTTTGTATATGTCTATTCTGATATTATTAAGAGAAACAAACAGTTGATGTTTCTTCCGATTCTGTTCCATTTCCATCTACCATGAATAAAAGAAAAATCCAAAAACTAAAAACAACCTATCTGATCCTTGAGTGGTAGAGATCCTTTAGAACATTTTTTTGGGATTCCACTCCTTAAGTCCATGGAGTACATGCCCATAGTTAAAAAGGGAATGAAAGAAGTATGTACTAGGAAGCGTCAGCTAAAGCAGAACAAACACCTTAGGACATAGAATCATATTTTGATCATGGTCACAATTCACACCATTAGCAACCTCCCTCTCAAAAAGAAAGATAAGGGAGCTCCTCACATCCCCTATTTGATTTTTTATTAGGATTTTGATCGTACTCTAATCAATAGTTGATCCTCGATCAATCTTATGCCATCATCACTACTTATTGAGTCTGGGTAAGGACCTCTTAGATCGACCAGCATTATCCTTCAGTTTGTTGATAGATCGATCAATAGGTCAAGGAGAGTTCTTGAGGACATTATTGTAACAATGCAAGGCATGAACATCCTAGTTTATTTCGTCGTTATGGATATGGACACACCTATATCATTACTTCATACCCCGATCATACTTGGTCGATCCTTCCTTCAAACGATTGAAGTGGTAGTTGATTATGGTACTGGAGAGATCACCTTTCACTCTCATAGTGATAAGCTGATGATTGAGAAGTCCGAGGCCATCACCGCCACCATCAACAGATGAGAGAGAGTCGATTGCATTAGATTCTGAGGATTGTGATTTTCTAGCTGAGATTTGAGACACTGATCTTTTTACTGATTTCATGGATACCCAGGAGTTACTTTCTCAAAAGGAACCCCTGGAACCACAGTCACCTTTAGCTCCCTTACTAATGATTCAGAGTTGTTAGCTGATGGACCGTTTGAGCTATTTTTTTAGGATCGCACTAAGTAGTCTGAGGTATATGTTGAAGAGATTATTACTGACTTAACTGAGATACATTCTAAGGTACTTTTGGAGGTACATTCTGATATGCATGAGATACTTTATTCTGAGATTACTGATGACATACCTCATGTTGATATATTTGGGATTTTTGTTAATGAGTTTTCTGAGATGTTTGAGCGTCTTGATGATACACCCCTGTCTATGCAGAGAGAATTTCTCGCAAACCTTTCATATACATTGCATGCTAAACCTACAGTAGCCACTATGGACAATTCACATAGTACACATCATATACCTTCTACCAGTGCAGTTGCAAAGGTTTTTGTAGAGCCGATTCAGACACCACCTGAGCTCAAAGTTCTTTTCTCATATCTGAAGTATGCATTCCTTGTAGGTGCCCTCCAGATGTTTCGGTCATCATCAGTTTGTAGTTGACCGACGATCAAGAATTTCACGTGCAAGAGGTTCTTGATAGAAACTGCAAGGCTATTGGCTAGAGTATTTCTGATCTCTGTGGAATTAGTCTAGCTTTAATCTCATCATATCTACTTAGAGGATGATAGTAGGCCTGCCCAAGAGTTTCAATGCCCTATGATTCCCAATCTCTGGGATGTTGTCATGAAAGAGATCAGGAATGATGTGATGTTGGCTTCATTTATCCCATTTCAAATTCTAAGTGGGTCAATCCTTTACATGTGGTCCCAAAGAAATATGGGATTACAATTGTGATGAATGACAGTGGTGAGGAGATTCTGACTCGTGTAGCAACTTCATGGCATGTCTGCATAGAGCAACGACACATCAAATCAGCGACCAAGAAAGATCACTTTCCATTGCCCTTTACAGGTCAGATTATTGAGAGGTTGGACGATAATCGAATTTGACTTGCGGTTAATAAAGGTCGTCGGTAAAGAGAACCACAAAGACAACTTCAATTAATCAAACAAAAATTGATAAAATAGGAGAGAGAGAGAGAAAGTGAAGTGAATATGTTGTTTCTCTCCTATTTTATCTTAAAATATTTATTTATCCATGTAAGGTTCTCTAAGTCGAACACAAGGAGGCAGAATAGTGATAGGCCGATTTGTGGGCAAAATTGCTATTTTTATGATTTTTAATTCTTCTCGAAAAAGTTGAGAAAAATACTCAAATAGATGTGACCTTAAAAACCAAAACAAGAAAAATATGTGACGAAAATACACAAAAATTACAAAGAAACTTTGCTAAGGTAGTTATGTAACTACCCCAAGATAATCATCACAAAATAATGTCAATAAAATGTCCAAATGAGGTTCACACTTCAGGGGTACAACTGCAAAGAAAAGAAATAAAATGTCTTGAAGTTTGGTCTCCAATCAGGGACCTAAAAAGTAATGAAAACTTTGGAATTATACTTGAGCCCTTGGGAAAGGACCTAAATGCAATTAACCGAAATTCTGGAGGCCGGAAGAGGTTTTGGAACTTCATAAGGGTTCTTCGCAAATATCTCACTGATTCAATGACATAGAAGTGTGATTAGAAGGCGAACACATATTTGGACCTTCCAAGCTTGCTACACGGCGCAAGCCTACACAACGAGTTCCTCCCCGCGTTCTTCCCCTTTTCTGGAGCGAGCAATAGCAATATTTGACTTCTCTTGATCTTCGACGATGCTGCGATAGGTGGACTACTTCGGCATGGCCAGAAGGGGGCCGCCTACCCCCTTCGAGCTCCCTGGCAGTGAGGTGTTTCTCAGGGACGACAACGACGACTCTGAAAGTCGAAGAAGAGTCCTGCTACTAGGGTTCAGAAACCCCATAGGGACTTGCTACTCTAATTTCCTTGGCAAAGAAGGTAATCGATCTCCAGATGATGATTGAGAGGCTCCAGAAGTCGTGGCAAATTCTTGTAAAGAAGATGTTAGTGCTCAATTTCTAATGAATCAGCAAAAAATAAGGTTTTACGGATATAAAGATGCTTACAGAATATCAATCTAATATAACTGAAATTGGGTGGATTCGAGATTAAATTGAAATGTATTTGAGGAGTGATTACAAATGATGATTAAGAATAGATCTAGGATGTGATTAGTTTGACTAATTAAGGTATGAAGATTGAGAAATCAAAATGGAAATGGAGAATGTATCTGGGAGTTGAGGTATATTACCTCAGGTCGTAGCTCGACGACTGATACTTCATCAGAGCTAAACGTTGAACTAGAGGCGATGCAAGGTGGTGCAACACCTTAGAACTCCCCTCAGATGATCTTTCCTCCATGCAGGTCTCTCATGAGGAGTCGTCACCTCCTGGATTGGCCGGAGTAGGGGAAATGTTGAGATCTTGGTCAGTTGGTTGCTGGAGCTGGGAAAGTTGGTTGGTTGGTAGAACAGAAGCTAACATCTTCTTGATGGGGAAGAAGCACCAAGAGCTGACACATGTCAGCACCTGGTTGGCCAGATGGGAAAATACATTAATAAATAGATACTAAATAATAAATGATGTTATTTTAAATAAGTATAAAAATGAAAAGTATAAATAATTAAATGATATAAATTATGGTATGATTAGTTGTTAGAAATAATATATAATTTATGAAATATTATAATAAATATGTATAAATACTACTTAATAAATATGTATTCAAATTTTAATTTAATAAATTAATAAATAATATCTTATTTTTATATTTTCTTAATTATTAGAATAACAAATAAAGTATATGTGAATTTTTCCAGATTTTAATAAATTATTTTGAATATATTAATAAATATGTGTATAGATTACATAGTTCAAATTCATCTATAAATTAAGGTTTTTTATTTATTTAAAATATTAAATAATGTCAGAAAATTCTGAAATAAATCATGGATAAAATAAAAGATCATGAAAATAATTAAAAATCATAAAATCAATAAAACTATAATTATTGTGTTCTAGACAAAATAAATAGTCCAGAACCCCAGTTGTGATTAGGTCCCAAAGTTGACTTTTTGCAAACAAAATCTGATTTTAATGAAATTACCTCCATTAATTAGAGAATATTATTCTAAAGGTAAGTAGATTGAAATTAGAGTTTGTAGTTATGATGTTCGGAAGTTGAGAAATTGATCAATTGAAAGCTAGAATTCTTGGAATATGTAAAGATAATATTTTAAACGTATTTTTATATTTTTCTATACATTTTCAGAAATAACTAAATAGTGAAGTGTGCAGAGAGTGAATAATTAATTTGTTTTCTTTCCTTTTCTCGCCCAACTATTTATTTGTCAAACAATCCATGCTGACTTGATCTCGAGGGTTAGGTTAAATATATCTTTTAGCTATATTTATTTTATAATTCATATTGTACACATACATATCTACAATCTGCCTTCTTTTTATTTTCTTTATTTGTATTCTGTTATTTGTTTACACGATTTTGATGCATAAAAGTGCATTTTTATTCATGAATATGACTCTGTTAAAAGATAGAAATTAATGAATATTTACATGTATTTATTAAGGGTTTTAAGACAAAATGCAGAAAGAATGTTAATGAATCATGGATTCATCAACTCCTTATACTTAAACTTTGCTAGTCCCTTAGCGAACACTTATTTGAAAAATAAGGGAGAAAAGAAAGAAAGTTAGAATGAATTTGTTTTCCTAAACCAATTCATGAGAACAGACAAAGGATAGAGCTTGGTCGAGCCTACAACAACATCCTGTCGGAGCCTTAACTAGGGTTAGACTTTAATCTAAACAACCCTCACGTTCCACAAATCCTTATCTAGGTTCACCTCAACAACCAACTCAGATCCACTCATTGAATTTAATTTGTACTGTGTGTGAATTGTTTAAGCTCTTCCTGCTTAAAGAAGCGAATAAACCACCCATCCCAATAATGCACTCACATTGGTTCCTTATCCAGCTACTCTTTCCTCGAGGAGGGGGGTATTTCCTTCTAAGCACAGGTCATGTTGTGTCCACAATCGAATAGAGAGAGAAAGTAGAAGAATGAGAATAGAATTAGAGTGCGACCAGTGTAGATGCATCTCCTTTTGAAGCCCAGCCAGTAGCTTAGTCTCCACTAAAATGTACATGCCTTGTGGTGGAAGCTTGGATCATTGTGTTCATATTTGTATTTGTTGGCTTCTTCTTTGAATTGGATTTGTAATGTTGCTTGCACTGCATCAATCTTTTTGTGCCTCGACGGATAGCATCTTTTCAATTGGTCCATTGTTTGAGGTCTTGAAAAAATTGTGCCAGCAGATCCTTCCCTCATGTGAAGCATTATTTCAACCACAATCTCTCTCGTCTTTGGACGTCAATGCCACTAGACAAGGACAGTAATGCACCACCGAGATGGATTGTCGTTCGCAGCTCCATGCAAGTTGAGCTAAGTGTAAAGTGCATGTGTCCACGATTGGTTCACTGATGAAGAGTTAAACGGATGACACCAAGTGTTCTACTTAGGCACTTTCAAGTTGACTTCCTAACCATGATCTTATGAAACCCAAAATTTAAGTCAAAGACCTAAATAGTCTAAATTCCAATTCCTAACCAGGCTCCTTACAATGAGAGATAAAGGCCATAAACAAGCTCCATCCTTTAAACTATTCCCAAACTTTAGTTCTAGAAATCAAATTCTGAAAATTCTGATGCAAATGCAACCATGTTTTTGTGAAGTGTATTTTTTGAATTTTACTCATTTTTATGGACTTTAAGGATTTTGTTTTTTTTATGATTTTTAGGACTTTACATTTTTATGGATTTTTTAATTTTTATAAAATGTCTATGTACAAGAATTTTACAAAATAAATTACCCATATTTTATTTGGATTATATAACTAATGTATTTTACAAATTCTACATACAAAGATTTTTACAAGGATTGAGTGAATTTTACACATATTCTAATAAATAGCATTTTAAATAAGTATTATACATTCTTAATTTTAAATACATATTTAAAATTAAGAATTTTAAATAAGAGTTTTACACATATTTTACTTATTTACAAGGATTTTATAAATAATAAATGATTAATTAAAAGGATTTACCCATTTTTTGGATTTTATAGATATAGAAAATACATAAAAGTACGAGTTATGGATGCACGTATACTTACAAAATATACACACACCCCTATACTTAGCTTGTGTTATATCCTCATTGCGTCAAAAGAGAAAAAGGAGGACATAACTCGTGCTAAGTACGAATGGGTGAAAAAGAATAAAATAATAGAAGTCGGTCGACCCCCCTGTAGTTACGATCAGGTCATCATAAGTATAGTGGAAGACAAAAACAAGGTGGCTGAGGGAAAAGAATATACAACGAAGGAACAAAAGAAATATAGAAAACAAGATCAACGAAATCACTTGGTCCCCGCCATACTTAGGATAAGGCATCCTAAGTATAGAAAAGAATATGGCCAAAAATTAGGGATTAGTGATTGGTGTAAAGGAAAGGATATATAAGAGAAAAAATAGAAAGAACAAAAATTGAAAGACGCAAATCAACAGGAAATCGATCCCCATATCCTTAAGATATGGTATCCTAAGCATATCAGACGAGCAAAAAATGGGGATGATTGTAGTCTATGAAGAATATACAGGTGGTGTACTGCAGAAAACCGAAAGTCTCACAGGTCTCTGTACAAGATGAAATGAAGTGGAAGAGTAGTTATGCATCTTGTACAAAGTAGATCATCTCAACCTGGGTCGTATTGAATCATCTGATGTGCAAGTGCGTACTAGCCCCTGGCAATCTGAGTAGAGTTGCATATGTAAGTGAACTCTGTGCATAGCATAGGTCTCTCTGCAGAAATACACGTCTCTGGAGTCAGACTACAGGAAGTGTCTTTATATGTAACCATCACACCATTTGACTCTCTACGCTGAATAGACTGTATGATCAGTGAAATATAATCAACTGACTCTCATGCTGGAATCTGTGTTCTCTCAATCTGCAACACTGAGATGTCTACAGCAAGTGACTGCTCATTTAGATCTAATGTGAACTCTGTCTTTGCATGTGAACAGTCGTCTGAAGAAATATGTACCATATCATCTACCCTATCATCATGTAGGATATCGTGGCTATCAAAATAAATGCTCTCAAGATCAAGAGAATGCTCCTCATCTATGTGGTGACAAGCATATGCAAGACTAGTGTCCTCTTATGTGAATGACAATATTGATCTAGGACTGCTACATCCTCTCGCCATCTCAATGTGTATCTCTCCATTATCTGTGTGGAATGATACTCTCTCAGCATCATAATCAAAGAGTGCTCTCATTGTCTACAAGAAGGGTCTCTTGAGAATGATTGGAGCAAGGTGTAACTGTGTAGGACACATCATATCTAGGATAGTGAAGTCTACTGGAACTACAAGCCCTGACGATCAAGATAATGTTCCTCAGCATGTCGCTAGGTCTCTTCACAGATCGATCTGCAAATTGAAGTATCACTCATGATTTGTATAGAGGACCTATCTTGAACTTATCAAGCAAAGAAGACGGAAGTAAATTAATTGAGGAATCGTTATCTAAGAGAGTACGATGGATTGTGGCATCTGCAATCTGGCATTTGATATATTAAGCTCTGGAATCTCTCTTCTTCGTAGGTACCTTATTCTGAATAGTACATGAAGTCGACTTGGTCAATACATGTTTCTCAACTCGTGATCTCTTTTTCCTAAATGTTGTGCATTTGTTCCTTAACTGATTCTTGAGTGTAGTAAAGTGATCCAAGGCATCGTGAAGTAGAATCTTCAGGAAAATGTGATCTTTCAATAATCGTTCAGTTTTTGGAGTGATAACATTCTTTCCTTTTCCATATAAGGCATCGAAAAAAGGAACAATGTCAGGAACAACAAAATTCTTTTTATTTTCATCTAAAGTAGAATCAACATGTACATGAGAGTCTCAGAAGTATGTACAAAACTCTCTAAAATGGGGGAGGAAAAATATGCATCGGGAGTCTCTAGATGATCTGAAGTGGTATCATCGTCTGACTCACCTATGTCCATGTTTATTTTCTCGGCGTCACTCCCCTCTCTCTGGTCATCAACCTGGACATCACGTTGATCCTCATCATCATGGTGATCCTCCTCCTCAGCATTAGTATGTGTGTCATCCTGGATTGTCTCTCTCTCTCTCTCCACATCATGTGCCCTCCCCTCTACCCTATCAGGTGCTCGTGGTGATTTACTACTCCTGAGACGAATGAAGTTAGATAAAATATCAGGAAAAAAGAGATCGTACATGTGGTGGTGTCTACCTGATATGTGTGCCTCCTCTTATTGTTCGGGTCCATCTGAGTCTGAGATGGGAGAGTGCTCTTGGGTGCAGTTAACTCATCCAGGCGACAGTTAACCCGCTCCATCTCTGTTCTATATGTTGGTTGGAGTGTGCTCAACATATCCATAATCTGTTTCAGTGCCAGGTCTTGTGAAGACATCTCAGACTCAGTATGGTAACCTTGACTGTCTACTCTCTCCAGCCTAGGAGTGTGCTGATGTGGTGTGTAAGGCTGAGGAGATCTCTGTGGTGTAAAAGGTTGTTGCTGTTGGTGGTAATGATGTGGCTGTGAATGTGTAGCAGGGTACTGAAAAGAATATGGTCTCTGATATGCATGCTGGTGAGACTGTTGCTGCTTGTAGGGCTAGCGCTACTGGAAATGTGGACATCCATGTCGCAGATGACTATATTGTTGTTGTTGATGTACGCTCTGAGGAGTAAAGTGCGGTGAAGACAGAATTGAAGCGTACCATATCCCGTTGATCTCAAGAGTGGCCTGAGAATCAACATCAGCATCTCCAGGACTGGTGATCTGGCTCGAATCAACATTGGATGGATCCTCATGCCAATTAATCTGTGAAATCTCAATAGGCCAAACCGACTCGCTCTGAACATATCGTATCTGACGGGTGGGAGGAGCGGGTAAAGATCTTAGAACAGGCCGAGAAGTAGAAGAAGGATGGGACTGCTGGTACTGAAGCTGCAAATCTGTCACCTTCTTCGTCAGATTGCTCAACTACTGGGGAAGTGATGAGAGTTTCTCCAACTCTCGCAGCGACTGCAAATCCTGAACTTGCTTTTGCATCACATTGACTAATGTCAGCTTCTCACTAATGAATACCATGTTAGGCCGTGACTCAGACTCTGAAACATGCACCACCTTCTGATTCCCCCTGTGGTGTGGTGGTTGTGGGCCCTTTTGGAATGACCGAGTAGAATCAATGACGCATGAATTCTCTACCATCCTCTCAAAGATGGACCAAACTAACTCGACATCCCTATTTGGATAAAGACCACCACATGCAGTGCTCACTAGACCCTGTACATCTGGCTGGAGTCCTCCAAAGTAATTCTGCACAAGCACCTTCAAAGGGATCTCATGGTGTGGACATCTCTCTATAAGATCCTTGAATTGATCCCATGCCTCATGGAATGATTCATGCAGTAGCTATGTAAAATTGGATATCTGTCTCCTCATCATGTTCGTCTGCCCTAGAGGAAAATATTTGCACAGAAATGTGGACTTCAAATCATCCCATGTATAGATCTCCCTCCCTAAGTAAGTCAACCAGTAGAAAGCCTTATCTAGTAAGGCGAAAGGGAAGGCCTTGATGTGAACAGTCTCCTGTGTAACCCTTGGGTAACTAGTCATACCACAAATCATCTCGAACTGCTGTAAAAGGTAAACGATTCCTCTGTAGCATTCCCGTAGTACTTGGGAAGATGTACGACAAAAAGTGGATCGTCGAAAGTTCACGGAGTCCGAGCGTAAAATTTGTCAATTCGTCATCTTCGATGTCAAAAAAATATACTGGAGAAAGCACTAAGTCAAGTCAAAAACATGAGTGTAAAGGCGTATGAGACGTGGTATAATGCACACCTCACATACAAACACAATGCAACCCCAAGTTCACCAACTTCACACAATGATGATCATAAAAGTTTGGTCTTTTATCTTTCAATTTTACAGTTCGGTGATAAACCAATTGTTTAACAATCTCACAAGTGTAGTCTCCTTGGGTAGTTCATGTTTAAGTCGGTGGTACACACCGACTTAAACAAGACTACTTCTACTAACGTCTGAGGCAAGTGCTTGCAGCAAGTAACAAGACCCGAGAGTGATTCCAAGCGTTTAGGGCACAAATCCAGGGATTTGGGATCTATTCCTTAAGTATACGTGCCTCGCTCTGTCTGGAGAGTACCTACAACCCTTTAGGGGATTGCTCTCCCAATACAAATTTTGAGCCCAAATATTTTTTTAATTTTTGTCAAGGTTTTCTTAATTTTTTATTTTTATTATTTTCACTTTTCTTGGATATTTTCAACAATATCTAGCAGGAGGTCTGTTCTTTTTTAAAATTTCAAGATATGTCTCACAACGGGAGAATCATGGAATGCGACAGAAAATCATGATGCATGCAGAGATAGAGATCATACCAGACACCAACAATCTACATGCAAGTGATCCATGCAGAATTTAAAACCTAAGATAATGCATGCAAAAAGCAGTAAAAGATGTATCCTAAACCAGTAGCTCTAGCGTAAGAATGGATTGATTTTTCAAATCTGCGAATTACGTCTAAATGTGTATTAGGGTAGTAGGTTTTTACTTTAATCGTCTAACAAATAATCATGCACCCCTAGACTCAAAAAAATCATGTGAAATAAACAAAATCAGTAAAAAAAAAAATGTAGTGAAGACCCCCAACTGCACCGGCACCTAGCAAAATAGACCTCAAAGAAAGTATTCAAGTCCGAGTACAAGTCGAGATGTCCTTAGCGGACCCTTTCTACAAAATGTCAAAATGACCAAGTTCCCCTTCCTCATACAAAAAAAGTACAAGTACACAAAAATCGTTTACTAGTTCCACTCCTCTACAATCGACTCGTAGAGAAGAAGTCCATCTATGCACTCTCAACTAGTTCGGCTTCTGAAGATGTCGATTGATCATGCAAGCCCTACAAAACTCATTATTAAACGCACAGAAATTGCGAAAATAAAATCATAAAAATCAATACAATCGATGAAAAATCACAAAATCTGTAAAAATTGTAAAATGACTCGATATAAAACCGAGAAAACACAAAAAATCGTAAAAAGCAAGAAGAGAGATAAATCACAAAAAATAAAAAATCGAAATATAACTAGCGTCTCCTTGACAACGGCGCCATTTTGATAGCTATATTTTACCTACGGTTAATAAAGGTTGTTGATGTAAAGAACCACAAAGACAGATTCCATTACTCAAACAAAAAATCAATAAAAAGGAGAGAGCGAGAGAGAGAGAGAGAGAAAGTGAAGTGAAGACATGATTTCTCTCTCCTATTTTATCTTTAACTATCTATTTATCCAAGTAAGTTTCCTTGAGTCCAACACAAGGAGGCAAAATAGTGACAAATTGATTTTTGGACAAAAATGATATTTTTGTGATTTTTAATTCTTCTCAAAAAAGTGAGAAAAAACCCTCAAACAATTGCGACCTTAGAAAAACCAAAAAGGGAAAATACGCGATGAAAATACACGAAAAATACAAAGAAACCTTGATAGGGAAGTCATGTAACTGCCCAAAGAAAATCATCACAAAATAATGTAAATAAGATGTCCATATGAGCTTCAAAGTTCAGCGGTGTAACTCCAAAGAAAAGAAATAAAATGTTCTATAGTTTGGTCCATGGTCAGAGACATAAAAGTAATGAAAACTCTCTAGAAATACACTCGTCCCTAGGAAAGGACCTAAGTGTAATTAACTGGAATTCTGGAGGCGAGAAGAGGTTCTGGAACTTTGCAAGGGCTTCTTCGCAAATATGTCATGTACGGTTGTGATTAGAAGGCGAGCATGGATTTGGACCGTCCAAGTTTGCCACATGGCGCAAGCCTGTGGAACGAGTTCCTCCCTGCATTGGGAAGTAGCAATCTCCGACTTCTCTTGATCTCCAGCAATCCTGCGAGTGGCGGACTACTCTGGCAGGGCCAGAAGGGGGTCGCCTACCACCTTCAAGCTCCCTTGCAGTGAGGTGTTTCTCAACGACGATGGAGACGACTCTGAAAGTCGAACAAGAGTCCTACTACTAGGGTTTGGAAACCCCAAAGGGACTTTCTACTCTGATTTCCTTCGCAAAGAAGGCGATCAATCTCCAGATGATGATTGAGAGGGTCCAGAAGTCATGACAAATTCCTTCAAATAAGATGCTAGTGCTCGATTTCTAATGAAACTGACCAAAAATAAGGTTTTGCAAATATAAAGATGCTTCCAGAATATCATTATAACATAACTGAAATTGGGTAGATTCGAGATTAAACTGAAGTGTATTTGAAGAGTGTTCATAGATGATGATTAAAAATAGATCTAGGATGCGATTAGTTTGAATAATTAAGGCACAAAGATTGAGAAATGAAAATGGAAATGGAGAATGTATATGGGAGTTGAGATATATTACCTCAGTTTGTAGTTCGATGGCTGATACTTCACCGGAGTTGAATGTCGCATTGACAGCGCGATGCAACACCTTGGAACTCCCCTCTGATGATCGCTCATCCATGCAGGTCTCTCACGAGGAGCTGCCACCTCCTGGATCGGCTGAAGTTGGGGGGAGAAGTTGAGATCTCGATCAGTTGGTTGCTGGAGCAGGAAAAGTTGGTTGCCTGGTTGAACATAAGCTAACAACTTCTTGATGGGGAAGAAGCAGCAGGTGCTGACACGTGTCAGCACCTGGTTATCTAGAAGGGAAAATACATTAATAAATATATATTAAATTATTAATGATGTTATTTAAAATAAGTATGAAAATGAAAAATATAAATAACTAAATGATCTAAATTATGGTATAATTAGTTTTATAAATAATAAATAATTTATGAATATTATATTAGTGTATAGGTATAAACACTACTTGATAAATATGTATTCGATTTTTAACTTAATAAATTAATAAAAAATATCTTATTTTTTATTTTCTTAAGTATTAGAATAAAAATAGAGTCAATGAATTTTTTACGGTTTTAATAAATTACTTTGAATCTATTAGTAAATACGAGTATAGATTACATAGTTCAAATTCATCTATAAATTTAGGTTTTTGATTTATTTAAAATATTAAGTACTATCAAAAAATTCTAAAATAAATCATGGATAAAATAAAGATCATGAAAATAATTAAATTATAAAATCATTAAAACTATAAATAGTGTGTTCCAAATAAAATAAATAGCCTAGAAACCCGGTTGTGATTAAGTCCAAAATTGACTTCTTGCAAACAGACTCCGATTTTAGTGAAATCATCTCCATTAATTAGATAATATTATTTTATGAACTTTAAAGGTGAGTAGAGTGAAATTGGAGTCCCTATGAGAATGTTATGATGTTTGGAAGTTGAGAAATTGACAATTTAAAAGCTGTATTTCTTAGAATATGTACAAGATAATATTTTATCTTATTTCCATATTTTCTATACATTTTTAGAAATTATTAGGTAAATAATTTGGTGAAAAATATCTTCATATTAATTGATTAAAAATTAATGAACATTTGATAATTATTTGATAAATGTGAATAGTGTAGAGAATGAATAATTAATTATTTTTTATTGTTTTCTTTCCTCATCTCCCCTACTTATTTATTTGCCGACCAATCTATGTTGACTTGATCTCGAAGTTAGGTTATAAATATATTTTTCAGCTATATATTATTTATAAGTCATATTATACATATATATATATATAGTTTGCATTCTTTTTATTTTCTTTATTTTTATTCTTTTAATTGTTTACATGTTTTTGATGCATAAAAGTACATTCCAGTTCATGAATATTATTTTGTTAAAATATGTAAATTAATGAATATTTACATGTATTTGTTAAGGGTTTTAAGACAAAATGCAAAAATAATGTTAATGAATCATGGATTCATCAACCCCCTATACTAATACTTTGCTAGTCCCTTAGCAAACACTTATTTGATGTATAAGGGAAAAAGAAAGAAAGTTAGAATGAATTTGTTTTCCTAAACCAACTCATGCAGAACAGACAAAGGACAAAGGTTGGTCGGGCCTTTGTCGGACCCTTAACTAGGGTTAGGATTTTAATCTCAATAGCCCTTAAGTTCCACAAATCCTTATTTAGGTTCAAATCAATAGCCAGCTCAGATCCACTCATCCATATTGCTAACTTTATCAACCTTGAAATCAATTTGTACTGTGGGAATTGTTTTAGCTCTTCTTGTTTAAAGAAGCAAAGAAACCACCCATCCCAATAATACATTCCATTTGGTTCCTCATCCAGGTACTCTTTCCTTGAGGAGGGGGGTATTCCCTTCTAAAGCTAGGTCTTATTGTGTCCACAATCAAATAGAGAGAGAAAGTAGAAGAATGAGAAGAGAGCTGGAGTGCGACCAGTGTAGACGCATCTCCTTGTGAAGTCCAGCGATTGTAGCTAAGTTTCCACTAAGATGTACACGCTTTTTGATGGAAGCTTGGACCATTGTGGTCATATTTTATTTGGTGGCTTCTTCTTTGAATTTCCTATGTAATGTTCCTTGCACTGCATCAATCTTTTTGTGTCGGATATAGCATCTTTACATTCTGTCCATTTTTTGAGGTCTTGGAAAAATTGTGCTAGCATATCTTGCCCTCATCCAAAGCAATACTTCAACCCCAATCTCTCCCGTCTTTAGACGTCCATGCCACTATAAAAGGATATAAATGCACCACCGAAATGGATTGCCCTTCACAGCTCCATGCAAGTTGAGCTAAGTGTAAAGTGCATGTGTCCAAGATTGATTCACGGATAAAGAGTTAAACGGATGACACCAAGTGTTCTACTTAGGCACTCTCAAGTTGACTTCCCAAACCTGGTCTTATGGATCCAAAGATTTAAGTCAAAGACCTGCAGAGTCTGATTCCAGTTCCTAACTAGGCTCCATACAATGAGAGTTAATGGCCATAATCAAGCTCCATCCTTTGATCTATTCCCAATCTTTAGTTCTAGAAATCAAATTTATTCCGAAAAATGCTAATGCAAATGCAACCATATTTTTGTGAAGTGTATTTTCTGAATTTTACTCATTTTATGGATTTTAAGGATTTTGTAATTTTTATGAATTTTAGGACTTTACATTTTTATGGATTTTTTAAATTTTTATAAATAGGTCTATGTACAAGAATTTTTCAAAGCAAATTACCCATATTTTATTTGGATTAAATAACTAATGTATATTACATATTTTATATGCAAAGATTTTTACAAGGATTAGCTGAATTTTACACATATTTTAATAAATAGAATTTTAAATAAGTATTATATATACATATTTTAATACATATTTAATATTAAGAATTTTAAATAAGCATTTTACATATATTTTACTTATTTACAAAGATTTTATAAATAATAAATAAATAATAAATAGATTTAAATTAACCCTTACCCACTTTTTATGGATTTTATATATATAGAAAATACATAAAAGTACTATTATGGACGCATGTATACTTACAAAATATACACACACCCCTATACTTAGCTTGTGTTATGTCTTCATAGCATCAAAAGAGAAAAAGGAGGACATAACTCGTGCAAAGTACGTGTGGGTGAAAAAGAATAAAATAATAGAATTCAGTCGACCCCCCTGTACTTACGTATAGTGGAAGAAAAAAAATAAGGTGATTACGGGAAAAGAATATACAACGAAGGAACAAAAGAAATATAGAAAATGAGATCAATGAAAATACTCGGTCCCCACTATACTTAGGATAAGGCATCCTAAGTATAGAAAAGAATGTGGCATAAAATTAGGGATCAGTGATTGGTGCAAAGGAAAGGATATAAAAGAGAAAAAATAGAAAGAACAAAAATCGAAAGACGCAAATCAATGGGAAATCAGTCTCCCTATACATGGGATCTGGTATCCTAAGCATATAAGAAAAGCAAAAAATGGGGATGATTGTGGTCTATGAAGAATATACAGGTGGTGTACTCCAGAAAATCGAAAGACTCACAGGTCTCTATACAAGATGAAATGTAGTGGAAGAGTAGTTATACGTCCTATACAAAATAGATCATCTCAACCTGGGTCGTACTGAATCATCTGATGTAAAAGCGCGTACTAGCCCCTAGCTATCTAAGTAGAGATGTATCTGTAATTAAATTTTGTGCATATCATAGGTCTCTCTATAGAAATACGTATCTCTAGAGTTGGAATACAGAAGGTATCTATATGTGTAACCATCACACAATCTTACTCTCTATGTTGAATAGACTGTATGATCTTTGAAATATAATCAGCTGACTCTTGTGCCAGAAAATGTGTACTCTCAATATCGGCACTAAGATGTATACTACAACTGATTTTTCATCTGGATCTGATGTGAACTCTGTCTCTGTGTGATAACAGTCGTCTAAAGAAATTGGTACCATATCATCTACCCTATCCTCATGTAGGATATCGTGGGTATCAAAATAAATGCTCTTAAGATCAAGAGAATGTGCCTCATATATGTGGTAACGATCATCTGCAAGATTGGTGTCCTCTGATGTGAATGACAATATTGATATGGGACTACTACATCCTCTCACCATCTCAATGTATATATCTCCACTGTCTGTGTGGAATGATACTCTCCCATCATCATAATCAAAGAGTGCTCTCATTGTCTGCAAGAAGGGTCTCCCGAGAATGATTGGAGCAAGGTGTAACTACGTAGGGCACGTCATATCTAGGACAATAAAGTCCATTGGAAACTGCAAGACCTGAACGATCATGATAATATTCCTCAACACGCCTCTAGGTCTCTTCACAGATCGATCTACAAACTGAAGTATCGCTTGTGATTTGTAAAGAGGACCTAGCTTGAGCATTTCAAGAAAAGAAGATGGAAGTAATTTAATTGAGAAACCATTATCTAAGAGAGTACGATGGAATGCGACATCTGCAATATGGAATGTGACCTAGTGAGTTCCATAATCTCTCTTCTTCTTAGGTACATCATTATGAATAGCATATGAAGTTGCCTTGGTCAATACATGTTTCTCAACTCGTGATCTATTTTTCCTATGTGTTGTGCATATGTTCCTCAACTAATTCTTGAGCGTAGGAAAGTGATCCAAGGCATCGTGAAGTGGAATCTTCAGGAAAATGTGATCTTTTAATAATCGTTCAGTTTCTAGAGTGACAACATTCTTTTTGGCATGTTTCTTTCCTTTTCCATACGAGGCATCGGGAAAAGGAACAATCTCAGGAACAAAAAAGTTCTTTTTATTTTCATCTAAAGTAGAATCAGCATGTACATCGAGAGTCTCAGAAGTATATACAAAACTCTCTAAAATGGGGAAAGAAAAATCTGCATCGTGAGTGTCTACATGGTCTAGTGTGATATCATCATTTGACTTGCCTTTGTCCATGTCGACTATCTCAGCATCGCTCCGCTCTTTGGTCATCAAACTGGACATCGCGTTGATCCTCATCATCATGGTGATCCGCCTCCTCAGCATAAGTATGTGTGTCGTCATGGATTAGCTCTCGCTCCTCATCATGTTCCATGCCCTCTACTCTATTTGGTGCTCGTGGTGATCTACCGCCCCTAAGATGAATGAAGTTAGATAAAAAATTAGGAAAAGAGATTGTACCTATGGTGGTGTCTACATGATCTGTGTGCCTCCTCTTATTATTCAGGTTTATATGAGGTCGGGCTGGGAGAGTGATCTTGAGCACAGTTAACTCATCCATGCAATGATTAACCCGTTCCATCTCTATTTTATATGTTGTCTGGAGTGTGCTCAGCATATCCATGATCTAGTTCAGTGCTAGGGCCTGTGAAGACATCTCAGACTCAGTGAGGTGAACTTGACTGTCTACTCTCTCTTGCCTAAGAGTGTGTTGTGTGGTACGTAAGGTTGAGGAGATCTCTGTGATGTAATATAATGTTGTTGTTGGTGGTAATGATGTGGCTGTGAATGTGTAGAAAGGTACTGTAAAGAATATGGTCTCTGATATGCATGTTGGTGAGACTGTTGCTGCGTGTAGAGCTAGCACTGCTGGAAATGTGGACGTCCATGCTGCAGATGACTATACTGTTGTTGCTGGTGTATGCTCTGAAGAGTAAAGTGTGGTGAAGACTGAATCAGAGCGTACCATATCCCATTGATCTCGAGTGTCCTGAGAATAAACATCAACATCTTTAAGGCTGGTGATCGAGCTCAAATCGACATTGGACGGATCCTCATGCTAATCAATCTGTGGAGTCTCAATATGTTGAATGAGCTCTCTCTGAACATATTGTATATGATGGGTAGGAGGAGCGGGTAAATATCTCCGAACAGGCTGAGAAGTAGAAGAAGGATGGGAATGCAAGTACTGAAGCTGTAAATCCATCACCTTTTTCGTCAGATCGCTCAACTACTGGGAAAGTGATGAGAGTTTCTTTAACTCTAGCAACGACTGCAAATCCTGAACTTGCTTCTGAATCACGTCGACTAATATCATCTTCTCACTTAAGAATCCCATGTCATATTGTGATTCATACTCTGAAACATGCACCAACTTTTGATGCTCTTTAAGGTATGGTGGTTGTGGGCTCTTCTGGAATGCTCGGGTAGATCAATGATGCGTGAATTCTCCACCATCCCCTCAAAGATGGACCTAATTGACTCAACATCCCTATTAATATAATTGTCGCCAAATGCAACGCTCACTATACCATGTACATCCAGTTGGAGTCCTCCAAAGTTATTCTTCACAAGCACCTTCAAAGGTATCTCATGTTGTGGGGATATCTCTGTAAGATCCTTGAATCAATCCCATACCTCTTGGAATGATTCATGCACTAACTGTGTAAAATTGAATATCTGGCTCCTCATCATGTTCGCATGTCTTAGAGGAAAATATTTACGCAGGAATGTGGACTTCAGATCGTCCCATGCATAGATCCCCCTCCCTAAGTGACTCCACCAGTAGAGTGCCTTATCATCTAAGATGAAAGGGAAGGCCTTGAGGCGAACAACCTCCTGCGTAACTCCTGGGTAACTAGCCGTACCACAAATCATCTTGAACTATTGTAAAAAGGTAAATGACTCCTATTTAGCATTCCCGTAGTATTTGTGAAGCAAAGAAATAAAGGACGGTCTCAGCTCGTATGACCCTTGAATCAGTGGCAACCAACATCCTGGCTCCTAGGTCGTCATACTCATCTCTCAACATAGAGGGAACCACGATAGACGATTATGGGTTCCCAGCTCCTGCTCTCAGTGCATCTATCTCTGCTCTTAGCTCGTCGTAGACTCTACATTGATCTATAATCTGTAAACTCATCTACTGTAGTGTTTCAAGAATCCCCGTAGTAATATTTGAGGCTGGATGAGGTCTATCATATGTGTGTCTCTCATCAGTTGGTCTGTCCTTAGCGGATCTATCCTCAACTAGTCCCTTCCCTCTAGCCATAGTCTTCGAAAACTCTAGGAAGGAAAAATTCTTTAAGAACTCAATGAAAAGTATGCGGGAGAAATAGACGAAAATTTGAGGTGTGGGGAGTGTGGGTCTGATTCTCCTTGTGACTAGATGGAATCAACTCGGGAAGAGGGTCATCCCGAGTCTGTGAAGATGTACAATGGACGGTGGATTGTCGAAAGCTCACGGAGTTTGAACGCAAAATCCATCAAGTCGTCATCTTCGATGTCAAAAAATATATGGGAGAGAGCACAAATTCAAGTCAAAACACAAATGTGAAGGTGTATGAGACGCGGTATAATGCACACCTCACATATAAACATAATGCTACCCCAAGTTCACCAACTTCACACAATAATGACCATAAAAGTTCGATCTTTTATCTTTTGAATTTTAAAGTTAGGTGATAAAGCAATTATTTAAGAAGCTCACAAGTGTAGTCTCCTCGGCTAGTTCGTGTTTAAGCCGGTGATGCACACCAACTTAAACAAGAATACTTCTACTAACGTCTAAGGCAAATGCTTGCAGCAAGTAACATGCCTCGCTCTGTCTGGAGAATACCTACAAATAATGAGGGGATTGCTCTCCCGATACAAATTTTGAGTCCAGGTATTTTTTATTTTTGTCAAGTTTTTCTTATTTTTTTTATTTTTTGATTTTCACTTTTTTAGATATTTTCAACAATATCTAGTGAGAGGTCGCTTCTTTTGAAAAATTTCAAAATATATCTCACAGGTGGAGAATCATGGAATGCGACGGAAAATCATGATGCATGCAGAGATAGAGACCATACATGGCGCCAACAGTCTACATGCAAGTGATCCACGTAGAATTTAAAATCTAAGCTAATGCATGCAAAAAGCGGTAAAAGTTGTATCCTAAACCAGCAGCTCTAGCGTAAGAATGGATTGATTTTTCAAATATGTGAATTATGCCTAAGTATGGATTAGGATAGTAGTTTTTTACTTTAATCACCTAATCAATCATGCACCCATAGGCTCCATGAAATCGTGTGCAACAAATAAAAATCGGTACAAATCAAAAACCCACACCGAGGTCCCCCACGTGCACCGACACCTAACGAAACAAACCCCGAAGAAAGTGTTCAAGTCCGGGTACAAGTCGGGATGTCCTTAGTGGACCCCTTCTACAAAATTTCAAAATGGGCATATGACCCTTCCTCTCTCACAAAATACAAAAAAGTCCAAGTATAAAAAATCATTAAACTAATTTTGCTCCTATACAACTGGCTCGTATAGAAGAAGTCGGTCTCTGCACTCTCAACTGATTTGGCTTTCTATGAAGTCGACTGATCCTGCATATCCTGTAAAATTCATTAGCAAACACAAAAAACATGAAAATAAAACTGCAAAAATCGAGAAAACCAATGAAAATTCACAAAAATTGTAAAAATTTGCAAAAAGCCATACAAATAGTAAAACTACTCAAAAGAAAACTGAGAAAACACGAAAAAATCGTAAAAAGCAAGAAGAGAGAAAAACCAAAAAAATCAAAAAAATCGAAATATAGCTAACACCTCTCCGACAACGACACCATTTTGATAATCGGATTTGACTTGCAGTTGATAAATGTCGTCGGTGTAGAGAACCACAAAGACATATTCAACTAATCGAACTAAATTCGATAAAATAGGGGAGAGAGAGAGAGAGAAAGTGAAGTGAAGATGAGGCTTCTCTCTCCTATTTTATCTTAAATTATTTATTTATGCAGAAGTAACATGTGTCCAATAAAAAATAAAAAATAGAGGTACAATAAAGCTATGCATTACAACAATTCTTTCCATTATGCAGAAGCATTATGTGTCTAATAAAAAATAAATATCATTCATGTATATATTAAACCGCATCAGTCCAACTTCAGAGAAACTACATATCTTAGTGAAGACTTGACTACACTACTCGGCTTCACAAGAAGATGTGGTTACACTTGTCACACTCCAGTAATCTTCTTATGCTTCTACTTCTCCCACTTCGATTATAGACACAACACACATGTAAAATTACAATAATACCTTGCTCCTCAAGGAAAGAGTAGCTAGACAAGGGAATTAGGGTTACCTTGATAAGAGAAGGCTGGTCTTTGTTGTTTCTTATGTAGAGAGCTATATATCACATAAATAGTACAAGTAGATTCATATTCATCAGAATTTGTGTATAAGGACTTGTTTTGACCTAATTGTTCAGGCGACCCGGATACGAGTCTTGTGGAACTCAGAGTCTGTTAGTTTTTAACTCCATTTCTCAATAAGGTTATGCTAAACTAAAACCCAAAGGTCTAACTGAGCTCCATACTTTGATTATGTGAAGAAAAGTTTAAAAATCAAAATTGTTCTCTTTTTATTTTTTTAGTCACTTATTCTTCTAATAAGTGTTTGCTAAGGCACTAGCAAAGGTAAAGTATAGGGGGATGAGGAATATGCATTTCATCATCTTTATTCATTTATTTTAGCATAAAATAATTTCTTCAACACTTGTAAATATTAATAAAACACTCTTTATTATTTATTATTCTTTTGTAAATATTGTGTAAATACCATTGTTTTTAACCTAAAATAGATAAGGAAAGAAAAATGAAAAAAATATAGAAAAATGAAGACGGTATATATGTAATAAATACATGATGATTCTTACCCCGAGAGAAAGTCAAGACTTGACATGATCGATAAGGAATAAAGTAGGGAGAGATAAGGCGTTTTGTAGAAAAATAATAGAAAATCAAATTCCATTCATTATTCATCAAGTGTACATACATCATTATTTTGTATATAATTGTTTCTCTATTTTATTTATCACTTAATTCATCTCACATAAAAATATTTTCTTCTTAAAACTTGTACATAAATCTAAGTTATATATCCTAAAAATAATTGTAAGAAGAATCATTGTATATTGTGCAAATAATGACACTTTAAAAAGGCCACAAACCCAAACTTTTCAGACCCATATCTTCTCCATAAAAAATCAAAATAAAGCAAACTCATTTTCATTGTACTCTAAATAACATAAGCTTAAAAATGATATTAAAATTGGAGTCAAGATGTAAAATATGGCTTTTTGGAGTGTATTGTATATTGTGCATGTATTATATCTTGTATGAATATAATTATCTATGTATTTTATGTACATATTTGCTCATATTGTATTTGAAAACAATTGCAAATATTGTATTTTATTCAAGAAAAAAGAAAATAAAATGCAAAAATATAGATATAAAAAAATAAATATTGTACATATTATGTATATACCACTATGTATATTGTAAATATACCTATGTAGTTAGCCTAATTATTTATTTAAAAAATAAAATAAAAATATATTCAAAATCCTAGAAATACTGTAAATAAATAAAATAATGAATCATATATTTATTTATTAAATAAATAATTAAAAATACAAGTGTTGTATATATATAGGTATAATTACCTATGAATAAAGGTTAATATTAATTTTAACCTCTCTATTTAATTTATTAAAAATCTCCTAAATTCATTTAATTCCTAATTATTTTTATTTATATTATTTATTTATTTAATTTCATTTATTAATTTATTTTTTAATTTATTTTCATTTTTAGCTATTTTATCCATTAGCAGACTTTGTCCTGTAACTGGGCCACTTCTCATTAGCGGCCCCAGGTTCGTTGACCCGAGTCAGCCTCCCCCTCTACCCACATCACCCAACAACATAGTTCGTTGAACCTGCTTTGCACTTTTTTCTTCTTCCAATCCATTCATTGAATCCGCCCGATTCCTTCATAGAATTTGCTACCAGATTAATTAATCTTCCCATTCGTCAGATCAATAATTTGGTAATTTGAGCCTCGTTTCACATGTTAGTTTGATTTGAATTTTTTCTTCTCCATTGTTATAAAAACCCTTCCCAGATATGGCACTCGTTGATCTGTTTCACACATCTTTTCCCCCTAGATTAGTTCCCAAAGCCACCTAAGGTGACAACGAGAGTGTTCTTCAATTGGGAGTGCGTGAATTATCCCATGGAACGCGATCCAGACGTCGTCGGAATCTTTACCGGAGGATGTGCAACTTCTTCGCCAGATACAGCGGATCGAGGCGATCACCATATTTTCTTCCCCTTGTAGGTAGATTTAGATTATATCTTTTCAATATTTCCTTTAATTTTGCATTTAATTTCTGATTTAGATTTAATATGATCTTCATCTATTTAAGCTTTGATCTGCTCGATCAGAGCTCCCATTTCACTAATCTTCACAATCTGACCATCGATCATCATTACCTCACTTTCTTCATTACTCCTCTAGAACTTATCCACCTTAGATTGCTACAGATCTGAGACTTGACTTTCCTTCCGACCATCATCATTGAAGGCCATCCATCCACATCCATTATCTTTGTTTTATCCTAATAACTTGGTCGGAGTCATCTCTCTGAGCATTAGCATAACTTGCAGGATTTTAGGAGCTATATGGAACTGTAAATCAAGACCTAGAGCCCCTCTTTCACCTACAGACATGAGAAGCCTCCAAATCGCTAAGCGAGCCTCTTCGAGCTTCAATGATGCATCATGTTTATGCGGATACTTCCCGTGGTTCTTCTGAAGCTATTAGGGACATGATCTGACCACTAGAGAATGAGATCGAGTTGATTGAATCAACTTCAGAGAAACCTTCAAGGTATTATTTTAGGTAACTTACGATGCGTCTAATCAAGAACAAAGATCTCCAGATTGCATTCGGACCATCAGATTTCCCCCAAAGCTCGGTCATTGATCACCACTTCCAGATTTAGATCGAACCATCAATTTGCGCCCAAAATTGAGTCATCAGATCAAGATAAAGAGGTGTATCTCCACCCTCCATTCAACCACGTGGACCGGTGAAAATCTTGCACTCCAACCCCTGCATTTTTCTTATTTTATAAATAAATCTGGTGTGGACACATGCTGCCATGTGGATGTTTGAATAACTGCTTTTTGTTCCTTGCTTTTTATTTTAATTGCAATTAAGTCCTGATTGAATTAATAAACATTTTATTTGTAGAGAAATTGCAAGTTAGATCCAATGCTTTTCTGTTACATATTATTCCTTAGAAATAAAATATTTCCCTCAAGCTCCGTGTTAGCGTAGTTCATGTGTGTCGGCACACACCTCATTTGGGAAAATTGCAAGTTATACCCATGTATTTTATATTTTGAACCTCTTTTAATTTTTTTTCTTTACAATGAAATTCATGTGTTGTAGTATATTGTTTGACTGTTAACTGCGATTAGTAATATGTTAATTGCATTTAAAATTACCTAAAAAACACTTTTAATTCATGTTAATCTCATTTATCGCCAGTAATTTTAATTTAGTTTTATTATTTTTAATAACTCAAAAACACCTTAATTTACCTCTATTTACAATATTAAATAAATAAAATTTATAAAAATTGTTTGAAAAATTCCGGAAATATTTGTGGTTGCTTGTTTTGATATCTTTTAATTTCTATACAAATTTCATATTCTAGTTCCTTATAAAAACCAAAAAAATTAAAAAACCTAAAAACACTTAAAAATTCAAGTAAAAACATAGAAATTTCAAAAATCATAAAATACATTTTGAAGAACTCAAAAAATTTCTCCATTTCTAAATATATTTTGAATATTTTTGCATTTATTTCTTATTTTAAAATCTAATAACTTCTTTTGCATTTTATGTTATTTGATTTACATATTCTTAATTGTTTTAAAAATCCTAAAAATCTAAAAAGTTCTCTAAAAATACAAATATTGAACAAAAAACATGAAATATCCAAATTCCATTTTACTTGATTTTTTACATATTTTCCCTTATTTTTAAAAATAAAAAAGAACATTTTTCCTTTATTTGTTTTTATTTCTTTATTTTGAGTTTTTTAAAAAATTAAATCATAAAAACATTTCAAAAAATAAAAAATTATTAAAAAAATTGTAAAAACAAAAAACCATATATATATATATTAAAATTTCTATAAAAAAAACAAACAACCCTTAAAACCATGAATTGCATAAATATAATCATCGTTGTGTATCGAGAGCATACATAGATATCACATTCTGTTGAGCTGGAATGTGACGCGGTTGAGACGGATAAAAATAAGCAATTTTCGTTGTTCTCAACCACTCGAATTTGTCAACAAGAAATTTTTTGTTTTAACCACTTAAAGGATATTCAAACAATGACAAGCAAATGTAAGCAGTTTCAGTATTCTATTTACCTGGTATAGCGACCAGGGTCGAACACAAGGAGCAAGATTTAAAAACTATGTAGTCAAATTTCTAAAATGTAATTTTTATGGGTTTTTTAATTTTTTTTAATTTTTTTTCAAATCAAGCATAAAGGATAAAATACACACACCACACTCTTTTTGTTTTTTTAGAATACTAAACAATACTCAAAAAATTATGGAGAAAATGTTTTTGTGTTTATATTTTTTAAAACATTTTTGGTAATTTTTTCAAATTTTACTGATGTTTTTTTTTTATTTTATAAAAATCAAACAGTGGAAAAGAGAGAAAACAATGCACAACCAAGTGTATTTTACAACTTAAAAATACTGTAATTGCCCAATACTCCTGGAAATTATTTTTATTCTAGAGCGCAATTAAATATCTACAAACAGAGACTGGAATCATAAATTTTGGATTTTCCAGAATTTTCTATAATTTTTTTAAGATTTTTCTTTCTTCGTAATTTTTTTGGTTTTATAAATGATCTATGGACGAAACTTGGACAGAAATTAAAAGACAATAAAATACACCTAGAGTATTTTTTTGGGAATTTTAAGCAAGTTTTTGAATGTTTATGAATTTTCTAATTCCAGACAGGCAAAAGGTCATAGTTTTTATTTTTTAAAAAATATCAAAAGTCAACAAAATTTTATGAAAAATTTGAACAATTTAGAAGAACATAACAGGAATGTACATAATTTTTTTGGAAATTTTTAGACAATGAAGAGCATTTATTCCATCAAAAAGAGCATGCAAATTAAAGGTTTGATACATAAGGACTAAAATGCAAATGTTCAAAGTTTCTGGATTGAATATCAAAATATATAAAAGATGGAGCTCAGTAGAAAATTACCCAGTAGGTCATGCGTGAAACATGTGCTGTGTTGGTAGGGGGCTATTTGTAATTTTGAAACTTCTAGGGGCTAGGATGCAATATTTCCTATTTTTTATTTTAATCCTTCCCCTTGCTAGGGTAACTGTTCCTCCATTTCTTCAAAAGAGAGTGAAGGAGGGTCGTTGCCGCCCCTCTCTTTAGATCGGCAGGGACGGCGATGGACGGCGATGGATGGCGGTTTGGCTCGAGCGGAGGTGCGAGCTTGCTCGCCAGCGGCGGTGGTCGCCGATAGGAGGAAGGTGCGTACAGGAGGATGAAGGAGGTGCGAACGCTAGTACGACGGAGGTCGGCAGTCCTCGCATGGTCGTGGTGGAGCTTCATGCGAGGGAGCGTCAAGGGCGATGGTGGCGGAGCTGTGGATGACGGTTGGTGGTCAGGCGGAGACCCAAGCTCTAGGAGGTGGAGCTTCTCTCACGAGGGCACAGGTAAGTGCACGATGGAGATGGCGAGATGCCGGAAGTGCTGGAGCGGAGGCGGAGCGCAGGGCGACGATTGCCCCGCGTGCGCGGACGAGATCTGCGGATGGGATATCAGAGCGCGTGGCTGGCGCGGGTGGAGGGCCACCGCCAGGCTGAGCGTGGGCGGCAGAGGGGTCACACGGGCTCGGCGACTTGTTGTTTATTTTTTTGTTTTTTATTTATTATTTTTATGTAAATAACAAAAATAATAAAAAGAAAAGTTTTTTTGAATTATTTTTTAAACATAAACTGTAAACAGGACCTAGAATTTTTTATTCTTTTCTTTTTTCTCTATTTTTCTATTTTTTATAATTTTTTAGATGAACCTGCAAAACAAATGTTAGAGAGATAGAAACAATTATATGTGTTTTTTGTTATTTTATCTATTTATAAACAAATGAGGATGCATGAATGGTGGCGGATCTTGGCAAAGCGGGAGAGAGATCCGAAGATCCGACCACCGTGTGTGGTCGAATGTGAGAGGTTGTGCGAGGTAGAAAGGAATGTGTAGAGATCGAGATATGAGGTGATAATCGATATCGGATGCAGACTAAATCGGGATGGATGTTCGTGGATTTTAATATCGAAATTCTAATCACAAAATTAAAGAAAAAATTAAATCTAAAATTTACCTAGGAGAAATGACAGAAAATAAAAAGTAGATCTCACCTCGGGATCGAAAATGTCGTAATGGCCTCGATGAGGGCCTTTGTGTTGTCACCGGACGGCTCGGAGGCTGGGCACCCTTCTTCAACAAGATAGCTCTCGGAGATCGGGCTCCTCTTGACCAAAGATTAATTAGGAGGAAGTGAGGGAGGAGGAGCCAAATAAAAAGAAGAATAAAAATAAAAAAAAGAAAATATATACAAAGAAGGAAGATAATTAGTGGTTAAATAAATAAAAAAAAAATTATATAAAATAAATAAATAAACACAAAATTCAGAATTAAATTAAATAATTACAATAATAGTTTACAAAAATTAATTAGCCACCTTAATGCTAGTTATTTAAGGTAGAAAAATCAAATCTTATATACGTGGAATGTGAAGGATATGGAAAGAACCCTCAAGTGCATCATGGAAGCGTAATGATCGCATTGAATACGATCGGGAGTGACTAGTCGCACTAGTTGCTCAATGCAGCGGAAATTAAAAAAATTTCATATGATGAAACCACTTGATCCAAGAACCATTCTCAGATCGTTTCATCTAAACCACAATAAGGTATAAGGTTTACCTCTTGAAGTGTGGTTGCGATCTAGTCTCTAAACGAAGAGACCTCTTGTCTCAAGTCTGATCCGATGAAGGAGACGCTTGCGAGCGCATTGATGATATGTGTCCTTCTCGCAATCCATGTTGATGATCCAAGCAACGAATCTCCTGATCTCATCACACAAGATCCAACATCTTCTTCACGATCGAGACGCACCAAAGTAGATGGAGATCCACGGGTTGATGATTCGGCAGCATAACGACGATGATGCGTCGATGACGACTCTCACAATGGCTCCATCGTGGACGGTCATTATAAAAGAGAGAGAGAGAGAGGCTTGGCGTGTAGAGAAAAGAGAGAGAGCATTCACTAATCATATCTTTCGAAGAGCAATGGATGCCTCTTCTTATTTAGGGTTTTGGGAACCCATGGATCCCAATCCATGGGCAACACATAATCAATATATGAGATTAATTTGTGTTTCTTTCAATGGCTAAGATGTTGTTGTAAAAACACAACAAGTGGTTTAATTTAAATTAATTAATATTCATAAATTAGTATATTTAATATTAAATTAAATCACATTTGACTAGAGATAGGATAATGAGAAGACCAACTCCCATCCCTGAAAGAGAGGGGACGGCTACTCCTCTCCACATGGAGAGTTATACCCGTCCACTCCTCTTGGGAGGAATGGGTCAATATTCCAAAAGTATCATGAGATCTCATTATCTCATGATATCTCCTATGACTCTTGTCGACAATATTTTCGCCATAAAATAATTCCAAATTATCTTATGGAAAATATCAATCATGCCAATGAAATTATGTGAATCTTATTCACAGCCCAAGATAAAAATGGAAATTATATTTTAATTAATCATCAAATGTGAATCCTATTCACATTAATAATTAATTAACAAATATAAATTATGATATGCAATCTCTAATATATTATAAATCACATTTATAATATATATGATTAATATGGACAGTGCTATCCATATTATTGATATCCATGATAATTTAATCATCTTGGATCTTTATTGTCATGTGCCAAAATAATATGAATCACATTCACATTATTCGCATCTTTGATAATTAAATCATATTTAATTATCTCCTATAACTCTCCTTATAATATGAATTAAATTCATATTATCCATGATAATTAAATCATATTTAATTATCAATTTTCTCGATGCTCGGATACATATATCAACAATGAAATTATCCATGAACTCTTTCTAGGATAATGCGCTTTCTCCGTGGAAACTTGGAGATAAGGACAGGGCGATTGTATTGTTCCACGTATAGTGACTTGGATATTGAGATGACATCTTAAATCCAGGTCTTGTGGACCTCTCATAGATTCTTGATTAAATCAAGACCACAAATCTAATCTTATCATTATATTTGAATCACATTCAGATCAATTTCCAACAATTGGACCATGATCAGATCACTTCTCTATTGAAAGGAGTCACTAAAATCTAGACCTGTTTCATCACTTCTTAGGAATGGAAGCGTCATGGTTATACAATCGTTTATGTTCACATCACCCTCATGTATTCCTAATACTTGTACATCCTGCATACTGGAAGACCCAAAATAAACCCAAAGTATAAGATCTATTTTACACTGTCTACTTCAGGGTTTTATCAGTAAGTTTCTCATTTGATCATTGGGAGTCGGTATCGATCATATACTTTCCAAAAGCATATATCATACCTAGGTCTTGATCATATACTTTCCAAAAGTATATATCAAAAATACAAATTCAGTCAATTTTCCAAAGCGAGATGACCGTGCACGGAATTTGATTCTTCCCAATATCTTAGAAGTGAGCTCATCTCTTCCGGTTCAGTAATGAACCTGTATGATCACTTTGAGAGATCGTATTACTCATATGCCCTTGTATGCACACCAGCGCACCGGTGTATAGACCTTGATTAGGTCATCAATCTATTGGTCTGCCAAATGTACATACTAGACATATAGTAACACATATGTCTCCGGTCAGAGGATGTGTGCCTATCTCA
Source organism: Ottelia alismoides (assembly GCA_037367405.1). Lineage (NCBI taxonomy): Eukaryota > Viridiplantae > Streptophyta > Magnoliopsida > Alismatales > Hydrocharitaceae > Ottelia > Ottelia alismoides. The sequence continues at coordinate 1,514,280 of JAZKJV010000196.1, read as the reverse complement.
TGACAGCATATGATATAGGACTTTGGTTATCTCGATCTCGTTAAGTCAACTCTTTGACCTAACTAATCTAACACCTCTGAATCTCTATTCCTATGAAGAGGACATGTATCAAGAGGTCGGTTAGATATCATCTCAGATGAGAAAGGATTGCCATCTCCTACTCAGGCTAGAGATCATCTCTTAACAATCATTTGACGGTGCTTGATGAGTCCTCAATCTAACTCTTTAGATATTCATCCAAGAACCAGCCTCTATGATTCAATTATTAAATCAACAGTTGTATGATTATGAAGATGGCCATAGTATATAACCCTAATTATACTAAGGGACCTAATATGAAAATTAGTTATTCTTCATTTCAGATCAGGGAATGATATCTGAAATAACATTTATTGTATAATGGCTCGCCGTGGGCTCGCATGTCCAACAATCTCCCGCTAGCCCAAAGAGCCATTAATGGGCTAATCTTTAAACCCGCACTCATGTGACAATCATAGGATATTTAGAGAAATAGCTAGGTGAGCTGATCAGTCACTCTGTTCCCAAGAGACTACACCAAGTCCTTTTACAACACTTGCATATCTCCTAGCAACAGTACTCGCATCCAATACGAATGTTGCATTTTATGCAACCAATGCTCAATCTTGTTAAAGCAATTATAGTGTCCTTGACACTATTGCTCAATAATTATTATAACCAGTATTTCCATAATCCTTATCAGAATACCCTTCTTTCTGGATATCTCTATCTCCTATCTACAGTTAAGACCCTTATAGATCACTATCTTACAATGTCTTAAACCTCTTGAAGATAAGACTTAGAGATCACTATATCTAAGTCTCGTTACCTTTGAAGATTTTATTATTACTGCAATCAAGTATTTTATCTCCATAGTAGGATTATCAACACTTTACTACTCCCACTGCATGGCAGATATCTGGCTTTTTTTGTACACATGTAGCATACTCTTGGCTTCTTGTAATTGATGCTCAAGGGAAACCAGTTTTAGCATTCACTTCCTCAACTCCTTGAGATGCTACCCTTCAGATAGGTCAATACCATATCTTAAGGTATGGAAGCCTTTCTTGGAATTTTCTAGAAAATGGAATATGTTCAACGTGTACTAGTAATGTGACAGTCCCAATACCCTCTTCTCTATGCTTCTGAACACCTTCAGAATTAAAATCCAAGAGGCCTACTTGAAATCATATCTCAAGTTATGAATAACCATATAATAAAACACTTATTATTATCCTTATATCATTTTAAATGATTAGGATATTATCTACATTTAGCATATGAACACAAATGGCACTCTCACTAAGCTTCATATGGTTCATCAAGATTCTATCTGAAATCATAACATTTATAATTTTATCAAATCTTATGTTCCAGCTACAAGAAGCTTATTTGAGTCCATAGATGGATTCTTTAGCTTGCACATCTTACTTTCCTCAACCATGAAGCCCTGGGGCTACTTCATGTGAATATCCTCAAAGAGGAATGCAATCTTGACTTCTTTATCTTGAAGATCCATTTACACCTTTATGGGTCTCACCCATATAGGTGGATCCTCGAGGGTCCATATACAACACTTGTATATGAAGTCTACTTTAGACTTTCATTGCTAAAATCCATCTTTCCGTGTCAAACTCATTTGATGAGGTATTAGTGTTTCATCTTTAATTGTCCTTTTGGTTTCTGATTTCAGGAGCCTCATTATCATCTCAAGATTCAATGAGTTCCTTTACTTCATTTTACCTTGATTCTCAAAAGTCTCAATCCTCTAAGAATAACATTCTCAGAGATGAGATCTTTTAAGAATCTCAAGGTCATAAAGTAGGTATCCAATACCATCCTTTATTTTCCTAATGAAGTAGCACTCTCCAGTGATCAATTCCTGCTTACTTGAATGGAATCTTATTAAGGATATATAATGTAGTCTCTACTACATACATACCTGGAAACTAAGAGGTAATTATGCTAAAATTCATCATTGATCAAATCATGTCACACATGATCCAATTGTATCTCCCTACAACTCTATTGTGTTTAGGTTTATCCGGAGGAGTGAGATAGAAATGATATTCATATCTCCATAAGGTATTCTTTGAGTTTATCTAACAGGTACACACTACCTAGATTAGATCAAATTCATTTCATCTTTCTTAAAACTTTGGTTCTAAACCAAAATTGTGAAATCTTTGAACACTTCAAAGGTTTCTTAGGTGAAGAGAAGAAATCTCATATCATACATAACCATCAATAGATATCACATATCCATAATGTTTACTATGATATAGATGATCCGCATACATCAATATGAATGAGATCTTGAATACCTTGCTATCTAACACAATTCCCAGAGAAGGGTGTATTGCACATTTTACTTTGAATACAATATCCATAAGTATTTAAGCTTTGAAATTTTTTTAGACATTCTAAAGTTTTATCTCTTACCAATTTATTGATTAAATCAACAGATAAATGTCCAAGGATTGCTGCCAGATCATTGTTAAATGATCTTCATCCTCATATTGATCTTTTAAAAGTTTAATTTCAGTATTAGAAATCTTAATGAACCATTCATTAATTTTCTAATTTAGTAGAGTCGACTAGATGCCAGATTACTATCTGAAATATATCCATCATAACTCTTTATGATAGGTTTATTCAAGAATTCATGTTTATTTCCAACATTTAGAAATAAACTACGAGTGTATTCTTATATCTGGGTCATAGAGACATTCTCTAAGACAAAAGGCTCTCCCACTGAAAATATGAAGTCCATCTATCCAGTAGAGATTGTTGCAACAATTGCATCAAAATCCATGTAGATGACTATTAAACCCAAAGATCAAATTCTCCAGTCTTCTAAAACATATGCAACCCATTGCAAGTGTTGTTAGAAGATTGAGATACAATTATAAGACTTTATCTTATTCAATAAGCAACTCAATATTAATGATTTATGTAGATTATTCTGATGCTCTATCCGAGTGCTTCTCTAAGGATTCTAGACAGACTTGATAGTCATACTATCAACACACCAACTTATTACAGTATTGGCATTCATCCAACTCTTAGGATGTCATATGGAAGTCATAAGAGTCCGGTCAACTCTTTGACTATCCTTCTCATCTTGGGTCTGACCCATGCTTCCACTGTGCTCCCTCTATCTATAAACAACCATTGCTTAAGACTAAGGATCTCTTATGTTAAATTCAAAAGAATTGAATGTAAGAGCATTTCAACATTTATACATGCTTCACTAAATTCATACAATATGAATATTATGAAGCTTCATGAATGACTAGAGTATAGACAGTAGAATGATGACACTCATCATGTCTACATCCATCTAAACTCTTAAAACATTGGTTCAGGTAGGTATTCAAACATTTTGAATACATCATCTCTTATAAAGCTACCATTCTGCATGATGCAGTGAACCATGTCATTCATGATAAATGTCAAGAGCACATATGCATGCCAGAATATCTTCTTAGACTTTTATAAGGATTAATTGATAATTACAATCATCATCGATGTGTCACTTCCAAAGTACATTTGATGATATCAAGACTATAGAGACATACAAACCCTAGGGTTTTACTATTGTCTATTTAATTTCCATTCCTCATTATTATGAGATACTTGCACATTGCAACCATATACATTATGTGTCCAACTACAACTATAATATATGGATCATGAGTCCAATCCATGATATTTTACTAGTTATTATTGAGTAAAACATTGAGTGGGTTTAATGAAGAATTATCTGAAATAATAAATTTGCATAAGTGTGTGTGTGTGTGTGTATATATATATATATTACTTTGATTTAGGAGTTTTCATATCAAAGTTGTCTTACCTTGTCAACACTGAAAGTTCATTCCCTAAATTACTTTCAATGTAAGAGATATACTTACCATTATATCTCAAGCAAGATCTAGGATCTCCTTCCTTCTCTTTGTTACATCCCAATAATATGAGAACCTGTAACTTGGATAAAAAGAAGCGGGAATACATTCCGCCTTGCAAGTCCAACTTGCATCTTCCAATTCGATCTTTAACACCGGGGCCCACCACTCCTAAGGTGATGTTGACCTGTCGTTAATTGAACCAACCATCAACAAGCTTAATACTCATTATACACAATCCAATATCACCCTAAGAATATGAGGACCTGATATTGGGGTCACTACGTATATGACCTTACTCTTTCGAGAAGCGAAGAGCCCGATCCAAATGGATTGTATGCAGGAGCTGTCACTTCGGACATGCGTCTCCTACATACAATATCTAATGACAGAACCCTTCACCTTGACGGGAGACCATGGATGTCACTTATGTGATCCTCCATATCATATTCAAATTCTAATTAATCATTATGAATCATATTCATTACGATTAATTCTTCCAAGGAAAATAACACATCTATTTATAATAGAGTGTCTTAATTTTAATTGGATTCCAATTAATCTAATCATATTAAATTAATGATCCAATTAATATCCAATAAACATTCTTAGTTGTTACTTGAATTATGGTATTATCTCAAATATGTATTATTTTGAATTTTAATAATTAGAAATACATCAAGATTTCTTAAGCATTATACCAACCCTACCCGCTGTCATGGCCAGTACCGACGGGAGTGGGACAGACCGTACAAGGTGTAACTTGCTACCCCAACGCTCCCCGACTAGACATCATATCTGCCTCGGGGAAGGATAATGCAAAATAGATCACTTTGTACTTGAGATGATCATCGGTTTTTCAACCAAAATTATATCATATAATATTCATCAAAACCATTTTGATAATATTATAAGGAGATTTGCTAAACAAATCCCCAATCCTATTCAAGCAACAAGGTTTTGCATGTAAAAGTTGTCCTACAACTATTGCAGGATAAACTAGAGTTTTTATGAAAACAATGTTTGTTGGAAATTCATATTAACCAAATTGTGATCAAGATCAACTATCTTATCATTTTGGTTAATGAAATGTCATACAAGGAAATAATTATCATCTTTAAATATTTCACAAATATTTATCATTAATTATTTCAGAAAATTAACAATTAATTTCCATTAATTTATTTAAATGACAACCACAAGGTTCATGATCAAGTTTTTTAATTTTTAGCAGTGACCCCTACTCACTAAAATTAACATAACTCGATCAATTGAAATTCAATTAATGCAAACTAAATTTATTTTGTTCTCCAATTTGATTTAAAACAGAACCCAATTGATAATTATGCATTTACCTTTAGGACCCGTAATTAACTCTTTAATTACGTCACTAATCGCCATCCCCGAAACAATGGACATATGGTTATTATGAAGATCATATCTTGAGTTATCGGATTCCAAATCATACAAATCAAAATTCCATGGTTTCATTATTAAATGGGAAACATTATCCAAGTGATATTTTTGTGTTTAAAAATTTTAAACAGGGTCGAAAAATTATCACAATACAGGGCTGCGAAAATTGAAATGCTAAAATATTCACGAACTCTATTGAGCCCAAATCTTCGTATAGTCATGGATCTCATCCAAAACCTTCGACAACCTGGCTCTGATACCACTTGAAGGATATGGAAAGAATCCTCAAATTCATCACGGAAGCATGATGATCACATCGAATGCGATCGGGAGCGACTAGTCGCACTAGTTGCTCGATGCAGTGGAAATAAAAAAATTTTCAAATGATGAAACCATGTGATCCAAGAACCATTCTCAGATCATCTCATCTAAACCACAATCAGGTATAAGGTTTACCTCTTGAAGCTTGTTTGCGATCGAGTCTCTAAACGAAGAGACCTCCTGTCTCAAGTCCGATCCGATGGAGGAGACGCTTGTGAGCGCGTTGATGAGACGTGTCCTTCTCGCAATCAATGTTGATGATCCAAGCAATGAATCTTCTGATCTCGTCACATGAGATCCAACATCTTCTTCACGAGCGAGATGCACTGAAGGAGATGGAGATCCATGAGTTGATGATTCGGTAGCATAACGACAATGCTGACAAAGGCTCCATGGTGGACGGCCATTATAAGAGAGAGAGAGAGGCTTGGCGTGTGGAGAAGAGAGAGAGAGAGCATTCACTAATCATATCTTTCGAAGAGCAATGAATGCCTCTTCTTATATAGGGTTTTGGGAACCCATGGATCCCAATCCATGGGCAACAATAATCAATATATGAGATTGATTTGTGTTTTTTTCAATGGCTAATATGTTGTTGTAAAAACACAACAATAAGTGATTTAATTTAAATTAATTAATATTCATAAATCAATATAATTAATCTTAAATTAAATCACATTTGACTAGACATAGGATAATGAGAAGACCAACTCTCATCCCAATAAGAGAGGGGATGGCTACTCCTCTCCACATGGAGAATTGTAGGCGTCCACTCCTCTTGGGAGGAATGGGTAAATTTCCCCAAAATATCATGAGATCTCATTATCTCATGATATCTCCTATGACTCTTGTCGACAATATTTTCACCATAAAATAATTCCAAATTATCTTATGGAAAATATCAATCAAGCCATTGAAATTATGTGAATCTTATTCACAACCCAAGACAAAAATGTAAATTATATTTTAATTACTCATCAAATGTGAATCCAATTCACATTAATAATTAATTAACAAATATAAATTATGATATGCTCTCTCTAATATATTATAAATCACATTTATAATATATATATATATATTAATATGGATAGTGATATCCATATTATTCATATCCATGATAATTAAATCATATTTAATTATCTTGGATCTTTATTCTCATGTGCTAAAATAATATGAATCACATTCACATTATTCACATCTTTGATAATTAAATCATATTTAATTATCTCAGATAACTCTCCTAATAATATGAATCAAATTCATATTATCCATGATAATTAAATCATATTTAATTATCAATTTTCTCGATGCTCAGATACATATATCAACAATGGAATTATCCATGAACTCTTTCAAGGATAATGTTCTTTCTCCGCAAATACTTGGAGATAAGGACAAGGCGATTGTATTGTTCTACGTATAGTGACTTGGATATTGAGATCACATCTCAAATCCAGATTCTGCGGACCTCTCATAGATGTTTGAGTAAATAAAGATCGTAAATCTAATCTTCTCATTGTATCTGAATCACATTCAGATCAATGTCCAACAATTGGACCACGATCAGAACACTTATCTACTGAGAGGAGTCACTAAAATCCAGACCTATTTCATCGCTCTCTAGGAATGGAGGCGTCATGATTATACAATCGTTTATGATCACATCACCCTCAGTATTCGTAATACATTTATGTCCTGCATACTGGAAGACCCAGAATAAACCCAAAGTATAAAATCTATTTTACACTGTTGATGAATCCACATTTCATCATCTTTATTCTATCATTTTGGCACCAAAAACCCTAGCAAATGCCTGTAAATAACATTAAAATCATCATCTTAGCATTCATGCATGTGCATCTAAACAGTGTATAAATTACTGTAATTAAGGCCAAAATTATAGAATAAATATAGAAAAGAAAAAGAATAAAATATTGTAAATATTTTATGACCCGAAACCCCGAGACCTAGGCATCTTGATGAATAGGTCGACAAGGAATAAAGTAGGGGGAGATAAGGTCAGGAACACAGATAAAATACCAATACATTTTATTCATTCTTTATTCTTTTTGGGACCTATTTTTGGTTCCACTTTTTATACATCAAATAAAGAAACTTTGTACATGAAAGTTGTAGATAATAAAATAAAGAAAAATACAAAATTGATTTCACAGAAAAATAATGTACAGATAAAAAGTTATGGTCTGAATAAAAATCCAGAATGCCAACTTCCCAGACCTGTATCTCACAAATAAAAACTCCAAATGCAGCCTACTCACCTTTAATTGTATATAGAATAAAATAATATATCCAATGGTGGTGGCTTCGCATTTGGCGGAGCTACGGTTTGAAAGTTGACTTTTGGACCCTCATTGTATACTTGTATAGATTAAAATATTCAATTTATTCTTTATTCATTATTCTTGCATGTTTATATTTTTATAATTATGTATATATTACTTATAATATATATGTACATTAAAACCAGAATAAAAATGCAAAGAAATCACAAAATAAAAATACTTGTATAAAGGATACATAGGTATACTGCCTATACATATACCTATACAAATAATACTTGTATTCTATTAAATATACAAAACATATCAGAAAAATAAAATAAAAATATATTTATGTACATAAAAGTACTTTATGTTTTTATAAAATAATAAGCAAAAATAAATAAATTAAAAGACACAAAATAAAAATAAAATACTTAAATATATACAATATAAAGGGCATAAATGCAAACTTGTAAAAATACGTCTCATAAAAATAAATAAAAATCACAGAAAAATTCTTCATAAAATAATAAACATTTTTAATTTTATAACCTAAAATCAATAAATTCATTTACTATTTTATTTTGATTTTTCAAATAATTTCTACTCTGAATTTCCTGGTTGGTCCACGTGGACCAACCATGTGCGGTCTAGAGTTGACCTCGGTCTACTCTCTGACCGAGGCCTGCCATTTCTGACACGCTGATTTCTCCCCGATTTCCCCCAATTTTCGAGCTTGATCCGTTCGTCCTCACGCCTCGATCTCTTCTTGGGACTTCATCCCCGATCATCACTCTCCCACGCCATGTATCCGGATCCAGCCATATCTCCATCATTCGCGCGTGAGTCTGGCTTGAAGGAGACGCCATCATCTTCTACTTAAACACCCCGCCACCTTCAAGCCCAATTTTGAACCCTCCTTAGCCTTTAATCCTCCTCCCTGTAGCGCTCTTTGTGTAGCCGGAGGTGACAGCTCCGCATCCACACCTTCAGGCGAGTCGAGGAGGCTCTGTAGCGGCTCCGCCACCTCCGCCGACCACCGGCGTCGAGGTTCTTCTTCCTCAGGTAGTCCACCTTCGAGGCATCCATTATTTTCGTTCCTTTTTATGTCATTTATTCCCCTTAGATTCAATATCAAAAATCCCTAAACAAAATCCGAATTCCATCGATCAAATCGACCTCCCATCGCTCATCGCCGGAGCGCACCTCCGGCCGACATCTCTTCGCCGTCCACAGACCACCTCCGACCTCCATTTCGCCTCCGCGGGGTCCAGGCAGTTTGCCCTGGACCCTTTCACCTCTTTTTGCAGGTCAACGCGCAGTCAAAGTCACTGGGGGCCATTTTGCGAGGTTCGTCGGAGCTACCTGGAGCTTCGAGCTCCGCCGCCTCCGTGCCAGCATTCCAAAGCGCCTCCGACGTACCTGAGACCCCCAGCATCTTCCTCGACCTCCCAGGAGTCCACAGCTCAGTTTTGGAGCCCATTCACCGCCGGAGACGCGAGATCGAGCTCGGGGAAGTTCGCCTCGCCGGCGTTCTTCCCTGTTCTTCCACCTCGCTCCTCCACCGTTCGATTGAGCAACGACCCCAGTTCTGATCTCCGCCGTTGGATCGTGTCACGCCTCAACCGTCAGATCGTCCTCGAGCGATCTAATCTCAGCCGACCAGCGCCGAACCGTCATCGTGCGTTGTGCGCGCGCCACGTGGATAAGTGAGCGGCCCTCCGCCGTTCGATCGCGCACGAGGAGATAAGGCGTGGGTATTTTGCACTTTCCCCTCGCCAAATTTTGTATTTCATTTCAGTCCATAAACTTTAAGCTGTAGTTTAAATATTTCTGTAATTATTGCAACTAGAACCCCATAGTTTTCTTATTTGCACCTAGGTCCAATCCACGTCACCTCACGTGTCCGTGCGCGTGAGGGGGCTGGGTATTTTGCAGGGACCCCCCTGGGGTTTATTTATTTCGCTTAAGTCCATGAATGTTTGCTTTAAGTTGTAATATTTAGGAGAAACTGCATTGAACCCCTTGGAACTTTGTAATATTGCAAAAGTACCCCTTCCAGGCGCGTGCGAGTCACGCGCCCTGGTGGGTAAATTGCCCAGATACCCTTGCGGGTTTTGTTATTCATCTTTAACCCTTAAAATGCAAGTTTCAGTGTAACCTTTTGTGGAAATATTGCGTGTATGCCCCTGGATGTTTGATATATTGCATATATACCCCTGCTAGGACTGATTAATGTTTGGATGTTTGTTCTAATTATTTGATCTATCATTTTAACTCCAAAATTTCTCAAATTTTGAACTTAAGCTCTTGGACATGTGTACTTTCACGCCACATATTTAGTTTTTGATTTTATCTTATCTTCATATTTATTAAAAATCAAAAACTTGCTATTTGTGCACTGTCTAGTTTAGAAAATACCAAAAAAATATTAAAACTCCTCCAAAAATTCCAAAAAAATCGCCTAGTGTCTATTTTAACCTATTTTAGTGTCAGTCCAAAAATCACTAAAAATCTCAAAAGAAAAACACTAAAAATTTAAAAACACTCAAAAACTTCAAAAAATTATATAAAATAGTAGAAAACTCCAAAAATCAAAAACTCAGTTTCTGTTTGTTCCTTATTTTGTCCTTTTTATTTGAAAAATAGTGTGAAAATTTTGAGCTACTGGTTGCTATTTATAAATCTCATTTTATTCACAGCCAGCCTTATTTGCACTGTTTTGCTTTATTTCAGTATTTAAAAAATACCAAAAACACCTTGAAAATTTTCCAAAAATCACAAAAACAGTAAAAAACCCTAAAAAGACTAAAAACAATTTGTTTCTGAATTTTTGGTAATTTTTACTTAGCTTTATAAATATTCTATCTTGTCTTTTATTCCATTGTCTTTAAACTCCAATATTGAAAAAGAAAAAGAAAAATATAAAATATAAAATTATAAAAATCAGAAAATAAAAAATCAAAATACAAAACAAAAAAATTAAAATAAAAAAAATTAAAAATTAAAAACCCACAAAAATTGTAGTGCTTGCTTGCTTAGCGTAGACACATCACTTTACACACACACACTTGTGCTTACATTTGCTTAAATTACCCTGCTTGCTCCCTGTGTTCAAACTCTCTGCATACTTGTCACTATACACCATTTGTGCAGAGTTAAAAATAAATTTTAACTCCACATTATTTCTAATTTATTGATCTTTAGTGTGGGTTAATTGTTGATTAAATACAGGTTTCATTTGAGAGTCGCCACAGCGACGGTTGTCTCCGCCTTGTGTGAGACACCAATTTAGGCTCTCGTGAAATCCGCGTTTATCAAATGGCGCCGTTGCCGGGGAGCAACAGCGCGTAGTTCGAGTTTTTGCTTGTGTTTGTCTACTTTTGCGGCTTTTATCATTTTCCGTATCTTTGATATTTCTTGTTGAATTGTCTAACCCCTCTCTTGTTTGACTTCTTGCGAGGAACGCGGATCGAGGGAGGAGCTCCTTTCCAGGAGCGCCTGCGCACCCACGTGAGGCGACTTTAGCCTAGCACGAAGAAAGACTTGGAGGATTTTGCAAGACAACTCCTTAGCATCCATTTTCTTGCATTGTATTTAGTTTTGTAATTCAAGTGAGAGAGAGACTCTATTTTGTAATAATACAGGTACATTCGAACTTAGACATTCGGGCCCAATTTCCAAGTGTTTGTTCACTTGGGGGCTCACCGCGGCTTTCCATCGGTTTTCATCGCATTTTTTTTACTTTGTTTTCCGGTTTTGGTTTTCTTCACTTTGTGTGATTGAGCCCTTAGATTTAGGATTGCTTGCGATAGATTAAGGCCAAACACCTAATATATCTTGCATGTACCTATAGCCGCGTTTGGACTTAGTCAAATTTAAACAGTCTGTTCATTTATCTCTTAACCCGTGTGCCGTAAGCGAACCCCATCAAGCGCTACTCCTACACTCGAGTGTGTCGAGAAGAGGAGGGGTAAGCCAAGACCGGACTCTTTGGTTAAAGATAAGTGGTCGACTTGTGGTTCTTCACGATAATAGCAATTTCTGAAAATTAGGGCGATTTCATCGGCTTTGCATTTGCATATAGATAGGTTTCAATTCTGCTGAGCATCCTTGCATGTAGAGTGCTGGAGGCAAGGTGAGCATTTATGCTTTAGCATTCATCATCGTTTTGCCGCTTGCATTGCTTTTCCGCTCCTCTACCTCTGATTTTGATCACCTAGGTGCTAAGTAAAATTGAATCCCCGTTAGGATCGTGCATTTTCATTAAAAATCCAAAAAAAAAAGTGATAATCAATAAAATTGGGACTGCTAATATTACTCGACCCTAAAATCGACCAAAAAGAAAAATCTTGTATTGGGGCGAGGAATCCCCTCATTGTCTTCGTTTTACATTGCTCGCGCACACACTAAGGTTAGTGCCCAAATCCCATTAAGCCCCTAAGTGTTTGTGCAACTTCTTGACTTTTTCACCTAACTCTAAAACAGACAAGATAAAAAGACCGCATTTGCGGTCTTCACCGAGTTGAGTAGGTGAATTGAGGGTTTGGTTGTTTCATTTTTGCTTGTAATTGTTTTGTGTGCATTCTAGATCATCCTCTGCGCATTTGCGCCTTTTTCTTCACTCTCTTGACTTGACCTTCGTGCTCCCCCGAATCACTTCCTCTTGTTTTCGAGATGGATCCCTGGAGTGCATTTTATCCGGACTTTGCGGACCCTTCACTCGCTCCAGCCGGTCCACCTCCCTTTTGTCAGGAGGATCCTCCTCCTACTTTTTCGGACTTTTGTACATATCCGCCTCAGCCACAGTATCAGACTTCGGACTCGGATTTCTACCCACATCCATCCCCACATGTATATTATCCGCCTCTACCTTCACATCCACCCGAGTCTGACCTGTTGGAGTCACCTCCCACGACCTCCATGAGTGTTATCATGAACCTAATGCTAGAGCACATCAATTTGATGAAGGAAAATCTTGACACTTTGAGAGAATATCGGACTAGTGCTCTTTTCATTGAGGATACAGCTTTGCTTGTGAAGAATCATGGGAGCTTGCAATCGCCAAAAATACAAAAAAATGAGAAAAATTTAAAAATCCAAAAAGATTTCGGGAGACACTTGGTTGATCAAGATTTTGAGGAGAGAGTCCACTTGCCAGAACCCTGGACCACACACCCAGTCACATCCAGTCCCACCTTTGACCCCGAGGATGCCGCTGTACAGACTGCTCTTGGCATGCCTCGTGTATATGCTGATTCCGACTTCCTTCCTTGTATGGAGGAGGTCCAAAAATTCAAAAAAATGTTATCTGAACCCGAAGTGGTGGCTGCCATTCATGAGATTATCCGTGCCCCACTTCAGCAGGCCATGACCCAATTATCTGCTCCTCTTCCCAAGAAGAGAAAGCGGAGGAGCAGATCTGAGCGTCACATTCTGACCATGGCCACTGCCCTCGCCATCACACACCGTCCCATTCCCAAGAAGAAGAATACAGCTACACCTTTCATCACTTGCACCATCTCTGACCATACTTGTGATCGCACTCTCTTAGACGGCGGTGCATCTATTAGCATATTACCCTTCTCGCTGGTACAGTCTCTTCACTTAGGGCCTCTCAAGAAGACCAGGATGATCGTTCAGTTTGCTGATGGATCAATCAATAGGCTGAAGGGTATCCTTGAAAACGCCGTTATTTCTATTCAGGGCACGAGCCACAATGTTGATTTTGTCGTGTTGCCCATGGAGAACTCCACAGGGGAGCCATCTCCAATCATCCTAGGACGACCATTCCTCGCCTCTGCGAGGGTCGTTATTGACTATGGATCAGGAGAGATTCGCTTCCGTCCTGTTGACGAGAGCGAAGTGTTGATCACCACACCCACAGTTGACCAGAGACCTGCACCTGATGCACCTTCACCGATTATAGCTGACACTGAGGCCTGTGAACTACCTGATGCTACTAGAGATGCTTCCTTAGCGATCCCTGATGAGACCCGACGGATCCCCCGAAAGGGGAGGAAGTCGGAAAGCATGGACCTCACTAATCCTCCTCCTGGTGTGTGGCGATATGTTGATGAGATCCAGCGTATTTATGTGATTGAACCATTTGAGCAGGGGGCAGATACCAAAATAATTGAGGATGTTTATGATGTTGCCCATTACTTTGAGAGACCTCATAAGGAAACAAATGACCCATGTAAGACTAGACAGGACGGACCTGTTTTGACTACTTCCACTGATAAATCCGTTCCTGGCCCTTCACAGGTCAAGATGATTGAGGTCGGTTATGATGCTGCCATTTATTTTGATAAATTCAGACCTCTTGTTGAAGACAAGGATTCAGGTGAGAGTCTTGAGGACGATATGAGTTCGTATACTTCCACTGATGATTTCGTTCCTTTTGATTTTGACCTGGACGAGGACTCGCAGGACGACTCCGATTACACTTCTTCCGAGGATGGTGAGTTTGTCCCATTTCACTTTGATATCGGCGAGACTTCCAAGGCCGGACCTAGTCGTACTTCTTCCACTCACCCGTCTGTGCCTTCACATCATAGGACCACCAAGGGAGAACCCAGCCATACTGCTTCCATTGATCAGTTCGTCCCTTTCCGTTTTGATTCCACTGAGGGTCTTCACCGTGTCGACCCTGATCGGCCTCCGTCCACTATGGACCCCGATGTCGACATACACCATATCAGATCTATCCCTCAGCGGTCTCGCAAGAAGGTCAGCTTTCCACCTTCTTGATCATGTGTATATCCATCTCTGTTGTATATTCCCTTGTGTACCTCGGTTCTTTCTTCCGTATTGCTCGACCACCCATTCTCGTGTTTGCCTTGCTTAGGACGTACTTTGTCCTAAGTATAGGGGGGTGGACGAGCCGAGTGTTCCTTCTTCGTTCTGTGTCATCGCTCCTGTTGTTGTCTATACTTAGGGCTTCTTTTACCCTAAGTATAGGGGGAGCGGTGTGTACATTCTCATGATCTCATCTCTTTTTCTTTTCTTCTTTTCTTCTTTTCCTATTCTATCTTCTTCATCTATCAAAAAGGTGCCGCCCTTGTAGACAGTTTTCCATACTTAGGACGTACTTTGTCCTAAGTATAGGGGAGTGTGCACCCCGAGTATTTCCATTCTTTGATCCTCTCCATTGTCTCCTCTTCTTGTCTATACTTAGGGATATCTTACCCTAAGTATAGGGGGAGACAACCTGAGTACGATCTGTTCATTCCCACCCTTGACCCTCCCTGCGTTGTGTACAGTCTGCTATACTTAGGATTATTTGATCCTAAGTATAGGGGGGACGGTCAACTTCTCATTCATTGATTCATTCATTCTTTAGACTTGCCTATACTTAGTACGAGTTATGTCTTCTCTTTTCTCTCCGATCTATGAGGACATAGCTCAAGCTAAGTATAGGGGGGTCGTATATACTATGTATATACTATAGCCATAACTCGCACTTTCGTATTTTCGTAATAATATGGCTAATAATTCTTTAAAATTCATTAACAATTCTTAATAAAAAGATGTGATTATTCCTCAAATTATTTTTGTATTTACTGATTAATAAATCAGGTGAAAATGTTTTTTGCAAAATGTTTGAAAAATAGTTTGAAAATCTGTGTGAACATCTATTGAAAACTATTTTGAAAATATTTTGTTACATGTTTTCAACCTGTATAAAAAGTGTGGTTTGTAAAATTTATTTTCTTCGTGTGAAATAAAATGTTTGAAAAATGATTTGCAAATGGTTTGAAAAATGGTTGCAAAAATATTTGAAAAACCTATATATACTATTTTGAAAACCGATTGCAAAATGATTTTCAAATAAGTGTACATAGTTGTAAAAATGTTTGTAAAAACTATTTTGGACTATAGTCTTCAAAAAAATTGTGTGAAAAGCTTGTGTCAAATAAGTTTGAGGAATACTAACATCACACCAAAATCCACTACCTATATATATGTATAAAATTGATCACTTACCCTTGTAAATTCTTAAAATCCACTTCTTGTATATATAAGAAGCACGCCCGTGTACATATTTTAACCTATTTTTCAGCCAAAATCTTTTTGTTTTCAAAAATCCCAAAAACATTTGCAAAAACTAAAATCCAAAAACATTTGAAAAGATCTTTTTGAAAAATACAAAAAAATTGCATCTGCATGCGCATGCATCATCTTTTCAAAAATCCATAAAAAGTTCAAAATCTTGAAAATTGTATCACAAAAATATTTCTCGCATTGCATGGCATGAGCATTTTTCGGATTGAGTTTGATAGTTGAACAAGTCTAAGTAAAATCCGGAGATTGGAGCTTGATTGGACCTTAAAATATACCTAATAACAGGAACCTTATAGGAACTGGGTTTGAGGTACTTCAGGTCTAGTTGACTTAATTCTTTGAGGATCACGGGACTTGGTTCAATGGATTCTTGACTGCCTAAGTAGAGTATTTCGGAGCACACGCACGACTCTTGTTGATAATGACCTAACTTGGACACCTGCACCTTTCACATAGCTCTCCACGGATGAGGTGGTGAGGAGGCAGTTTCCTTTGGCTTGGGGTAGCATATGAGGGTAGTACTTCTAGGCGGAACCTCTCTTCTTCTTATAGTGAAGGAAGTGCACCTCAACTTGGTCTAGTGGTGATGAAGGCTAAAGACAGAAGCCGTGGGTTGTAATAAAGCTTCAAAAGAGGGATAGTCTACTGGCTCAAGAGGAAAATTTCTTGTATATATGCTGCACCATGTAGATATGTTGTACAGATGCAATTGAAAAAAAAATGCAAAAATGCAAAAGAACTCCAAAAAAAAATTGGTGGGTCGGATTGAAAATTTAATAACCCCACCGGAGTGTATATAGTCC
Organism: Ottelia alismoides; assembly: GCA_037367405.1. Taxonomy (NCBI): domain Eukaryota; kingdom Viridiplantae; phylum Streptophyta; class Magnoliopsida; order Alismatales; family Hydrocharitaceae; genus Ottelia; species Ottelia alismoides. The sequence goes on along the minus strand of JAZKJV010000196.1, from coordinate 1,497,462 downwards.
AATAAAGCAAAAGCTTATGGTATCCATGTTACATCTCATGAAGCTTGCAGCGGGAGACTTAGCTACACTGGTTGAGCTCCCAAAAGTCTATACTTCTTCCCCCTCTTCTTGAGCCGGTTGCACTTGAACTTAGAAGGGAATACCCCGCTTCTCGAGGAAAGAGTTGCTAGACCGAGGCATTAGAGTTACCAGGTTGGGGGAGGTTGTTTCTTTGTCACTTCTGAGGTGGGGAGCTACATATCACTTACACTGTACGAGTCAGATTCATAGTCATAAGAGTTTGCGTATGAGTTGAAGTATTTCTGACCTGGCTATTGAGGAGACTTGGACAGAGTTTTGGGATTCTCAAGGACTGTTGGATTTCAAACTTGGTTCTCATTAAGGTTCCGACCGCACTAAAATTCCAAAGGTCCGACTTAAGCTCCAAACTTTGATTTTGTGAAGACAAGTTTGATAATTAAACTTTATCCAATTTTCTTCTTTTTCTTTTCTTTCTTTTCTTTTTGCACTTATTGCATAAGTGTTTGCTAGGGACTAGCAAAGGTAAAGTATAGGGGGATGATGAATCCACATTTCATCATCTTTATTCTATCATTTTGGCACCAAAAACCCTAGCAAATGCCTGTAAATAACATTAAAATCATCATCTTAGCATTCATGCATGTGCATCTAAACAGTGTATAAATTACTGTAATTAAGGCCAAAATTATAGAATAAATATAGAAAAGAAAAAGAATAAAATATTGTAAATATTTTATGACCCGAAACCCCGAGACCTAGGCATCTTGATGAATAGGTCGACAAGGAATAAAGTAGGGGGAGATAAGGTCAGGAACACAGATAAAATACCTATACATTTTATTCATTCTTTATTCTTTTTGGGACCTATTTTTGGTTCCACTTTTTATACATCAAATAAAGAAACTTTGTACATGAAAGTTGTAGATAATAAAATAAAGAAAAATACAAAATTGATTTCACAGAAAAATAATGTACAGATAAAAAGTTATGGTCTGAATAAAAATCCAGAATGCCAACTTCCCAGACCTGTATCTCACAAATAAAAACTCCAAATGCAGCCTACTCACCTTTAATTGTATATAGAATAAAATAATCTATCCAATGGTGGTGGTTTCGCATTTGGCGGAGCTACGGTTTGAAAGTTGACTTTTGGACCCTTATTGTATACTTGTATAGATTAAAATATTCAATTTATTCTTTATTCATTATTCTTGCATGTTTATATTTTTATAATTATGTATATATTACTTATAATATATATGTACATTAAAACCAGAATAAAAATGCAAAGAAATCACAAAATAAAAATACTTGTATAAAGGATACATAGGTATACTGCCTATACATATACCTATACAAATAATACTTGTATTCTATTAAATATACAAAACATATCAGAAAAATAAAATAAAAATATATTTATGTACATAAAAGTACTTTATGTTTTTATAAAATAATAAGCAAAAATAAATAAATTAAAAGACACAAAATAAAAATAAAATACTTAAATATATACAATATAAAGGGCATAAATGCAAACTTGTAAAAATACGTCTCATAAAAATAAATAAAAATCACATAAAAAATCTTCATAAAATAATAAACATTTTTAATTTTATAACCTAAAATCAATAAATTCATTTACTATTTTATTTTGATTTTTCAAATAATTTCTACTCTGAATTTCCTGGTTGGTCCACGTGGACCAACCAGGTGCGGTCTAGAGTTGACCTCGGTCAACTCTCTGACCGAGGCCTGCCATTTCTGACACGCTGATTTCTCCCCGATTTCCCCCAATTTTCGAGCCCGATCCGTTCGTCCTCACGCCTCGATCTCTTCTTGGGACTTCATCCCCGATCATCACTCTCCCACGCCATGTATCCGGATCCAGCCATATCTCCATCATTCGCGCGTGAGTCTGGCTTGAAGGAGACGCCATCATCTTCTACTTAAACACCCCGCCACCTTCAAGCCCAATTTTGAACCCTCCTTAGCCTTTAATCCTCCTCCCTGTAGCGCTCTTTGTGTAGCCGGAGGTGACAGCTCCGCATCCACACCTTCAGGCGAGTCGAGGAGGCTCTGTAGCGGCTCCGCCACCTCCGCCGACCACCAGCGTCGAGGTTCTTCTTCCTCAGGTAGTCCACCTTCGAGGCATCCATTATTTTCGTTCCTTTTTATGTCATTTATTCCCCTTAGATTCAGTATCAAAAATCCCTAAAAAAATCCGAATTCCATCGATCAAATCGACCTCCCATCGCTCATCGCCGGAGCGCACCTCCGGCCGACATCTCTTCGCCGTCCACAGACCACCTCCGACCTCCATTTCGCCTCCGCGGGGTCCAGGCAGTTTGCCCTGGACCCTTTCACCTCTTTTTGCAGGTCAACGCGCAGTCAAAGTCACTGGGGGCCATTTTGCGAGGTTCGTCGGAGCTACCTGGAGCTTCGAGCTCCGCCGCCTCCGTGCCAGCATTCCAAAGCGCCTCCGACGTACCTGAGACCCCCAGCATCTTCCTCGACCTCCCAGGAGTCCACAGCTCAGTTTTGGAGCCCATTCACCGCCGGAGACGCGAGATCGAGCTCGGGGAAGTTCGCCTCGCTGGCGTTCTTCCCTGTTCTTCCACCTCGCTCCTCCACCGTTCGATTGAGCAACGACCCCAGTTCTGATCTCCGCCGTTGGATCGTGTCACGCCTCAACCGTCAGATCGTCCTCGAGCGATCTAATCTCAGCCGACCAGCGCCGAACCGTCATCGTGCGTTGTGCGCGCGCCACGTGGATAAGTGAGCGGCCCTCCGCCGTTCGATCGCGCACGAGGAGATAAGGCGTGGGTATTTTGCACTTTCCCCTCGCCAAATTTTGTATTTCATTTCAGTCCATAAACTTTAAGCTGTAGTTTAAATATTTCTGTAATAATTGCAACTAGAACCCCGTAGTTTTCTTATTTGCACCTAGGTCCAATCCACGTCACCTCACGTGTCCGTGCGCGTGAGGGGGCTGGGTATTTTGCAGGGAACCCCCTGGGGTTTATTTATTTCGCTTAAGTCCATGAATGTTTGCTTTAAGTTGTAATATTTTGGAGAAACTGCATTGAACCCCTTGGAACTTTGTAATATTGCAAAAGTACCCCTTCCAGGCGCGTGCGAGTCACGCGCCCTGGTGGGTAAATTGCCCAGATACCCTTGCGGGTTTTGTTATTCATCTTTAACCCTTAAAATGCAAGTTTCAGTGTAACCTTTTGTGGAAATATTGCGTGTATGCCCCTGGATGTTTGATATATTGCATATATACCCCTGCCAGGACTGATTAATGTTTGGATGTTTGTTCTAATTATTTGATCTATCATTTTAACTCCAAAATTTCTCAAATTTTGAACTTAAGATCCTGGACATGTGTACTTTCACGCCACATATTTAGTTTTTGATTTTATCTTATCTTCATATTTATTAAAAATCAAAAACTTGCTATTTGTGCACTGTCTAGTTTAGAAAATACCAAAAAAATATTAAACTCCTCCTAAAATTCCAAAAAAATCACCTAGTGTCTATTTTAACCTATTTTAGTGTCAGTCCAAAAATCACTAAAAATCTCAAAAGAAAAACACTAAAAATTTAAAAACACTCAAAAACTTCAAAAAAATTATATAAAATAGTAGAAAACTCCAAAAATCAAAAACTCAGTTTCTGTTTGTTCCTTATTTTGTCCTTTTTATTTGAAAAATAGTGTGAAAATTTTGAGCTACTGGTTGCTATTTATAAATCTCATTTTATTCACAGCCAGCCTTATTTGCACTATTTTGCTTTATTTCAGTATTTAAAAAATACCAAAAACACCTTGAAAATTTTCCAAAAATCACAAAAACAGTAATAAACCCTAAAAAGACTAAAAACAATTTGTTTCTGAATTTTTGGTAATTTGTACTTAGCTTTATAAATATTCTATCTTGTCTTTTATTCCATTGTCTTTAAACTCCAATATTGAAAAAGAAAAAGAAAAATATAAAATATAAAATTATAAAAATCAGAAAATAAAAAATCAAAATACAAAACAAAAAAATTAAAATAAAAAAAAATTAAAAATTAAAAACCCACAAAATTGTAGTGCTTGCTTGCTTAGCGTAGACACATCACTTTACACACACACACTTGTGCTTACATTTGCTTAAATTACCCTGCTTGCTCCCTGTGTTCGAACTCTCTGCATACTTGTCACTATACACCATTTGTGCAGAGTTAAAAATAAATTTTAACTCCACATTATTTCTAATTTATTGATCTTTAGTGTGGGTTAATTGTTGATTAAATACAGGTTTCATTTGAGAGTCGCCACAGCGACGGTTGTCTCCGCCTTGTGTGAGACACCAATTTAGGCTCTCGTGAAATCCGCGTTTATCAACTGTCTACTTCAAGGTTTTATCAGTAAGTTTCTCATTTGATCATTGGGAGTTGGTATCGATCATATACTTTCCAAAAGCATATATCATACCTTGGTCTTGATCATATACTTTCCAAAAGTATATATCAAAAATACAAATTCAGTCAAGCTTCCAAAGCGAGACGAACATGCATGGAATTTGATTCTTTCCAATATCTCATGAGTGAGGTCATATCTTCCGGTTCGGTAATGAACCTGTATGATCCCTTTGAGAGATTGTATTATTCATATACCCTTGTATGCACACCAGCGCGCTGGTGTATAGACTTTGATTAGGTCATCAACCTATTGGTCTGTCAAATGTACATACTCAGACATATAGTAACAAATATGTCTCCAGTCAAAGGATGTGTACCGATATCATGACAGCATATGATATAGGACTTTAGTTATCTCGATCTCGTTAAGTCAACTCTTTGACCTAACTAATCTAACACCTCCGAATCCTTATTCCTATATAGAGGACCTGCATCAAGAGGTCGGTTAGATATCAACCCAAATGAGAGAGGATTGCCATCTCCTACTCAGGCTGGAGATCATCTCTTAAGCTGGAGATCATTTCTTAACAATCATTTGAAGGTGCTTGATGAGTCCTCAATCTAACTCTTTAGATATTCATCCAAGCACCAACCTCTATGATTCAATTATTGAATCAACAGCTGTATGATTATTAAGATGGCCATGGTACATAACCCTGATTGTATTAAGGGACCTATTATACAAATTAGTTATTCTTCATTTTAGATCAGGGAATGATATTTGCAATAACATTTATTGCATAATGGCTCGCAGTGGGCTCTCATGTCTAACAGGATGATTTCAAATCAAATAAATGAATTAAATAAATCAATCAATCAAATTTCATAATTAAATTAAATTAATTAATTAAAGTTAGATATTTTATTTTTTAGTGATTTTTATATAAGGAAATTAGTTGTATACAAATATTATGTGCATATAATACAATATACACATATACACATAAGGAAATAATTTTCATATCTTTTTTAATTATTTTTTATTTATATTTTATTTATTTTATTTTTAATGAAAATAATATTTCAATTATATGTATAAAAAATAAATATGAGTAAATATACAAATATGTACGTGGTAAAAGTGCACAAAACACCCCAGAAAACCGACTTTTCAACCGTAGCTCCAAAAATTATGAAACCATAACTATTTGAAAGATAATTTAATTTAGAGTATAATGGAAGTGAGTTTGGTTCAATTTGAGTCCGTATGGAGCTGAAATTTGTATTTCAATTATCACTTTGTGGCTTTTCTGAGTGTGATTATTTGTAATATGTACATTATTTTATTTTACAATTATTTTTATTATTTACAACACATTTTTATTTACAACTTTTATTTGCAAATATATTTAATTTGAGGTCAAATTATGTACAAATAAAATAGTACAAGTTTTATACAGATATACCAGAAGGGTATTTACAAAATATTTTTGGATTTTTGAGTGAAAGACCCTATGTCTTGACCTCTACTTGAAATACAAATTTGTTCCTGGTCGATCTGAGTGTGATTCCTGGTCGAAATATACAAGAAGGGTATTTACAAAATATTTTTGGATTTACAAAATATACTATCCCTCTACTTTATTCCTGGTCGATCAAGTCAAGTCGTGACCTTCTCTCGGGATTCGGGTCAGTCTATATTTATTGCATAACACATCCTTCATTTTTCTTTTCTTCTTTATTCTTTTATTTTGACTACAAAACGTGTTAAAAATGCATATTTAACAAATGCATAAAAATGGTAATTACATGGAAATAGTAGATATTTACAGGTGTTTGACTACGGAAATGAAGCTAAAATAAAGGAATAAAGGCGATGAAGCATGGATTCATCATTCCCCTATACTTTACCTTTGGTAGTCCCTTAGCAAACACTTATTTGGAAAATGAGTGAAAACAAAAATAAAGAAAAGAAAAAGGAAGAAAGTTCGAACAATGTTGACTTTTAAACTTATCTTCATAAAAATGTAGTATGGAGCTCTGTCGAGCCTTTGGATTATCAGTGTGTCGGAACCTTAATGGGAAATGGATTTAAAACCTAACAGCCTATAAGTTCCACAAGACTCTTATTCAGGTCTCCTCAACAGTCTAATCAGAACAAGTCTACATACACAAATTCTTATGACTATGAATTCTTACTTGTATGATGTAAGTGAAATATAGCTCATCATCTCAGAATTAGCAAAGAAACAACCTCTCTCAACAAGGTAACTCTAATCCCCTGGTCTAGCAACTCTTTCCTCGAGGAGTGGGGATATTCCTTTCTAAGTTCAAGTACAACAACCTCAAGAAGATGGGATGGAGAAGAGAATGGACGTTAACCAATGTAGTTACCTATCCTTGGATGCATGACTAGTGTAGCCATGTCACCCGATGTAAGCATACAAATATTTGAATTTGAAGCTCTTATTCTTTTTTTCACTTGTATATACACTCCGGCAGACATTTTACTTTTCAATCAGGCCTGTCCACTTTTGGAGATTCTGCATTTTTTTCTATTTTTTGGAAATATATACAAGGTGCAGCATGTACATAAGGAGTTTTTCCTCTTGAGCTAGTAGACTATCCATCTTTTAAAGCATTATTGCAACCCCACAACATCCTGTCTTTAGACCTCAACATCACGAAACCAGGTTGAGACACACTTGCCTCCCTAGAGGAGAATGAGAGGTTCTGCCTAGATGTACTACCCTTATATGCTACCCCAAGACAAAAGATTCTGCCCCCTCATTACCTCCTCCATGAAGAGCTATGTGTAGAGTGCTTGTCCAAGGTAAGCCACGGTATGAAAGAATCATGCATGTGTTGTTAAATACTCAACTTAGACTTATCAAGATGGCATGTGAACATAGTCTTATAGACTCAAAGAATTAAGTCATTAGGACCTGAAAAGTCTTAACTCCGGTTCTTATAAGGTTCCTCTAAAATTAAGTGGATTAAGGTCCAACTAAGCTTCATTCTTCAAATTTATTCCAGACTTAGTTTAAATATCCAAATTACCCTGAAAAGTGCATGCCAATGCAAGAAAATATGTACAATGCAGAAACGTGGCACTCTACCGCTGAGTTATATCCCTTCCCTCTATAAATAGAACTGACTAATCCTAAAGCAAAGGGTCGAGAAACTCAACGCCATTATTCTTGTCCTGAATAACTTGGAGTCGGACCTTCTTTTCGTACTATTTATTATAGATAGTAAAATAATGGAAAAAAATGGGATTCAATTGTCAACTTCTCCCATCGAAAATAGGATTGACTACGGATTCAAGCCATATCACATTTATAAAATTCGTACGATTTTTCTGATCTCAATCGAGCAGATTTTACATGAAGAAGATTTTGTTCAGCATGTTCTATTCGATACTAGTAAGAGAAGAACCCGGCCCAGTATTGTTAAAAAAAGGGGAGAGGAAGCAGAACCAAGTCAATACGGATCATATCCCTTCCCGAAAGGAAGAATGTGAAATTCTTTTTCCTTTCCATAGGGACCAGGAGATTGGATCTAACCATAAGAAGAATTCTTGGTATAAATAACTCTCTTCTTGGTCTTCAACCCCCTCAGTCACTACGAGCGCCTCCCGATCAGTGCAATGGGATGTGTCTATTTATCTATCTCTTAACTCGAAATGGGAGCAGGTTCGAAATGAAAAAGGATCTTACAGTGTCTAGGGTTGGGCCAGGAGGGTCTCTTAATGCCTTCTTTTTTCTTCCCATCAAGGTTATTTCACAAAGACTTGCCATGGTAAGGGAGAAGGGGGAACAAGCACACTTGTAGAGCGCAGTACAACAGAGAGTTGTATGATGCGTTCGGGAAGGATGAATCGCTCCTGAAAAAGAATCTATTGATTCTCTCCCAATCCCAATTTGTTGAATCGCATGTGCGATGATTTACTTCACAGGTGAGGTATCTGGTTCAAGTCCAGTATGGCCCAGCTGCGCAGGGAAAATAATAGAAAAAACATCTGACTCCTTCATGCATGCTCCATTTGATTCCAGGGGATATGATCAGTTGGTAGAGCTCTACTCTTGCAATTGGGTCGTTGCGATTACGGGTTGGATGTCTAATTGTCCAGGCGATAATGATAGTATCTTGTACCTGAACCGGTGGCTCACTTTTTCTAAAACCTTTTCCTATATATGAATTGCTATTATTACATTCTAATTTCTTCCCGATACCTCTCAAGGAAAATCCCGAATTGGATCCAAAATGAACGGGTTGGTGTGAGCAAAATTTTTTTGTGAAATAATTTTTAAATTTGAAATTTTTATGGATTTTTAAAAATGATGCATATGCAAAAACTTAATAATATGTACAAGTATATACAATATATATATATATAAAGGTTAGGGATGAGATACACATATTTACACAAGAGTGAGTTAATCATTTACAAGAATCAGGTGAAGGGATTTACAACTTCAGCGATTTATACTGGTATATACATACAGATGGAAATTTTTTTATTAAAATTTTTTATTCATTTTTTAAAATTTTTGTGATGCATATATTCCTCAAAATTATTTGAAAATAATTTTACAAATGATTTTGAAAACTATAGTCCAAAATAATTTTTTACACAATTTCACAATCATTTACAATCATTTAAAAATAATTTTGCAAACATTTTTCAAACAATTTATATAGATTTTCAAAATAATTTTTCAATCATTTTTTAAAACATTTGCAAATAGTTTTACAAAATCAATTTATTTCACACAATGAAAATTGTTTTTTACAATCCACCCTATTTTGCCAAAGGTTGAATATAATTTTCAAACATTTTTCAAATAGTTTTCAAAATATTTTTCAAATAGATTTTCAAACTACTTTCAAAATATTTAACCTGACTTATTAGTCAGTATGTACAAGAAAACTTTTTGAGGGAAATTTTTGCATCTTTTTTCTTAGTTAGTTTTTTAAGGTATTTATACAGTATTTTAAAAATACAAAGGTACGAGTTATGGCTAAAGTATGTATACAATAAACGTCATGCCTATACCTAGCTTGAACTATGTCCTCATAGTGATCAAAGAGCTACAAAGAAAGACATAACTCATGCTAACTATAGAAAAGTGAAAAGAAGATTATACTACAACGACGAGTGAAAGATTATAATTAATAGAAGTCAGTGATCCCCCTATACTTAGGATCAAGTAATCCTAAGTATAGAAGACTGTACACAAGGGGAAAACCGAGGGTAAGAATGTGCGGAGTTTACCTCTCCTATACTTAGGGTAAAATATCCCTAAGTGTAAACAACAAAACAGAGGTAAAAAGAATCAAAAGAATAATTACAAGTCTGACACCCCTGTACTTAACGTAAAGTACACCTAAGTATAGCATAATCACGAGATGAATATGGGGTGTGAAAAAGAATGTATGATATGGACAGATAGATCTATACAACTGTCAACAATGTTGAGGTGCCTCTCAACAAGTGCTAGAGTTTACGCCCTTAGCTGGGTGCAAAGGCTAGGACAACGTTGTATCAAGGTTTAAGATGGCATCTGTGAGGTGAATATGATACTGTCTTTGCAGTCTCATTGAGAGAACAACAACGAACTCAATAGAGGAAATGATGACAACCAGGTAAATAATCAGGAGGGTGTCTGCTACCAGGTAAAGATATTGGAAGGTGAAATCAAGCTCCGGTAGCACAAAAGAAATCGTCGGTTCAAGATTTGAATAGAGTGAAAGGTTAGAGCTGAAGAAGTCGAACGTGGAGAAGGAAGGATCTGTTAGTGAATCCTCCACGTCAATCACCGTCTCGAATAGATAAGGAAGATCAAGATCAGGAGACTCACTAAAAAGGCTGATACCCAATGCATGTAATGTAGACAAATCAGTGAAATCATCAAATACCTTAAAGATCGGGTCATCCTCGTGAGGGTCCTCGAGGATAAAAACCTCAAACTCAACAAGATCAGCAATATCAGATGACTTGCTCTCGTGGTCCGAAAGATCAGATGCACTCTCAGAAAGTGAAACCGAGTACATAGGGTATGTGGCATCCTCCCGCAGATAACCCTCGGGGAGTAATGCTGAATCATCAAGGAATTGGGGATCTATGCTGTCAAATATCAAGTCCTCCAAAAATATATCGACTTCATCAAATGGGAGGACACATGGCTCAAATACGATACTATCTATGTCTGTCAAATAAAAAATTGGTCCATCATCAAGCTCTCTATGCTGAGATAGATCAAACTGTATATCTGAATCTGAGAAGATCTTCTAAAGAGTTGACACTGAATCAACTAGGCATGGACACTGAAATGACTCAAAGGATGGTTGAGATGTGGGTCCTGCCTCTATTTCTTGGGCTCCTGACAAATCTAGAATCCAAGAATCTTCTACGTGAAAGAGCGGGATTGGCTCAAAATTTGACTGTAAACCCTAAACCCTAAATCCATGATTCGGAAATCACCTCAAAAGATCAAGTAACCTCGACCATGAATCTCTCGATGGCTCCTGGGGATCAACTGAAAAATCATGAATACAAGACCACATCATATTAGCTCTACGCTGGGGGTAAAATCTCTGAAAAATAATGATCGCAAATCTCCGCACGTAGCGATCTTCCTCCCCAACTCTCTATGCCCTATCAAAGCTCTAGTATGATGTGAGAAAGGGAAGGTCATCAACATCAGATCCTCAGAAGTGATATCAAGGTATGATCATGATTTATAAAAATCCTCAAACTCAGATATATGCAGATATGGTTCCTCATGCACCCCTCCTGAAAATTTCAGCAATAGATTGATGAACTCTAAATCCAAAATGAAGGGGCTCAATGCAGAAGCGGAGTGCGCTTCTTGTCATCCATAATCCCAAGATAAAAGTCATCTGAAACTCGCAAATGCCCCATTTGATCTCCTATGGAGTGCACTCTCATCTCAGCAAGGTAATCGCTTGTATCTTGTATTTGGTCAATCTGATCTCCTCGAGCCTCACTCACAGCATGTCCCGAATGGGAATGTGAATAGGAAGAAGGTGTGTAGGGAGAAGATGGGATGTCGGTCGGAGTTCCGACCTCACAAGAAAGTGGGTGAGCATGATGGGAATGAAATGAAGAAGCCACAAAATCCGGCTGGAATTGAGTGTGGCCCGTCATAAAGAGAGGGAAATGAAGGGAGGGAGGGTGGGATAGAAGAGAGAGTGAAGAAGAGAGAAGGTGACTGCTAATGATCTATAGAAAATGAACGTAACCGACTCACACCAAAGACATACAATACACAAAGCAAACCCCAATTCACCAATTCTACGCAATGTGAAGACCGTGAGATTTGGTCTTTTATCTTTGCGATTTTAGAGTTATGTGATCAAACAAAAGTTGTACAAACACTTAGGAGGCTTGAATAGGATTTGGGCACTACTCTTTAGTGTATATGCGAGCAATTAAAAACACAAACAATGAGGGGATTGCTCTGCCAATACAATGAGAAATCAATTACGTTTAATTTTATAGGTCAAGTTCAATTAGCAGTCCTATTTTTTAATTTTTAATTTTCATTTTTTTGGATTTTTTTTTCAAAGAATAATGCCTGCCAAGCTTTCTAATTTCCTCTTTGATTAATTTGAGTCCAAAAACAGGGGGAGGAAGTCGAAAAAGCCAATGCACGGTCAAACACAATGATGCATGCAGGGATAGAAATGCGTACCTTGCTCCAACACTCTACATGCAATATGATCCACGCATAAATTAAATATAGAATGCAAACTAACTATATGATGCACGAAGAATTGACATTAGACGAGCAACTTCTATTGATCGTGAAAAATAATAGTTAGCTAACCGAATCGAGTCTAGAGTCCGATCTTGGGAGTCACTCCCCGCCACAACGGATCTTGCCAGCGTTGTATGTGACTCCTCACGACACGTGGTCTCAAATTCAATTAAACTAAATTTTTCAATTAATTTTTTAGCAAGGTCCAATTACATTCTATAGGAACAGATAATCTATTAGGTGTTGGGCCTTAGCGTTTTACGTCATAATCAACAAAAATCCTATGTCTAGGGGCCTAAACTGCGAGAATCAAATAAAGAGTTATAGCGATGAAATCAAAAACTCAGGAAACAGTGGTGAGCTCCCCCAAGTGCACTGGCACTTGGCGAAACAGACCTCAAAACAATGTCGAAGTCCACAAGTGTTCACAGTTCTAAATTATTACAAATATTCATAAAAATTCTCTAAATAAAATAAAAGTATTCTGCTCCTCTACTCCATTTCTTGTGATAGTCTCTCCAAAGAATCCAACGAATCCATGATGGTTCCTCGCAAAAAAAGCGAAACAAGGGATGGTTAGAAAACAATTATAATAAGTATAGATAAAAGAATACAACTGAAAAATGACTACAAAGACGTGCTCCCTGGTAACGACGCCATTCTATTAAGCCGGAACAGAACGCGGTTAAGATGGATAAAAATAAGCAATTGTCGTTGTTCTCAACCACTCGAATCGGCCAACGAGAAAATTTTTGTTTTAACCACATAAAGATATTCAAATAATGACAAGCAAATGTAAGTAGTTTCGCTATTTTATTTATCTGGTATAGCGATCAAGGTTGAACACAAGGAGCACGATTTAAAAACTATGTAGTCAAATTTCTAAAATGCAATTTTAGTGGTTTTTGAATTTTTATTTTTTATTTTTTCAAAACAACCATAAAGGATAAAATACACACACCACACTCTTTTTATTTTTTTTAGAATAGTAAAAAATACTCATAAAATTATGGAGAAAATGTTTTTGTATTTTATATATTTAAAAATATTTTTGGTAATTTTTTCAAATTTTTCTAATGTTTTTGTGATTTGATAAAATCAAACAGTGGAAAAGAGAGAAAACAGTGCACAGCTAAGAGTATTTTGCAACTTAAAAATACTTTAATTGCGCAATACTCCTCGAAATTATTTTTATTCTAAAGTACAACTAAATACCTACAAATATAGACTAGAATCACAATTTTTGGATTTTTCTAGAATTCCATAATTTTTTAAGATTGTTCATTTTGCGTAATTTTTTTGAGTTTTATTAATGATTTATGAACGAAACTTGGATAGAAATTAAAAGACAACAAAATACACCTAGAGTTTTTGGGAATTTTTAGGCAAGTTTTTGAATGTTTATGAATTTTCTAATTCCAGAGAGGCAAAAAGTCATTGTTTTTTATTTTTTAAAATATCAAAAGTCAACAAAATGCTATGAAAATTTTGTACATTGTAGAAGTACATAGTAGGAACATACATAATTTTTTTGGAAATTTTTAGACCATGAAAAACATTTATTCCATCAAAAAGAGCATGCAAATTAAAGGTCTGATAAATAAGGACTAAAATGCAAATGTTCAAAGTTTTCGGATAGACTATCAAAATAAATAAAAGTTTGAGCTCAATCACAAATTACACAGTAGGTCACACGCGAAGCATGTGTTGTGTTGGCAGGGGGCTATTTGTAGTTGTGAAACTTCTAGGGGCTAGGATGCAATATTTCCAATTTTTTTTAATCCTTCCCTTCCTAGGGTAACTGTTCCTTCATTGCTTCAAAAGAGAGCCAACGAGGGTCGCCGCTGCCCCTCTTTAGATCGGCAGGGAGGGCGACGGACAGCAGTTTGGCTCGAGCGTAGGAGCGACTTTGCTCGCCAGCAGCGGTGGCCGACGATAGGAGGAATGCACAGAGAGGAGGATGGAGGAGGTGCGGTCTCTAGTATGACGGAGGTCGGCAGTCCTCGCACGGTCGTGGTGGAGCTTTGTACGAGGGAGCGTCAAGCTCCGGGCAAGGGCGATGGCGGCGGAGCTGCGGATGGCGGCTGGTGGTCAGGCGGAGACCCGAGCTCCAGGCGGTGGAGTTTCTCTCGTGGGGGCGTAGGTGAGTGCACGATGGAGATGGCGAGATGGCAGGAGTGCTGGAGCAGAGGCGGAGTGCAGGGCGACGGCCGCCTGGCGTGCGCGGAGGAGATCTGCGGAGGGGCGCTCAGAGCGCGTGGACGGCGCAGGCGGAGGGCCACCGCAGGGTCGAGTGCGGGCGGCGGAGGGGTCGTACGGGCTCGGTGACCTGGTGTTTATTTTTTTATTTATTATTTTTTAGGTAAACAACAGAAATAATAAAAAGAAAAGTTTTTTAATTACTTTTTTAACATAAACTGTAAACATGACCTAAAGTTTTTTATTGTTTTCTTTTTTTCTTCTTTTTTTCTTTTTTTTATAATTTTTAGATGAACCTGCAAAACAAATGTTAGAGAGTTAGAAACAATTATATGTGTTTTTTTGTTATTTTATTTATTTATAAACAAATAAGGGCACATGAATGGTGGTGGATCTTGGCGAAGAGGGAGAGATATCCGAATATCCGACCACTGTGCGTGGTCGGATGTGAGAGATTGTGCGAGGTAGAAAAGAACGTGTAGAGATCGAGAGATGAGGTGAAAATCAGTGTCGGATGCGGATTAAATAGAATAAATAATTAAATTAAATTAATAAAATAAATTAAACAAATTAATTCATTGAATAAAAATGAAATTCGGAATTAAATAAAATAATTTAAATAATTAATTTACAAAATTAATTAGCCATCTTAATGGTGGTTATTTAAGGTATAAAATCAAATCTTATATACATGGAATGATTTCAAATCAAATAAATGAATTAAATAAATAAATCGATCAAATTTTGTAATTAAAATAATTAATTAAAGTTAGATATTTTATTTTTTTAGTGATTTTTATATAAGGAAATTAGTTGTATACAAATATTATATACATATTAAACAATATAAACATATACACATAAGAAAATAATTTTTATGTCTTTTTTATAATAAAATTTTAAATATACATTATTTAGTCTTATTTTTAATGAAAATAATATTTATAATTATGTGCATTATATATAAAAAAATATGAGTAAATATACAGATATGTACGTGGTAAAATTGCATGAAACACCCCAGAAAATCATCTTTTCAATCGTAACTCTAAAAATTATGAAACCATAGCCATTTGAAAGATAATTTAATTTAGATCACAATGGAAGTGAGTTTGGTTCAATTTGAGTTCGTATGGACCCTGAATTTGTATTTCAATTATCACTTTACGGCTTCAACTGAGTGTGATTATTTGTAATATGTACATTATTTGTTTTTACAATTATTTTTATTATTTACAACACATTTTATTTACAATTTTTATTTACAAACATATTTAATTTGAGGTGAAATTATGTACAATTAAAATAGTACAAGTTTTATACAAATATACAGGAATGGTATTTACAAAATATTTTTGGATTTTTGAATGAAAGACCCTATCTCCTCCTACTTTATTCCTGGTCGATCAGGTCAAGTCTTGACCTTCTCTCGGGGTTCGGGTCAGTCTGTATTTATTGCATAAACACATCCTTCATTTTTTTTTTCATTTTCTTTTCTTCTTCATTCTTTTATTTTGAATACAAAAGTGTTAAAATGTATATTTAAAAAAATACACGCAAAATGATAACTACATGGAATTGGTAAGTATTTACAAGTGTTTGACTACATAAATGAAGCTAAAATAAAAGAATAAAGGTGATGAATCGTAGATTCATCAATTGCATAAAGATAATCATCTTTTATTCCTTTGATTTTCTTTGATTTAAATAACCCTCGTGATTATTGTAGCCTCCCTAAGTTCGATCATGTATGCTATACATGTAAATAACTAGCATTTTTTTCCTCATTTTTACATTCCTTTCTTTGTTTGCTTGAGAATTGAATAAAATAAAATAGATTTTTATTGAGACTTTCTTTTGCTTACGAAGACACTTACAAATAATTTCCACCTTTTATTTTAATAATTAAAACTCATAAAAATCCTTGTTCAACAACAGGCACACATCCTCTGACTAGAGACAGATGTATTACTATATGTTTAAGTATGTACATTTGACAGACTATTAGGTTGATGACCTAATCAAGGTCTATATACCGGCGAGCTGATGTGCACATGAGGGCGTGTGAGTAATACGATCTCTCAAAGGGATCATATAGGTTCACTACTGAATCGGAAGACAGCTCACTCATGAGATATTGCGATAACCAAATTCTAATGTTGGTCTTCTTGTTTTGGAAATAATACAGGATTTGAAGGTATGATATATGCTATTGGATATCATATGATCGATTCCAATTCCCAATGATCGAATGAGATTCTTAATGGTAAAACCTCAAAGGAAACAGTTCAAATAAGATCAAAATTTTGGGTTTATAGGTCTTCCAGTATGTAGGATGTATAGGTGTTAGGAATACTCGAGGGCGATGTGGTATTAAATGATTATATACCATGGAGCTTCCATTCCGAGGGAGTGGTGAACTGGGTTTGGATTTTAGTGACTCCTCTCAGTGGACTTGATATCCAATCTTGGTCCAATTATTGGGCATTGATCTGAATATGATTCACATGCAATGATAAGATGTGATATTATGAATGGCATGATCAGACACCTTTAAATGATCTTCTAGACCATGATATGATATTAGATCTCATTATCCAAGTCACTATACATGGCATATACAATCGTTCTAACCTTATCTCCAAGTATGTGAAGAGAAGGCACACAATTCTTAAAAGAGTTTAAGAATGGTTCCATGAACAACATTATCCAAGCATTTGGTAATTGGATAACTAAATATAGTTTAATTATCATAATTAATACGTGGATAGGGATATATAGGATAATTAAATATATTTTTTATTATCATAGATAAGATTAATGTGGATAACACTATCTGCAATAATTATAGATATGCTCCACAATATCCTCGAGAGAGAAAAAAATTAATGAGATTCGCAATTTATATGTTAATGTGAATTTGGTTCACATTACATAATTTATTGTAATTATGACTTACACTAAATACATGATGGAAGTAATTAATTCTTATTTCTCAATGGTTTCAATGTAATTATCACAAATATGGTTATTTGATGATAAATGCAATTAATTTAAATATTCAAATTAATAATAAATAAATAAAGTTGACCCATTCCGTTCTCAAGGATGGACGTCCATGGTAGATGTCCATCCTATTTTTAGAATGTGGAATATTTCTTTATTTATAAATTATTTATTAATTGGTTGTTTCAAATTAATTGAAAGAGATAATTTTGGATATTGTTGTTTAAATTTATTATTTTATTATTTATTTGTGTTTTTTGAGAAACATAAATGAATCTAAATTGTTGATACCAAAAGCCTATAAAAGGAGGGCTATTCATAGGCCTCCAAGAGACAATACACAAGTCATATGCAATTATTGCATAGACGAAACTCTATCTCTCTCTCTATACACACACACACACACACACACACACATATACATATATATCCCTACACACATACAACCTCTACCTTTCCACAAGCTTAGGTCACCCCCCTGCCCAAGGTTGGTGGAGATCGTGATTATCGTTGTGTTGTCGTCGTGTTGCCAGATTGATCTCTTGAGGAACTCCATCCTCTTCTATGCTTTGTTCTCATGAAGAAGACAATTGATTTTATGAGACTAAATTAGGAGATCACTTGCTTGGATTGTCGCTAAGGATTGTGGGAACTACATGATTCATCATCACGCCCGCAAGTGCAGCCTCATCGGATCAGACTTGAGTCAGGAGGCTTCTCACTTTAGAAGCATAGAGGATTACAACCGCGCTTCAAGAGGTAACCCCAATATCCACGTGGTCTCGATGAAATGGCATGGGAAAGGTTCCCATGCCATGTGGTTTCATCTTAAACATTTTTTTGTTTTTCCATTGTCATGTTAACTAGTATGACTAGTTGACCTAGATCGCATATGATACAATTTACACGCCTCTGTGACGCACGAGGTCTAATACCCCACCTTCATACTTTTCATATGATTTGGCACGAGAAATTTTTGGATGATGATATTTCTAAACTTGTTATGAGATATGAATCATTCATTGACAAGTTGAAAAATGTCGGTGACATAGTGAACTTGTTTATTAAAAACCTAGTTTGGAACCAAAGAATGAAATGAGTGGATTTAATGTTCTATACCTATAAAATTTAGGAAACCCACACACTCTATAGTAGAGTCCATTTTATTTCACTCTTCTACAAACTACTCATCCTCCAATCAAGAGTCTGTACATCCTCCCATCCCACCTTCACCTTTAAAAAAACACCAAAAAATTTGAAAAACACCAAAAAGAAAAAATAAAAACAAAAAAGAACATAAAAACTGAAAATTGGGGACATTTCGAAAAATGGACCATGCTTTGAAGGAAGCAATCGCTAAAGAAGTAATTCTTGAGCTTCCCTTAATAAAGTCCAAATATCACTTTCTCAACCCCAAAAGATTTGTGAGAAGTAAATTGATGCTTAAGAGGTCGGGCAATAAGAGGACAAAACTAAATGATAGTTAGTGTCTATGTCCACCTCCATGTAGATGGAGAGAAAGACCAATAACTATAGAGTGAAACAATTGCCAAGGTTTGGGTCTGATATAAGAGACATTATCTTTACCATATGAGAATTGATGATGACTCATCGATAAAACATTCTCCTGACCATCTTGTTTGACAAGCACAAACCTGGGCCAATCAGAAAGTCAAGAGTGATCGTTCAGTTGGATGATGGATCCATAAAAAAGTAGAGAGGAATTGTTTCGGCCATCATTAATTCCCAAGATACTTTGCTCAGAATGGACTTTTATGATCGTTGATATCGAGCACTGAGGAGAGTTCACATAGTCTCCTATCTTTCTTGGAAGTGGTTTTTAGCCTTGGCTAAGGCGACTATAGATTTTTAGATTCAGGTGGTCGATTTCCAGGCATTGGGTACACACCGATAATGCCAATCTTATAATGACACACCTAGCCAAAAGACAACTCACAAATTTGTTAACAACCAAGATCGGCAAGTGTGTCGAGTCCTACCCCTCCGCTACACGTTAGATACTGACTGTTGAGCCAACCATTGGTTCTAAGTCTCCCCACACCCAACATCACCTGTTGCATGCCCCACCACTATAGTGATAGCTTCTATAGCGGACTCATAGATAGAAGCTATCTCTAAGTCAAACTCGATATTTTATAGTTGTCTTGAACACTTCAATGATACAATTCATGTTCCTACAATTTCATAGCCAACTGAACCCTCCTATTGATCACCCAAACGATCAAGAACTAAAGAGATGACAAATACCACATCGACCTATTCCAAGAAAGAGCATTCTCCCTTGGTTAGCCAATGAGAAGAAGAGCATCGACTCCATGAGGGATTCCTCTGAACCCCTCAAGGTGTGCCACTCTCTTCTTCCTCTCTGTGCTTCAGGTTCTAGCAAATTAAATAAGATGGTCTCCATATACATGGACTTTTCCGAGGATTCCTCGTCTAGCTCTGTTGATGCGATCATTATATATGTGTGTGGTAAGGTTGTTATTCAACCCAACTCGAGCAAGAGGCCATGTGTTGATCCTTGTTCGATATCCCATCCTCCTCATTACTATTCTTGTGAGGACGAGTCCGATAACGACACATATCCTTATTTCATCTTCCCTCTCTGTTCTCGAAAGAAGGTTCATTCTAAACCTTATTGATCCCTATACATTCGCTCTATGCATTGTATAGGTTTTCCTTTTCTTCACTCCCTCCTCCGTGATTTGCATCACTGATGAATCTACGATTCATCACTCTAAAAGTTGAAATTAGAGTTTTATTCCCGAGTAATTAGATGCATATTTCTACTTATATTACATAATTAGCATTCATGCATGCATTGATAACATTTGCATTTTAACATTCATATTTGCATAAAATAAGAAGCCAATTTCACTTGTAAATATTCACAAGTATATTAGATAAAATACCTTATTTGTATATATTTTATACTAACTCCGAATCTAATAAAACCAACTTTATTGTATATATATGACTAACACTAATTAAAGAAAAATATCCAAAAAATACTGACTTGCAAAATTACTCAATAAAACCCAATCCAAGTTTGAAACTAGGAGCCTTAAAATATGCATATCTCTCTCATACAGCCTCCGAATTAGGTCTACTCACTTTTAAAGTAATATACATTCAGAGACCTTCGAAACAAGACCAATTTCATTAAAATCGGAGTTCGTATGCAAAACATGGATTTTGAGCCCTTTTTGTACATTGTACATAATGACCGTTTTGCCCCTGTATTTTATCATTTTATTTCTTCATTATTAAAAATCCAAAAAAATTAGATTAAATTGTAAATATTCTTCTCATATTTTTCTATTTTTATTTTTGATTTTTCTCTTATTGAAAAATGACAAAAAAATTACAAAAGATAAAATGCGGTATTTTATATCTATAAGGTACCACCCAAAAATACATTTTTGTACAGACGATTTTCTTTGATTTTTGGCCCTTCACAAAAGTTGTAGATCTCGTCGAGACGAGCAACTTTCATGGTTGATTACTTTTTAATCTAACATCTTTTATTATTTCTTTTTTATTTTCCTTTGCATTTAGTTGTGGATTTTTCTCGGAGCGACACGTGGCAACTCTGGAAGCCGCCACGTGTCAACCCCATGGTTTTTGCTACTAATTAAATAAAAGCCACATGGCCGCAACCGAGCCCGCCAAGTGGTGCCATCTCATCCTCCATCTACCCATTCTCCCCCACTCTCCCTTGACTTAAGGGAGAAGCCATCGGCACCTCCAACCGCCTCCTCCTCCTCTTTATATCCTCTCCATCTCCCACATTCACCCCATCCATCATATTTCCAGAGATAGAACCCGAGCTCCCACCCGCATTGGTGACAGCAATCACGGCCTACTGGTTGAGCGACAATAGGCAACTATCCTTGGCGAGATCCAGAAGGTTTGCTCCTTCTGCTGCAGCTTTGATCTCCACAAGCTGCTGAGCTCGAGCTTTGTCGACTCTTGAGCGACGACAAGAGAAGCCTCATCTTCTTCTTCCCAGGCTCCCGTTCATCTGCTACAGGTAATATTCTTTTTTCTTGCTCTATTTTTCTTCTTCTTTCTTCTACACCCACACTCTCTCTCATCAATCCATCATTGTTCCATTCATCTATTCACAAAACCAATTGCACTTCTACGGATAAATCACACGATGCAAACGCAACGGTGATTTTTCTTAAATTTTTCGCCAAACTTTCATCATCCAATTAATCGCTTATTTGCACCCACTAAACAAATGCATGAGTAACAGGGGAGGTGGTGAAACCCCACGTCCTCCCTCTCCTTCTCTTCTTCTTCCTCCACCTACGCGCAACCTCCTCCTCCAACTTTGCTCCGCCTCCACTGCAACGACGACCCTTGGCCGTGTGTCGGCCAAACATCTCAATCACATTCTCCGCCCCACTGCCACCCCGTGCACGCCCACACACCTTCTTCCATCGCGGGAGCACTCCGTCCCCGCACCACCCCTCCGGCCAGCCACCAACTCTCCGCCTCCAAGCCAGTGCCGCCCCGTCCTCCGCTGCCCTCGGCCGCGCGCCGCTGATCGTGACCCCCTCGCACATCAGGGTCGCGCGTGCGCTGCCCAGACGTCCACGCACAGCCGCGCGTCATCCACCGTAGCTGAGAAGCGCTTCGCGTCACCCAGCCGAGCACCTCCACCACCAAGCTCCGTCGCGAGCCTCCTCCGTCCAAGCTCTGTTGCCGCCCTCCGCCTCCAACGTCGTTCTCACTACAGTATCCCCATGCGTCGCGGCCACCGCCCCCCGCGCGTGCATGAAGCTCCTCTAAATCCCCTGTTTGGGGGAAGCAAAGCAGAGGAAGTTCTATCGGATAATAAGCCAAAAGGGAATTTGCAAAGGGGACATTTGCACCCCTTTGCAAGTTTTTAAAAAAATTTCAAGTTTTCGCTAATTGCACATACGTCCCTATTCTTCATTTCAGCCCATATCCCTTTTCCTATATTGCATTTATATCCCTGTCTTTGCACGCATATTTACACATTCCTTTAGCATAATTTTTAAATTCTGAAAATTGCATTGTGTATCCTACATTGTCCTCTTCATTATGTGATGCTTGGCATATTTTTGTAATATCAGTGGATTTTTCTATCAATTAATTGGTTCAATTTTGCTATATTTTTCCCATTTATGCTTGTTAATTGATAGTGATTTCTCTATGACTCCAAAATTTCCCAAAAATCACAGTAGATATAGGTTAATAGGTTTTACTTTGCATAAAGATTTCACCTCATTTGCACGCATCTCGAGGCTTAAATAAATCATTTAGTGATTTGATTAATTGATTTCTAATAGGTCCATTTCACATGAAAATTTAAGTTTACTAATTTGTTGGATTCTTCACACTTAGATCTATTTAGAATAATTTTTATATCGGAAAATAGTGTGATTTGGTATTTATTAAAATTAAATTAGTCAAAATCACCTTGCATTCATTTTTAGTTCATAATTAATTCATCCAGTGTCAGAAAATTCTAAAAAAATAGAGTAGCTTAAGTTCATCATATTTCATCATCTGGCTAAGTTTCATAATTTTTGGAATTAATTTGACCATCTTTCTGATTTAACTTGTAATTTAGCCTGATTTTGCATGTGTCTTGCATAAAATATACGAAAAAGACCAAAAATATCTCCTCTGAAAATCATACCTTAGAAATTTGCTTCGAATCTACCTAAGGAGACAGCTGGGTCCCTGAGTTCAACCTTGGACTTCCAACCAAGTAAAAAAAATTTCCGCTCGAAATTAATTTGACTATAATTGAAAGTGGTTTTTGATCTGCTCTCATTATCCGACTGCAACGAACATTCTTAATTAATTTGAACATTAATTTGCTCTAATTAACAAGGGTAGTGGGAGGCATTATCAAAATGGCATCGTTGCCGGGGAGGCATGGCTTAGGTTAATTTGCAGTAATTTCTGAGTGCTTGATTTTCTCTCCCCGGGTAGTCTGACCCCCGTTTTCTTGTGAATATTTTCTGTCTTTTAATTTCTGCATTTTTTGTGTCATTCTCTGACTTCAAGTTATTTCTGTGCGAGGAACGCGAGGAGTCGAAGACGCTTCGAGGAATCGACATCTTAATTTCTTGAGCGATTTGAGAGAATTTGTACCTTTATTTTTCTTTATTTTTCGCATCATTTCCAGCAGTTCCCGTTTGGGTTCTCGTGCGTGTAAAGATAGTGGAACCGTGTCCCCGTGTGTTGTATGGTTTGAATTGTAAATTATGCTTGCACTAGCGGCTCCTCGAGCCACTCTAGGGTTTTCTTGTGCTCGTAATTTTTAGGACCACATAAATACTTAAAAGACACACTTACACACAGATCTAGTCAAATCAACCTGTGCTTCACTCGCTAATAGAATTGTTTGT
The DNA here is from genome assembly GCA_037367405.1 of Ottelia alismoides. NCBI lineage: Eukaryota > Viridiplantae > Streptophyta > Magnoliopsida > Alismatales > Hydrocharitaceae > Ottelia > Ottelia alismoides. The sequence continues at coordinate 1,473,626 of JAZKJV010000196.1, read as the reverse complement.
CTAGGAGCGGATTTTATCGCTTGCATCTGCATGTAGTGTAAAGATTTCAATTCTGTTTTACATCCTGCGTAAAAGCAAAGGGATCACTATAAGTCTTCTTAACTCAGCATACACATCATCGTTTTTCGTGCATCGACTTTTCTCGATTTCCCCCTCTGTTTTTCAAACTTAAAGTAAACGAAAATTGGGACTAGACGATAGGCGTGCTGTATGGTTGGACTAACAAGTGAAAACTTAACTTAAAACTGGGACTGATAACATTATTGACCAAAAAATCAATAAAATTGGAAAATCTATTTGCGGGAGACTAATCCCCGACCTTGTTTTCATGCTGAGTGAGGGTACTTGAGTATGTGTGGACACCTTAAGGCAGAGCCCGAATCCCCACCTTCCATATCACGAGCCAACTGATCCTAACAAATATCACGGGCTGAATATTTTTAGATTCACTGACTAGTACCAAGTAGCCTCTGCCTGTTCGCGGGTAGTCAGGGGTGAACCGACGGTACTTCACGACAAGTTGCTAGTAACCCTTCAGGGCGAAATTCCAGCCTTGTCAGCCTCCGCCTGCTTGTAGGTAGATAGGGGCATGGTTTTGAGTCCATCAACTTGGGATAGGAACGAAGAAAGGAAGGACCGACGGTATCTTAGGCGACAGGTTAAACAAGGAAGATACATCCGGCTCTGAGCCGACTTCCCTATAGGCCGCGTAAATCCTTGCTATCTTGCATGAAAAATCATATTTAAAACTAACAAGACTAATTGGACTCGATTTCGAGTCCTTCACCGTGTCGAGTGTGAACTCAGGATTTGCTCTTGCGTTTGTCTTTGTGCCTGTCCGTGTGTGTTATCCTGTGTAATTGCACATTTTCTACCTCAACCTACTTACATTTCCTCTTCAAGATGTCAGGATATTGGTCCCCATACCCTGTGACCTCTGGTCATCCTTCCTCGACCATATACCGTTCATCTTCACCTTCTCCTTCTTCCATGTATCCTCTGCCATCCACGAGAGACCCTTACCTGTGGTCGGTTCCACCTCAATCCGATTATGAAGTCAGAACTTCGACTGACTTCTCCACTTCTTCGGATTTCTCACCTACTCCATATTCTAGCACCCCGGATCCACTTCCACGTTGGGCTGACTGTCCTTACTCTCGAGAGCTTGTAGGAATCAAAGACTCAAATGAAGATCAAGTCACTGCTGAGATAGATGATTGGCAAAATTATATGCCCCCACATACTTCATTCTCACCTCAAGTAGGGACCATACCACAACTCACATATACACATCCCGACTTGAACTTAGGACATAACATGGTCGATCGAACAACCCGAATAGAGAGGTCTGAACATCATGATTTCCCAGACTTGATTGACTTTAATGATCAAGCTTCCATTAACCATCCTTCTTCGGAGAGCCTATACATTCACAAGATTGGACTCATGAGCTAGACTTATCAGTCCCTGTTTCATCATACGAGGCTCCGACCAATATTTGCCATCTAGATGGTCCATACTCGACCCAGCATTACATGCTAGAGTCTAGGTATGTTGAGTATGAGATCCCAATATCTCAGCAGTATCCTCCATCTGATCAGAACTCTCCCATGATTTGTCATGAGAAATTTGGGAGGATGACATCTCTAGACTTATTAAGAAAAATGAATCATTTGGTAACGAGTTGAGAGATGTCATGAACATATTGCACTCAATTTCTGCCATCCTGGGTATGAAAGTGGAGAAGTAAGTAAGTAGATTTGATGCTGAAAATCGAGCAAGCATCAGGGAACCCACACCATTTGTACAGCTAGAGTCCATTCTATCTCCCTCTTCTACTAACCACTTACCCTCCAATCCAGAGTCTAATCATTCATCCATCAAAAATATCAAAAAAATGAAAAACCAAAAACCCACATAAAAATTGAAAATGAAAAAGACTTAAAAAAATTAGATCCTGTCATAAGGGAAGCACTCGATGAAGAATTGATTTTTAATCTTCCCTTAATAAAGGCCATAGATCACTTCCCCGACCTCAAGAGATTTGTAAAGAGTAAATTGATGCCCAAGAGGTCGGGTACTAAGAGAACAAGAATTGAGAGACACATAGTGTCTATGGCCACCTCCTTGGTGATGGGGAGAAAGACCAAGAGCCGCAGAGTGAAGCGGTTTCCCCGAGTTGAGTGTGAAATTAAAGACACCATCTTTACCCATGCAAGAATCGATGATGACCCTCCGATAAATATCCTCCCGACCTCTGTGTTTGACAAACTCAAACTCAGGCTAATCAGAAAGTCGAGAGAGATCGTTCAGCTGGCTAATCGATCCATCAAACGATCTAGAGGAAATATTTTAGTCATCATTACTTTCCAAGGTGCTCTACTCCAGGTGAACTTCACGATTATTGACATCGAGCACCGAGGAGAGTTTACCCAGTCTCTGATTATTCTCGGGAAGCCGTTTTTAGCCTTGGCTAAGGCGACTATAGATTGCGAGACTCGGGAGATCGATTTTTCAGCCTTGGGAGCACTTCGACCTCACCCATTCTTTGATACACTTTACTCTAAGGTGACCCGCACATCCACTGACAGTCGTGACAATCGAGAGGTAGATGAGTCCCACCTCTCTACTACACTTGAGAGACCGACTGCCCGGACGACTGTTGGTTCTGAGACTCCTCACATCTTCACGTCATCAACTGCTTGCACCACCACTGTGACAGCATCTAAGGAGGACTCACAATCAGAAGCTATCATTAAGTCGGACATGACCTTTGTTGATTGCCTTGACCATCTTGATGGTCCGACACAAGAGCCCAATAATGCCAAGCCAACCAAGACCACTAGCACCTTCCCAAGACATGTGCTGACCCTTCAAGAATATTACAATCTATATGGTGACTCGTCTGATGAGGAACCCATGGTCAGCACCACACCACATCCCGAACTTTCAAAGGAAACAACCAAGGCTAAATTGACTCCACATAAAAACACGGTTGCTCCCTCTGCTAGTCGGCTATCTAGTGAGAGGAAGTCGAGAGTTGATTCCTCGAGGTGTTCCCCCGAACCTCTCAAGGCATGTCGCTCTCATCTCCCTCTCAATGATTCCGGATCTAGAAAACCGACCAAGAAAATTTCCTTCAACATTCCGGAGAAGGAAGTCTCAGAGGAATCCTCATCGGGTCCGAATAAGGTGATTTATATAAGTGAGCTCAGTTCGGCTGTTCTTAAGCCGTATCTAAGCAAGCAGCCGTGTGTCGACCATCGTTGGACGATCCTTACAATTCACTATTATTCATCTGAGGATGATTCCGACAGCGACACATATGTATATTATCCACCTCCTCGCATCCGCAAGAAGGTTCGTCACAAACCTTTTTAATCCTTGTATATTCTCACTCTTTCTTGTACATCCTCCAGATCACATAGGTTGTCATACTCACTTCTGATCTATACTTAGGCTGACCAGAGCCTAAGTATAGGGGGGACCGATGCCCGCCATGTATATACTCATCCATTTCCCCTCTTACCCTCGTCCACCCCATTTTTGATAATCTTCTACACTTAGGTTGCCAGAGCCTAAGTATAGGGAGGCGGAGTGACTTCTATAAATTTTGTAATTTTAGCTCTCCTACGCTTAGCCCAAGCTATGTCTTTTTAGTCGCTTTTCGTGCTCTGAGGACATAACACACGCTAAGTATAGGGGGGCGTGTATATATTACATATATACTTTACCCATAGCTCGTACTTTCACGTATTTTCGCGTGTTTTGTATATATTATGCAATAATTACGGGGTGGGTACAAATTGAAAAAAAATTGTATAATTTTTGTACTATATGTATAATACTTGTATAAAAACTTGTAAAACAAACTTTTGTAGAGTTTGTTGTAAAAAAGGATATATACCAAAAAAAATTGTATATTATGTGTAAACTAAAAACTTGTTGTAAATAATGCAAATTGTTGTATACTTATACCAAAAAAATGTTGAAAATAAGGCTTCTTATTTACTCTTGCACATCATCTCTGCATTTGAAAAGAAAAAGAGTCTTGCATTTCATTCATATACATAGCATGTCATCTACCTCTCATCTGCATATCTTGCATATGCAAGGTGAAAAGCTAGTGGGTTCTGAACCGAGTTATGAGTAGATATTGAGGATGGACTTGATTTGACCTTAATCCACCTAATTTCAGAGGAACCTTATAGGAACTGGAGTTAAGATTTCTCAGGTCAAGTGACATAATTCTTTGAGTCCGCAAGTCTATGTTCACATGTCATCTTTATTAGTCTAAGTAGAATATCTCGTGCACACGCATGATTCTTTTAGACAGTGACCTAACTTGGACAAAGCACAATACACGTAGCTCTTCATTGATGAGTGATGAATCCATGTTTCATCATCTTTATTCTATCATTTTGGCCTTAGAAATCCTAGTAAATGTGTGTAATAGGCTTAAATTAGGCATTTTAGCATTCATGCATAATTGTGTAAATAGTGTACAAAATGCGGTTTTTAAAGCCAAAATTATAGAATAAAGAAAAGAAAAGAAAAAGAATAAAATATTGTAAATATTTTATGATCCGAAACCCCGAGACCTAAGCATCTCGATGACTAGGTCAACAAGGAATAAAGTAGGGGGAGATAAGGGCCAAAACCCAATAAAAATTCCTTTTAATTCATTCATTCTTTATTCATTTTGGGAACTATTTTTGGTTCCACTTTTTATGCCTCAAATAAAGAAACTTTGAACATAAAAGTTGTAGATAATTAAATAAATAAAAATACAAAATTGATTTCACTCAAAAATAATGTATAGATAAAAAGTTATGATCTGAATAAAATTCCAGAATCCTAACTTCCCATACCTGTATCTCGCAAATAAAAACTCCAAATGCATAAAATCACCTTTAATTGTATATAATTTAAAATAAGTTATTTAATGGCGGTGGTTTCGCATTTGACGGAGCTACGGTTTGAAAGTTGAGTTTTGGACCCCAATTGTATACTTGTACTGATTAAAATATCATTTTATTACTTATTCATTATTTTTATAATTTTGTAAATATTGCTTATAATATATTTGTACATTAAAATCAGAATAAAAACCTAAAGAAAATACAAAATAAAATACTTGTATATAAAAGACATAGGTATAATACCTATAATTATACTTGTATCATTAATACTTCTATTTTATTAAATATCCAAAACACTTCAGAAAAATAAAATAAAAATATTTTTAAGTGTATAAAAATAATTTATACATTTATAAAATAATAACCCAAAATAAATAAATTAAATTCACAAAATTTAAATAAACTAATAAAATATATATACCTATATAGCCTAAAATGGTAACTTATAAATTAATACCTCTAAAAAATAATTAAAAATCACTATAAAATAATTCATAAAATAATAAACATTTTTTATTTAATAACCAAAAAATAGTAAATAGATTTGCTATTTTAAATTGATTTTACAAAGTATTTTTCCAGGCTTTTTCCTAGTTGGTCCACGTGGACCAACCAGGAGGGATGGAGAGTTGACCCCGGGTCAACTCTCTGACCCACTGCCTGCACCCTGTCAGACATTGGTTTTTGCCCATCTTTTCTTATTTTTCGAGGCTCCGTCTTGCACCTTTTGGTGTAGATGTCTTCATGACTTTTTGTCCTCGACCATCGAGGATTCACGCCTATGGTTCATCTCGACCTTTGCATCGCTGCAATCGTCGCCGCGCCTCGTTCTTTGGAGCGCGTCCACCACCCTCTCAAATAACGCCCGTCACCTCCTCGACCTCTTTGAACATCCTTTGACCCCTTTTTGCCCCTCTTCTTTCGCGCTCCGGACCGGTGGTGGTGACAGCACCACCTCCAGCCGATCAAGGCGGCGCAAGGCCGGTCTTTGGTGTGTCTCCACCCACCTCCGGCTTACCCGCCGTCGAGGTACCATCTCAGGTGTTAAAACCTTTGAGGTCTGCATTTTACTTAATTTTCTTGCACATTTTTATTCCTTGTACCAGTAGGATTCATTTCCATCTTTTATTCCGCTCATTGCATCATCAATCGTCATCTTCACCCCCTCACCGGAGCAAGCTCCGGCGAGCTTCCATCTCCGCCACCCGCATCCTTTTTTGCATGCTGGAGGGTCGCGGTACTTTGCCTGTGACCCTCTTTACCTTTCCTGCAGGTCCTGGTGCCAAGAGAGCTACCTGGAGCTCGTTTTGGGCCTCATCCGTGGAGCCGAGCGTCGTCGTGTGAACTTGTCCCCGCTGGCATACCTCGGGCCCCGCCGAGCATTTTGGAGCTTCCAGACGAAAGAGGACGTCCCCAGGAGGAGATTGAGCGATTTTGGAGCGCCAAATTTCGGCGAGGAGGGAAGATCTGGGCAGGAGAAACTCGCCTCCCCGCGAGTTCTCCCCTGTTCTTCGTCAACCCCGATCAGCCGTCCGATCGGCTCCATCCCTCCAGGCCAGCAGCATCCGTTGGATTCTGCACGCCCGCCAGCCGTCCGATCTTTGAAGCCCAATCTAATCTCGACCGTTGTAAACGAAGGGGCATCGTTCGACGAGGAGCTGTCACGTGTCTTAAGTGAAATTTTTGCAGTCGTCCGATTGCGCCTTGGCGATGGTATTTTGCAACTCAACCCTCGTGATATTTTGTATTTAATAAAAAATAGTTAAACTTTCCTCTACCATTATTAAGTTTTGCACAATTTGCATTTAGCCCCCCCGATTAGTGTATTATTACATTTGGGTCCCTCGCCAGGTTACGTGCGGTACGCACGTGACTGGTAATTTTGCAGAAGGACCCCAAGTTCTTTTTGTAGTTAGTTTTAGTCCTAAATTTTATACTTGCAGTTAAAATAGTTCTGGCATTTTTGCATTTATGCCCCTGAGATTTTCGTTAATTGCAGGACAGTCCTTTCAGGCGCGCGTGCTTCGCACGTAGTTTGGGGATTTTTGTACTTGTATCCCTACGGTTTTTGTGGATTAATATTTAACCCTTAAAAGTTCATTGGCAATATATATTTTGTGGACAATTTACGTGCAAGCTCCTAAACTTTACCATATTTACACAAATACCCATGCCAGCATGATTTTTATTTTTGTTTCTTTTATTTGTTTCATGCATCTCTAAATACCTAAAAAATCCATAAAAATCACCATAAATTCATGTTGCATTGTAGGTTCACGGCATATTTTTATTTTGCATATTTATTGCAATAAAAAATAAAAAACAATCATTTTCAACACTGTTTGCGTCATAAAATCCCTAAAATTATAAAAAACATTAGAAAATTCCCAAAAAAATATATTTTTCTTATTGTAGCGAGTTCTAACTTCAGACCAAAAATCACTAAAAATACAAAAGAAAACTCTTATAAAACCCCAAAAATCTTCCTAAAAATCTTAAAAATTCTACAAAAACCCTAAAAATACAAACTCTGTTTCTGTATTTTCGTTGTGTCATTATCTTTATTTTAAAACTAATTTGAGGCATTTTGGGAACTATTTTATATTTTTCATCCTCATTTTAATTTCAGCCAGCAACCTAGTTTGTTGTTTTCTAGTATTTTTTCCTTTAAAAATACCCAAAAAATTAGGAAAAATCTAGAAAAATCACAAAAACATTAGAAAAATGCAAAAAGCCCAAAAATACTTTATTTCCTGATTTCCCTTATTTTTACCTATTTTTATAAGTACTCTATTCCTCTCTCTCTTATATTGTATATATATTCTATTATTGGAAAAAGAAAATATAAAAATATAAAATACAAAAAGAAAATATAAAATCAGTAAATTAAAAATAAAAATACAAAAATATTAAATTAAAATAAAATCAAAAAAATATAAAATAAAAAACCCACAAAAACATAGCATAGATAGACACTTGATCACATTCACATTTTTTAGCTTAATTGCCCAGTTCTACATGTCTGCTCCCTGTGTTCGACCTCTACACATACTTGCACCTATACACATCTTTGTTGTAGAGTTATAATAAATTTTAACTCTGCATATTTACTTTCATTGCTTGATTTACTTGTTGTGGGTTAATTGTTGTTTTAATCTGAATTTCGTGTGGTCGATTCGGCGACTGAGTTCCCGCCTTGTGTGGAACTCAAGATTACTAATTTTCGGGTTAAACAAATGGCACCGTTGCCGGGGAGCAACAACATGTAGTTCGGGTTTTTACTTGTGCTTGTGATTATTTGCCTATTTTAGCGGCTTTTATTTTTGATATTTTATTTCCCTTATTTTTGATATAATTGTTTGACTTGTCTAATCACCCTCTCTTGTTGACTTTGTGCGAGGAACTGCAGATCGAGGGAGGCGCTCCACCCTAGGCGCCTACACACCCACGTGAAGCCAGCATCGGCTTGCCGACCTAGGATCAAAGTAGGCTTGGAGGATTTGAGAAGACAATCACCTTTCTGAGCATTTTTGTATATTTATTTGTGTAATTTTAGTGAGAGAGACTCTATTTTTGTAATAATACATGTACTCAGGACTGGACTTTCGGGCCCAATTTCCAAGTGTTTGTACACTTGGGGGCCCACTACGGCTTTTCACGGTTTTTGTCGCATTTTTTCATTTGTTTTCCGATTTTGTTTTCCTTATTTTTGTGTGATTGAGCCCTTAGTTTTAGGAGTTGCTTGTCAATAGCATTAGGTCCAAACACATTAATCACCATTGCATGTACCTATAGTGACGCTTGGATTTAGTCAAATTAAACTACTTCTCACTTAGTCTCGAAACCACCGTGCCAGGAGGGGTCGTATACAACGCGTGCAGGATCCACTGTGGTGGACACCGATCGGCCCCCAAGACCGGACACTTCGGTTCTATTATAAGTCATTAGCATTGGTTCTTCACGTTAATAGCAGCTTCTCACCCTAGGGCGATTTCATCGACTTGCATTTGCATATAGTTTAGGTTTCAATTCTGCTGAGCATCTTTGCATGTAGAGTGCAGGAGGCAAGGTGAGCATTTACGCTTTAGCATTCATCATCGTTTGCCGCTTGCATTGCTTTTCTGACTCTCCCTCTGATTTTGATCACCTAGGTGCTAAAAGGAATTGATTCCCAGATAGGCTCGTGCAATCTCATTAAAAATCCAAAAAAGTGATAACCAATAAAAATTGGGACTGCTAACACTACTCGACCCTAAAATAAACCAAAAAGAAAAACATTATCTTGGGGCGAGTAATCCCCTCATTGTCTTCGCTTTTACTTGCTCGCGCACACACTAAGGATAGTGCCCAAATCCCATTCAGCCCCCTAAGTGTTTGTGCAAAATTTTGACTTCTCACCTAACTCTAAAAACAGACAAGATAAAAAGACCGCATTTGTGGTCTTCACCGAGTTGAGTAGGTGAATTGAGGGTTTGTCTTGTGTGAGTTTGTTTGTGCTTGCCTGTGTGTATTCTAGATCGCCTCTACGCATTTGTGCCTTCTTCTTCACTCTCTCGACTTAACCTTCGTGCTCTCCCAACTATCATTTTCCTCGTGTTTCGAGATGGCCGACTGGAGCGTCTTTTATCCGGACTTTACGGATCCCTCGTTCACTCCAGCCGGTCCACCTCCTTTTTTCCAGGAGAACTTTGCTCCTGACTTTTGTACATATCCGCCTCAGCCGCAGTATCAGGACTCGGACTTCTACCCACACCCACCTCCACCTCCGTATTTTCCACCTTCACATTCACCCGAGATTGATCTGTTGGAGTCACCTTTCATGGAGTCCACCCTTGAGCACTTGACCCAAAGGATGGATCATATGAGACAGAGGATTGACCACCTCACTAGCACCAATAAGAGCGACCATGATATTCCACCATTTGATAATATTTGTTCACTCGAGGATTTCCATGAGAGCTTGCAATCACCCAAATACAAAAAAATGAGAAAATTTTAAAAACCCAAAAAGAGTATGGGAGACACGTGATCGATTCAGACTATGAGGAGAGGGGACCTTTGCCAAATCATTTGACCACACAACCTTTCACACCATGTCCCACCTTTGACTCCGAGGATGCCGCTGTACAGACTGCTCTTGGCACGCCTCGTGTAGATGCTGATTCTGACTTCCTCCCTTGTATGGAGGAGGTCCAAAAATTCAAAAAAATGTTGACTGAACCCAAAGTGGCGGCCACCATTCATGAGATCATCCGTGCCCCACTTCAGCAGGCCTTGACTGATTTATCCGCTCCTCTTCTTAAGAAGAGAAAGCAGAGGAGCGGATCTGAGCATCATATTTTGACCATGGCCACTGTCCACGCCATCACACACCGTCCCATTCCTAGGAAGAGGAACACTGCCACACCTTTCATTAGCTGCACCATCTCTGACCACACATGTGATCACACTCTCCTCGACGGCAGTGCTTCGATTAGCATACTACCCTTCTCGTTGGTACAGTCTCTTCACTTAGGGCCTCTTAAGAAGACCAGGATGATCGTTCAGTTTGCTGATGGATTAATAAAGAGGCTGAAGGGTATCCTTGAAAACGCCGTCATTTCGATTCAGGGCACGAGCTACCATGTTGATTGTCGTATTTCCCATGGAGACCTCCACTGGGGAGCACTCTCCATTCATCCTGGGACGACCATTCCTCACCTCTGCAAGGGTCGTTATTGACTATGGATCAGGAGAGATCCGCTTCCGTCCTGCTGACGAGAGCGAAGTGTTGATCACCGCATCGACAGTTGACCAAAAACATGCACCTGATGCGACCACACCTGTTCTGTCTGACCCCGAGGATTATAATCTATACGAGGATATCAGAGAGACTTTCTTTATGACCGATGATGAGACCTGAGAATTCCTCTCTAAAGAGGAAGGCTCCGAAAGCATAGACCTCGGAGTTTCTGCTTCCTGTGATTGGCGATGCATTGATGACATCCGCGGGATTTACACGGTCGACACCATTGAGCGGAGGGCAGATTTAGAGACTAGATAGAATGGATATGAATCGACTACTTTCACTGATAAGTCTTCTCTTGTGCACTTAGATTCAGATGAGCCAAAGGCCGAATTTGATCTGATTGCTTTTATTCGAGAATTCGGGCCTTTTGATGAAAAAGATGATCTAGTTGAGATTATTGAGGACGAACAGAGTTCGACTACTTTCACTGATGAGTTCGTTCCTTTTGGTTTTGACCTGGATGAGACCTCGCAGGATGACACAGATTACACTTCTTCCGAGGATGATGAGTTTGTCCCATTCCACTTTGATATCAGCGAGACCACCAAAGGCGAACCTAGCCATACTACTTCCATTGACCAGTTCGTGCCTTTTCAATTTGACTCCACTGAGGGCCTTCACCCTGTCGACCCTGATCGACTTCCGTCCACTATGGACCCCGATGTCGACTTGTACCACACTAGATCTATCCCTCAGCGGTCTCGCAAGAAGGTTTGCTTTCTATCTTCTTGATCATGTGTACATCCATCTCTGTTGTACATTCTCCTTTGTTCACCTCTGTTCTCTCTTCCGTATTGCTCATCCACCCATTCTCGTGTTTGCCTTGCTTAGGACGTACTTTGTCCTAAGTATAGGAGGGTGGACGAGCCGAGTGTTCATTCATCGTTATGTCTTATCACTCCTGTTGTTTCTTATACTTAGGGCTTCTTTTACCCTAAGTATAGGGGGAGTGATGCGTAAATTCTTCTCTATCTTCTTCCATCTGTTGATATCTTTCTTCTTTTCTTCTTTTCCTCTTCTATCTTCTTTATCTATTGAAAAGGTGTCGCCCCTTTTTGTCAGACTTCTATACTTAGGGCGTACTTTGTCCTAAGTATAGGGGGTGTGCACCCCGAGTTTCTTCGATTCTTTGATCCTCTCCACTGTCTCCTTTTCTTGTCTATACTTAGGGATATCTTACCCTAAGTATAGGGGGAGACAGTCTGAGTTCGATCTGTTCATTCCCACCCTTGACCCTCCCTGCTTTGTGTACAGTCTGCTATACTTAGGATTATTTGATCCTAAGTATAGGGGGGACAGTCGACTTCTCATTCGTTCATTCCTTCATCTCTTATTTGTTTATTCTTTAGAATTTTCTATACTCAGTACGAGTTATGTCTTCCTTTTTCTTTCCGATCTATAAGGACATAGCTCAAGCTAAGTATAGGGGGGTCGTATATACTACATATATACTTTAGCCATAACTCGTACTTTCATATTTTTACTAATAATTATGGCTTATTATAATTATAAAAATCATTGAAAAAACATTAATAAAAAGATGTGATTATTCCTCAAATTCTTTTTGTACTTACTGATTAAAAAATCAGGTGAAAATATTTTTCGCAAAATGTTTGAAAAATAGTTTGAAAATCCTTGTGAAAATCTTTTGAAAACTATTTGGAAAACGATTTGTTACATGTTTTCAACCTTTATAAAACATTTTGATTGTAAAATTAGTTTCTTTGTGTGAAATACAAATATTTGAAAAATCATTTGCAAATGGTTTGAAAAATGGTTGCAAAAATATTTGAAAAATCTATATATGCTGTTTGGAAAACCTTTGCAAAATGATTTTCAAATGTGTATACATGTTTGTAAAAATTGTTTGTAAAAATTATTTTGGACTATAGTTTTCAAAATTGTTTGAAAAACCCTTGTCAAATAAGTTTGAGGAATACATACATCACACCTAAAATTCTCTATGTATATATCTATAAAATCGACCACTTACCCTTTAAATTCTTAAAATCCACTTCTTGTAAATATAAAATGCATCCCTGTGTAAATATTTGTACCTAATTTTTAGCTAAAACCATTTGTTTTCAAAAAATCCCAAAAACATTTGCAAAAATTAAAATTCCAAAAAAAACATTTGAAAAACCTTTGTGAAAAAAATACAAAAAAATGCATAAGCATCATCTTTTCAAAAACCCATAAAAAGTTCAAAATCTTTGAAAATTGCATCACAAAAATATTTTCTGCATAGCATTTGCATAGCATTTGCATTTTTCAGATTGAGTTTAATAGTTGAACGAGTCTAAGTAAAATCCGAAGATTGGAGCTTGGTTGGACCTTAAATCTACCTAATCAACAGGAACCTTATAGGAACTGGAATTGAGGTACTTCAGGTCTAGTTGACTAAATTCTTTGAGGATCACGAGACTTGGTTCAATGGATTCTTGACTGCCTAAGTAGAGTATTTCGGAGCACACGCACGACTCTTGTTGATAATGACCTAACTTGGACACCTGCACCTTTCACATGGCTCAACTCAGTTGGAGTGGTGAGGGGGTTGGATTTACCGGTATGAGACGCACACAGGTGGAAACACTTGTCCTCCTCTAGGGAGGGAAGTGCACCCCAACCCGTCCAGTGATGATGAGTTTCGAGGATAGGAGATCGTGGGTTGCAATAAAGCTTCAAAAGAGGGATAGTCTACTGGCTCAAGAGGAAAAACTCCCTATGTAAATGCTGTTGTATATAGTATTCAAAAAAAAGGAAAAGCAAAAACTCCAAAAAGTGGACAAGCCTGTACAAAAATAAAAATGCCTGTCGGAGTGTACATATGTGTATAGTCAATAAGCAAGATTGAGCTTCAAAGTCAAATCATGTGAGCCTACAGCTGGATGACTTGACTACACTGGTCTTGCATCCTCGAACAGGTAGCTACACTGGCTACCGTCCATTCTTCTCTTCACCCCCTCCTCTTAGGCTGGTTGCCGCTTGAACTTAGAAGGGAATACCCTGCTCCTTGAGGAATGAGTTGTTGGATTGGGGAATCACTGGGATGTCATATTGGAGAAGTCAGTCTCTTTGACATTTCAGTTGGGGAGAGCCACCATCACTTACACTGTACGAGTCAGATTCATAGTCGTAAGGGTTTGCGTATGAGTTGAAATATTTCTGACTTGGCTATTGAGGAAACTTGAGCAAAGTTTTGGGATTCTCAGAGACTATTGGACTTCAAATCTGATTCCCACTAAGGTTCCGCCCGTACAAAAACTTCAAAGGTCCAACTTAAGCTCCAAACTTTGATTTTGTGAAGACAAGTTTGATAATTAAACTTAATCCAATTTTCTTCTTTTTCTTTTCTTTGTTTTTCTTTTCTGCACTTATTGCATAAGTGTTTGCTAGGGACTAGCAAAGGCAAGTATAGGGGGATGATGAATCCACGTTTCATCATCTTTATTCTATCACTTTGGCCTTAAAAACCCTAGTAAATGCGTGTAAATTGTCTTAAATTAGGTATTTTACCATTCATGCATAATTGTGTAAATAGTGTACAAAATGCGGTTTTTAAAGACAAAATTATAGAATAAAGAAAAGAAAAGAAAAAGAATAAAATATTGTAAATATTTTATGACCCGAAACCCTGAGACCTAGGCATCTCGATGACTAGGTCGACAAGGAATAAAGTAGGGGGAGATAAGAGCCAAAAACCAATAAAAATTCCTTTTAATACATTCATTCTTTATTCATTTTGGGACCTATTTTTGGTTCCACTTTTTATACGTCAAATAAAGAAACTTTGAACATGAAATTTGTAGATAATTAAATAAATAAAAATACAAAATTGATTTCACTCAAAAATAATGTACAGATAAAAAGTTATGATCTGAATAAAATTCCAGAATCCCAACTTCCAGACCTGTATCTCGCAAATAAAAAATCCAAATGCATAAACTCACCTTTAATTGTATATAATTTAAAATAAGCTATTTAATGGCAGTGGTTTCGCATTTGGCGGAGCTACGGTTTGAAAGTTGAGTTTTGGACCCCTATTGTATACTTGTACTGATTAAAATATTCATTTTATTATTTATTCATTATTTTTATAATTTTATATTTTTATAATTTTGTAAATATTACTTATAATATATTTGTACATTAAAATCAGAATAAAAACCTAAAGAAAATACAAAATAAAATACTTGTATGTAAAAGACATAGGTATAATACCTATACTTATACTTGTATCATTAATACTTCTATTTTATTAAATATCCAAAACACTTCAGAAAAATAAAATAAAAATATTTTTAAGTGTATAAAAATACTTTATACATATATAAAATAATAAACCAAAATAAATAAATTAAATTCACAAAATAAAAATAAACTAATAAAATATATACCTATATAGCCTAAAATGGTAACTTGTAAATTAATACCTCTAAAAAATAATTAAAAATCACTATAAAATAATTCATAAAATAATAAACATTTTCTATTTAGTAACCAAAAAATAATAAATTGATTTTCTATTTTAAATTGATTTTACAAAGTATTTTTCCAGGCTTTTTCCTGGTTGGTCCACGTGGATCAACCAAGAGGGCTGGAGAGTTGACCCCGGGTCAACTCTCTGACCCACTGCCTGCACCCTGTCAGACATTGGTTTTCGCCCATCTTTGCCGATTTTTCGAGGCTCCGTCTTGCACCTTTTGGTGTAGACGTCTTCATGACTTTTTGTCCTCGACCATCGAGGATTCACGCCTATGGTTCATCTCGACCTTTGCATTGCTGCAATCGCCGCTACGCCTCGTTCTTTGGAGTGCGTCCACCACCCTCTCAAATAACGTCTGTCACCTCCTTTACCTCTTTGAACATCCTTTGACCCCTTTTTGCCCCTCTTCTTTCGCGCTCCGGACCGGTGGTGGTGACAGCACCACCACCAGCCAATCGAGGCGGCGCAAGGCCGGTCTTTGGTGTGTCTCCACCCACCTCCGGCTTACCCGCCATCGAGGTACCATCTTAGGTGTTAAAACCTTCGAGGTCCGCATTTTACTTGATTTTCTTGCACGCTTTTATACCTTGTACCAGTAGGATTAATTTCCACCTTTTATTCCACTCATTGCATAATCAATCATCATCTTCACCCCCTCGCCAGAGCAAGCTCCGGCGAGCTTCCATCTCCGCCACCTGATGACTGAAAAATCACCAAGACACGGGTGAATAAAAATAGATTAAGGGTCGTTGCGACCCGAATCTCGGATATAGTTCAGTCAATCAAGAAAATTATGAGCAGACCACCAAACAGAGATAAAAATCGAATAAAAACAATAGTGGCCCTGGCTATTAGATTAGCCTGGTATAGCGACCAGGGTCGGACTCAGAGAGCACGTGATGGCCTTGTGGCCTACGAAGTAGTCTAAAAATAAATAAAAGAGAAGTCTTTTTGGTGGATTTTTAATCTTTTTATATTTTTTTTAGATTTTTAATTTAATTAAGAAAACAGAAAAGCAATAAATCAAGCAACTACAAACAATTATTTACCTACTCAAAAATCATCCAAAAATTCAAACAAAAATGTTTTTATGTTTTTTATATTTTTTACTGTTTTTGGTTAATTTTTGGTAATTTTCTGATTTTTATTGATATTTATAAAAATCAAACAAGGCAAAAAAAGAAGGGTACCGTCCAGTCAGACTTGGAGGGCCAATTTAAAATGCAAAATGGCCCTATCAAGATCTGAATGTAATTTTCCTATAAAGAAGAAAATACAAGGAAAATTTAGGCACCAAATTTATTAATTTTTTATTTTTCAATTATTTATTAGAATTTTTATGGGTTTTATGGGGTTTTGTAATTTTTATAAGTTTTATAAATCTAAAAATGACCAAAATTGGTCAGAAAATCAAGCAAGGAAAAATAAGCAATCCCTAATTTTTTTTGTGATTTTTAGAGGTGTTTTATTATTTTTGTGATTTTTAAAGTTATACAGTAAAGAAAACGTATGTTTTTGAATTTTTAAAAATATCAAGAAGTATCAAAAATGTCTCCATAATTTACAGAAAATTTTACTCCATGGCAGGAGCCATGTGTCCAATTTTCATCAAATTTGGAGTTGGTTTGATACTTTATTAAAAATAAAAACAAGGGTACAGTACACAACTACCTATAAGCAAATAGAACAAGATCCAGAGGGTCCGGTGCAATTTCTCCAAGAAACCACGCGCGAGGCGCGTGACGTGGGCACACAGGGACCTAATTGCAAGAAAACTAAAGTGCCTGGACTATTTAGTAACACGTGCTAAAAGTCCAGGGGCTTCAGTGTAAATAACCCACGAAATAAAGCACATGCACAATTAAACCACGCACAGGGGTATTTCTACAATTAATAAAAACTTTAATTCATTCATTAACACCCTGAAACATAAAGGCCATACATGCAAATAACCCATAAAGGCACGTGTCGAAGCACGTGTTCCACTACAAATAGGGGTATAAACGCAAATACAAGAAACGACAGGGTCCACAATGCAATTTACCAAACTGAAATAAATTTCTAAAATATTTACAGGACTAAAGCAGAACAACTAAAAATCTAAGGGCCTAAGAAGAAGTTTACCCTTTATTAAGTCGAGGGCCAGATGCGCGCCACGTGGAGATCGGACGGTCGGAGAAGGGTGGCGCCCAACAAAGGATGCCTCGACGAGATCGAATGGCTGGAATCTCCCCACATGGAAGATCGGACGGCAAAAAAGCTACGTGGGAAGACTTCGCTGATCGGACGGTCAAGATCCTCCCTCTGATGATCGAACGACTGGCGTGGCTCCTCTGATGGACGTCTGAGATCTAATCTGGAGCTGGAAGGGGATCAAACGACTCCAGAGGTTACTCGAAGAACTGGACTCCAGCGAGGTTCGTCGGGCTCGTGTGGGCGCTGGAGACCTCCTCGCGGGCTGCTACGGATCGGAGAAGAATCGCTTTGGCCTCCCGCGTCTAATGGGGTCCTCCGATGGCGCGACGGAGCTCCTGGGGGCTCAGGCGACATCGGCGGAGGTCGAGCTTCTGCACTAGATGGTCAAGGCCCTCAGCTGGGCTCGGATGAACCTGAAAAGCACAGCAACAGACTCGCGGGTCGAGGGCAAAGTGCCTCGACCTTGTAAGCGGAGGTGAAAGTGGATGGTGCGGCGGGGCGTACGAGTTCCGGCGAGGCGACGGCAGAGGAACTCGATACCCAGTTCCTGTGGGAACTGGGGTGAATGAGTGGGTGAAGAAGGTGCGCGAGGGAACATCGGAGATGATGAGCTATTCCGATGATCGGGACGAAGGCGAGGTTGGTCAGAATTGAAGCTCGACGGTGACCGAGCGATTTGGGGGAAAATGAAAATTCGGGAAATAGAAGAAGAAGGAAGGCTACCTGATGGATGGATTCGACTGTGGAGGAGCAGGGGATACTCCAGGTCCTTGCCTCAAGGGCCGTCGGTGCCCGAGGCTCGAGCGTCACCTCCAGGCGGCGCACGGCGACGCGTAGCTGCCGGATCAGTGGTCCGGTCTTCCTTTCCTCGCTGCGACACGGCCGAGAGCGAGCTGTCACTCTCGCGAAGGATGTGGAGGTCTTGGGGTGGAGAGAAATGATCCAAAGATGATTGAGGAGGCGGAGCTCGGATTATATATGAGTGCAGGTCCGAGAAGACGAGGTCGGGCAGGGTTCCACGAAGCGCGGATCCCAACACGAACGAGCGGGCGAGGATCTCGGATGCACGAGGAAGAAGGAGAGCCCGGGGTTTGCGGGTCTGGGCGTCGGATCGAGTCGGGAAAAAGTCGAGATATCGGGTCACGGGCTCGGATCCGGGGCTCAGTGGTCTTGGGGGGGGGGAGTTGACTGGGGGGTCAACGTCCCCGTGGACCAATCAGGGCTGGCCACGTAATAAATATTTAGAAATTAAAAATAAAATACTAAATGGAAGAATTATTAAAAACTCAAAACATGAAAAATGTTTGTTTTAATTTTTTCTATTTTTTTGTGATTTTTAATTATTTTTTGAAATAAAAATAAGGTATGTACACTATAGTACTATACATAGGTATATACACAATATGGATTTTTAGTTTTTGATTTTTAATTAGTTATTTTTGTATATTTTTATTCCCATTTTATATTTTATTTATTTATAGCATAAAATTAGGAATAAAAGGATATTTTTATTTTATTTTTATTATTTATATACAAGGGTTAAATAAATAGATATATACATCTATGTACAATGTTCTTTTTTATTTTTAATTTTTGTTCTTTTTATTTGATTTTTGTTTTTATGTCTTTTAGTTTATTTGTTTACAACATAAGAGGTAGAATATATACAAATTCTTAGGGATTTTAATTTATTTATTTACTAGGCTAAATAAATAAAAGAGTGGGTTTATATACAAGGTGAATATGTACAAGGAATGCTATTTTTATTTTCTTTTTTAATTTTTCTATTTTTATTTTGATTTTCTATTTATAAGTATTTACAAATATATACAAGCCCATTTAATGGATTTTTAGAGGAAAATACTTTTATTATTTTTACAGGTATATTTACACATATGAGCTCCCTATCTCTCCCTACTTTGGCTTTTATGCGGTCAGGACCATGCTGGGCCCTCCCTTGGGATTAGGTTGCTCAATATTTATTCTAAATATCTCTCTATTTTTCTTTTATCTCTTTATTCTTTTATTTTTGCACAAAAACATGCTAATTATTAGCTTTTACACATTGCATGTTGTTTGGTAATTATTTGTACTTACATGAATATACATGTATTTGCAAAGGTTTTTGTAGCTAAAATATAAGAATAAAGAGTGATGAATGGGTATTCATCACCACCCGCATCCTTTTTTGCATGCTGGAGGGTCGCGGCACTTTGCCCGCGACCCTCTTCACCTTTCCTGCAGGTCCTGGTGCCAAGAGAGCTACCCGGAGCTCGTTTTGGGCCTCATCCGTGGAGCCGAGCGCCGCCGTGTGACCTTGTCCCCGCTGGCGTACCTTGGGCCTCGCCGAGGCATTTTGGAGCTTCCAGACGAAAGAGGACGTCCCCAGGAGGAGATTGAGCGATTTTGGAGCGCCAAATTCCGGCGAGGTGGGAAGATCTGAGCAGGAGAAACTCGCCTCCCTGCGAGTTCTCCCCTGTTCTTCGTCAACCCCGATCAGCCGTTCGATCCCGTTGGATTATGCATGCCCGCCAGCCGTCCGATCTTTGAAGCTTGATCTAATCTCGGCCATTGCAATCGAAGGGGCGTCGTTCAACGAGGAGCTGCCACGTGTCTTAAGTGAAATTTTTGCAGCCGTCCGATTGCGCCTTGGCGAGGGTATTTTGCAATTCAACCCTCGTGATATTTTGTATTTAATAAACAATAGTTAAACTTTTCTCTGCCATTATTAAGTTTTGCACAATTTGCATTTAGCCCCCCCATTAGTGTATTATTACATTCGGGTCCCTCGCTAGGTCACGTGCGCTACGCACGTGACCGGCAATTTTGCAAAAGGTCCCCGGGTTCTTTTTGTATTTAGTTTTAGTCCTAAAATTTATACTTTCGATTAAAATACTTCTGCTATTTTTGCATTTATGCCCCTCAGATTTTCGTCAATTGCAGAACAGTCCTTTCAGACGCGCGTGCTTCGTACGTGGTTTGGGGATTTTTGTACTTGTACCCTGCGGTTTTTATGATTAACATTTAGCCTTTAAAATTTCATTTGTCGTATATATTTTGTGGACAATTTACGTGCAAGCTCCTGAACTTTGCCATATTTGCATAAATACCCATGCCAGCATGATTTTTCTTTTTGTTTCTTTTATTTTTTCATGCATCTCTAAATACCTACAAAATCCATAAAAATCACCCTAAATTCATGTTGCATTGTAGGTTCACGGCATATTTTTATTTTGCATATTTATTGCATTTTAATATTTTTAACAAATAAAAAACAAGCATTTTCAACACTGTTTGCATCATAAAATCCCTAAAAATTATAAAAACAAATCAGAAAATTCCCAAAAAATATATTTTAATTATCGTAGTGAGTTCTAACTCCATACCAAAAATCACTAAAAAATACAAAAGAAAACTCCTAAAAATTATAAAACCCCAAAAATCTTCCTAAAAATCTTAAAATTTCTACAAAAACCATAAAAATACAAGCTCTATTTCTGTATTTTCTTTGTGTCATTATCTTTATTTTAAAATTAATTTGAGGCATTTTGGACACTATTTGGTATTTTTCATCCTCATTTTAATTTCAGACAACAACCTAGTTCACTGTTTTCTAGTATTTTACCTTTAAAAATACCAAAACAATTTAGGAAAAATCTAGAAAAATCACAAAAACATTAGAAAAATACAAAAAGACCAAAAATACTTTATTTCCTGATTTTTCCTTATTTTTACCTATTTTTATAAATACTCTATTCCTCTCTCTCTTATATTGTATATATATTCTATTATTGGAAAAAGAAAATATAAAAATATAAAATACAAAAAATATAAAATCTGTAAATTAAAAATAAAAATACAAAAATATTAAATTAAAAATAAAATATAAAAAAATACAAAATCAAACCCACAAAAACATAGCACAGATAGACATTTGATCACATTCACATTTTTGAGATTAATTACCTCGTTCTACCTGTCTGCTCCCTGTGTTCGACCTCTACACATACTTGCACCTATACACATCTTTGTTGTAGAGTTATAATAAATTTTAACTTCACATATTTACTTTCGTTGCTTGATTTACTTGTTGTGGGTTAATTGTTGTTTTAATCCGAATTTCGTGTTGTCGATTCAGCGACTGAGTTCTTGCCTTGTGTGGAACTCAAGATTATCGTTTTTTGGGTTAAACAATGAGGTGGTGAGGAGGTAGAATCCTTTAGCTTGGAGTAGCACACGGGTGGAAACATCCGTCCTCCTCTAGGCAGGGTAGTGCATCTCAACCTAGTCTGGTGTTGTTGAAGTCTGAGGACAGGATGTTGTGGGTTGCAATAATGCTTCAAAAGAGGGATAGTCTACTGGCTCAAGAGGAAAAACTCCTGATGTACATGCTGCACCTTGTATATAGTTCGAAAAAAAAGAAAAGATGCAAGAAATCCAAAAAAATAGACAGGCTAAAAAAAATAATATTGCCTGTTGGAGTATGTATATTAGTAAGAAGTCTGCAGCTGGATGACTTGACTACACTGGTCAGGCATTCCGGGATAGGTAGCTACACTGGCTACCATCCATTCTTTCTCCACCCCCTCCTCTTGAGCTGGTCGCACTTGAACTTAGAAGGGAATACCCCGCTCCTAGAGAAAAGAGTTACTGGACCAGGTTATTTGAGTTACCTTGTTAGAGGAGGTTGGTTCTGAGCCATTTCTGATGTGGAGAGCTATTCTACACTAACACCATACAATTAAGAATCATAGTCATCAGAAATTTGTGTTTGAGGATTTGTTCTGACCTGACTGTTGAGGCGTCTTGAATAGAAGACTTGTGGAACTTGAAGTCTGTTAGGTCTTAAGTTCAGATCCCAGTAAGGTTCCGCCACACAATTAATCCAAAGGTCGAGTCAAGCTCCATTTTCATCTTTTGTTCATGATCTTGGTATGGAACCCAAAATCATTTCACTCTTGCATTTCATTTTTGTTCCTCGGGGACGAGAAAGGTTTAAGTATAGGGGGTTGATGAATCTGGGATTCATCACTGTAGAAGTTGAAAATAGAGCTTTGTTCCCGAGTAATTAGAAGAATATTTCTACTTATATTGCATAATTAACATTCATGCATGCATTGATAACATTTGCATTTTAGCATTCATATTTGCATAAAATAAGAAGCCAATTTCACTTGTAAATATTCACCTGTATATTAGATAAAATACCTTATTTGTATATATTTTATACTAACTCCGAATCTAATAAAACCAACTTTATTGTGTATATATAACTAACACTTATTAAAGAAAAATATCCAAAACATACTGACTTGCGAAATTACCCAATAAAACCCCAATCCAAGTTTGAAACTAGGAGCCTTAAAATATACATATCTCTCTCATACAACCTCCGAATTAGGTCTATTCACTTTTAAAGTAATATACATTCAAAGACCTTCGAAACAAGACCAATTTCATTAAAATCAAAGTTCGTATGCAAAACTTGGGTTTTGGGCCCCTTTTGTACATTGTACATAATGACCGTTTTGCCCCTGTATTTTATCATTTTATTTCTTCATTATTAAAAATCCAAAAAAATAGATTAAATTGTAAATATTCTTCTCATATTTTTTTCTATTTTTATTTTGATTTTTCTCTTATTGAAAAATGATAAAAAAATTACAAAAGATAAAATGCGGTATTTTATATCTATAAGGTACCACCCAAAAATAATTTTTATACAGACGATTTCCTTTGATTTTTGGCCCTTCACGAAAGTTGTAGATCTTGTCGAGACGAGCAACTTTTGTGTTGATCACTTTTTAATCTAACCTCTTTTATTATTTCTTTTTGATTTTCCTTTGCATTTAGTTGTGGATTTTTCTCGGAGCGACACGTGGAACCTCCGGAAGCCTCCACGTGTCAACCCCATGATTTTTGCTACTAATTAAATAAACACCACATTGCCGCATCCGAGCGCGTCAAGTGGCACCATCTCATCCTTTATCTATCCATTCTCCCCCACTCTCCCTTAACTTAAGGGAGAAGCCATCGACACCTCCAATCCATACCCCATCTCCTCCACCTTCTCCATCTCTTCTCCAATTCCCTCCTCCTCCTCTTTATATCCTCTCCATCTCCCACATTCATCCCCATCTGCCATATTTCCACAGATAGAACCTGAGCTCCCACCCGCATCGGTGACAGCAATCACGACATATTGGTTGAGCAACAACAGGCAATTATCCTTGGCGAGATCCAGAAGGTTTTATCCTTCTGTTGCAGCTTTGATCTCCACGAGCTGCTGAGCTCGAGCTTTGCCGACTCTTGAGCGACGACAAGAGAAGCCTCATCTTCTTCTTCCCAGGCTCCCGTTCATCTGCTACAGGTAATATTCCTTCTTCTTGCTCTGTTTTTCTTCTTCTTTCTTCTACACCCACACTCTCTCTCATCAATCCATCATTGTTCCATTCATCTATTCGCAAAACCAATTGCACTTCTACAGATAAATCACACGTTGCGAACGCAACAATGATTTTTCTTAAATTTCTCGACGAATTTTCATCAATCGATTGATCATTATTTGCGCCCACTAAACAAATGCATGAGTAACAGGGGAGGTGGTGAAACCCCACGTTCGCCCTCTCCTTCTCTTCTTCTTCCTCCACCTACGCGCAACCTCCTCCTCCTACGTTGCTCCGCCTCCGCTGCCACGACGACCCTTGGCCGTGTGTCGGCCAAACATCTCAATCGCGTTCTTCGCCCCGCTGCCACCCCGTGCGCGACCACGCACCTTCTTCCATCGCGGGAGCACTCCGTCCCCGTGCCACCCCTCCGGCCAGCCACCAACTCCGCCTCCAAGTCGGTGCCGCCCCGTCCTCCGCTGCCCTCGGCCGCGCGCCGCTGATCGCGACCCCCTCGCGCATCAAGGTCGCGCGTGCGCGCCCAGACGTCCACGCACAGCCGCACGTCTGTTAGCAATGTGAGCCCCGGGAGAACCATTTCTACAATAAATGTTATTGTGATGAATAAATTATCAATGAAAGTTATTGATTATTTTTCACTCCCTTTCAGAGACTAATGAATGAAGGCACTATAGGGTCCCTCTGTACAATAAGGGTTATGTACCATGGCCAACTTGATGATCATACAGCTGTTGATTCATTGGATGGATCATAGAGGCTGATGCTTGGATGAATATCTAAGGAGTTAGATAGAGGACTCATCAAGCATCATCAAATGATCATTAAGTGATGATCTCCAGTCTGAGTAGGAGATGGCAATCCTATCTCATATGACTGATATCTGGCTGACCTCTTGATGCAGGTCCTCTGCATGGGAATAGTGATTCAGAGGTGTCAGGTTAGTTAAGTCAATGGGTTGACTTGACGAGATCGAGATAACCAAAGACCTACGTTGAATACTGTCACAACATAGGCATGCATCCTCTGACTAGAGACATATGTGTTGTTATATGTCTGAGTATGTACATTTGGCAGACCAATAGGTTGATGACCTAATCAAGGTCTATATACCGGCGAGCTGGTGTGCATGTAAGGACATATGAGTAATGCGATCTCTGAAAGGGATCATACAGGTTAACTTGTGAACCGGGAGACATGAGCTCACTAATGAGGTATTGGGACTGAACAAATTCCATGCATGGTCGTCATGCTTTGGAAGCATGACATGAATTTAAAGGTAAGATATATGCTTTGTATATGATCTATACCAAATCCCAATGACCAAGATTGAGAAACTTAAATGACCTAACTCTGAAGATGACAGTGTAAAAGTGATCTTTATCTTCAGAATGATCATGAGTCTTCCAGTATGTAGGATGCACGAGTATTGGGAATACTTGAAGGGTGATTTGATCATATACGATTGTATAACCATGACGCTTCCATTCCGAGGGAGTGATGAAACAGGTTTGGATTTTAGTGACTCCTCTCATTAGAGAAGTGACCTAATCTTAGTCCATGAACTGGACATTGATCTGAATGAGATTCAGATGCAATGAGAAGAATAAGTCTGCGGTCTTGATTTGATCAAGCATCAGTGGGAGGTCCATAGGATCTGGATTTGAGATATGATGTCAACATCCAAGTCACTATACGTGGAACAGTACAATCGCCCTGTCCTTATCTCCAAGTATCTGAGGAGAAATAGCATTGTTCTTAAATGGTTTAAGAACAATTCCATAAGATCTAAGCAAGGAGAAGTTGATAATTAAATGTGATGTATGAGAAATTATCCAATATGATTAAATGTGATTTAATTATTATGGATAAGAATAATGTGGATAGAAATATCCAATTATTCATAATATATTATAAATGTGATTTATAATGTATTAGAGAGAATTAATTGTAATTTATATGTGTTGATTAATTATTATGTGTATTGGATACACATTGTGTAATTAATTAACAATATGAATTATATGTTGTTTTGGGTTGTGAATATGATTCACAATTTTTCCATGGCAAGAATGCAATATTCTCAAAGATAATTGTGAATTATTTTTGAAGAATAAAACCCAATAAATTTGTTGCAAATAAATAAGAGAGATTTCAAGGAGATATGCAATCTCATGGGTTTCCATGAGATTGCAATCTCCATGCAATCTCCATGGGCGGCACATCATTCCAATATGGAATGTGTGGCCGCCCACTTGGAAGGCACATGGAGATGAATCTCCTTATTTGTTGGGTTGATTTAGGATTAAATTATATTTGATTTTGTCAAATATATTTTAACCTAAATTTGTTGTTTTTAACAACAACAATCTTAGCCATTGGATTGACATAAATCAATCTCACCCATTGATTTTATGTGTCCCATGGATTAAGATCCATGGATCTCAAAACCCTATAAATAGAGAGGCATACTTGGCTCTCTCTTTACACATGCTATTGTAGCACATACTCTCTCTCTCTCTTTCTCATACTCGACAGCCATCTCTCTCCCTCTCTTCTTGGTGGCCGTCCACCTTGGTGGAGAGAATCGTCGACGCCCACGCCATCGTGTTGCCGCTTCGACTCTCTGCGGTTCTTCGTCTTCTTGGAGTGCTTCAATCACTAAGGAGACGTTTGATCTCGTGCGACAAGATCAGGAGCAACCGCGCTTGGATCAACTTGGATTGCGAGGACACCGCGACTCATCTCCGCGCTCGCAAGCCGTTACTCCGACGATCGGACTTGAGACAGGAGGTCTCTTTTCGTAGAGACTTGATCAACCACGCTTCAAGAGGTATTGCATTATACTTGCTGTGGTTATAGATGAAACGATTTGAGAATGGTTCTCGGATCATGTGGTTTCATCGGTTTAAAATTTTTTAAATTCCGCTGCACCGAACAACTAGTACGACTAGTCGTTCTTCGTCGTATCCGATACGACGATCACGCTTCCGTGATGCGCTTGAGGATTTCTCCATATCCTTCAAGTGGTATCAGAGCCTTAGGTCGACGGTTTCGAATATGATTCGAAAAACCGAGGACGACTTGGGTTCGTTTAGGTCACGAAATTTTTCATTGCATTTGATTTCGCAGATCTGTTTAGTAGATAAATTTGGCACCTGTTAATTGTTTAAACATGAATTTAATATTGGATTTTGTTCCCCATTAAATAAGGAAACCATAGGAACTGAGTTTGCGTAAATCGGATTTCGTATACTCTAGTTATGGTTGTTTTAATGAACATGTATGCACTGTTGCGGGAACAGTAGATTTTAACATGATTAAAGAGTTAATTACTGTTATCATCTGCCTCGAAATGCGTGCAAATCTACTTAGGTTCTGTCCTAAATCAAGTTAGCAATCTATGAACATTGAGTTTTCTTAATTTGGATTTAAATTGATTGAGATATGTTAATTTTAGTGAGTAGGGGTCCTTACTGAAAGTACATTCCTAATCTAGAACCAAGTGATTATCAATTAGTGAAATTAATTGTTAATTTTGTGAAATAATCTTGAAAAATATTTGTGAAATATTGAAACATTATTATTTGCTTAATTGAATTGGCCCCAACCAATTAATTGATTAAGATGTGATCTAAATCATAATTGGAAACCACAATCTTTCAAACTTGATGCTTGAATAGGATTTGGGAATTTGTCTAGCAAATTTCCTTATAATCAAAAATGTTTTGATTATTACTATATGGTACAATTTCGGTTGAAGAACCGATGATCATCTCAAGTACAAATTAATCAATTTGGCATTATCATTTCCCGAGGCGGATATGGTGCCTAGTCGGAGAGCATTGGGGTTGCGGGTTGCAACGTATGTGGTCCGTCCCACTCTCGTTGGTACTGGCCATGACAACGGGTAGGGACGGGATAATGTCCGAGGGATTAAGATGTATTTTTCTAATTATTAAAATTCGAATTAATAAGTATTTTAGGATATTACCATATATGTATTCAAGTAAAATAATCAAGTTTGATTGATTGAATTGGATTGATAATTAATTTAATATGATTAAATTGATTATGTCCAATTGAAATACTCTAATATGATTAGAGTTATTAATTCCCTTGGAAGAATTAATTATGTGAATGTGATTCATAATAATTAATTAAAATTTGAATATGAGATGGAGGATCACATAAGTGACATCCATGGTCTCCCGTCAAGGCGAAGAGTTCTGTCGCCAGATATCGTATGAAGGAGACGCCTGTACAAAGTCACAGCTCCTGCATACGATCCGTTTGGATCGGGCTCGTCGCTTCTCGAAAGAGTAAGGACGTATGCGTAGTGACCCCAATATCGGGTCCTCATATTATTGGGGCGATATTGGATTGCGCATAACGAGTTGTATTCCTGTTGACGGTTGGTTCAATTAATAACGGGTCAACATCGCCTTAGGGGTGGTGGGCCCGGGTATTAAAGACCGAATTGGGAAATGCAAGTTGGACTTGCAATGCGGAATGTGTTCCTGCTTCTCTTTATTGGAGTCATAGGTTCTCATATTATTGGGTTATGACAAAGATAAGGAGGAGATCCCAGTTCTTGCTTGAGATATATTGGTAAGTATATCTTTTACTTTGAAAGTGAATAAGGGAATAAACTTTCAAGGTTGACAGAGCAAGAACAATTTGATTTAAAATGCCTTAATCAAATATTATAAATTTGAATATATATTTTTATATTATAATATATTGCATTCTTAATTTCAGAAAATGAAGTCTTTGAACCCACTTAGTAGGCTTCTAGAGGTCAACCAATTGACCGGCCCAAATTACTCGGATTGGATCCGTAATTTGGAGCTTGTCCTCTCTGCTGAGCGCATAAGTTATGTGCTCTCCGAGGACAAGCATGAGAACCCTAAGTTCAAGGAAGAAAAAGCATTTAATGACAAGTATGATGAAGATCATGTCTTGGCTAGATGCTATATCCTAGGTTCTCTCTCCAATGTTCTACAGAAGCAACATGTGGAGATGAGTACTTGTCAGGAAATCATGCAGAATCTGAAGGATATGTTTGGTGACATTAATCGCACTCAGCGGTACAATGTTATGAAAGACCTCATTCGCTGCAAGATGCAGGAAGGGACTTCGGTCCGTGAACATGTACTCAAAATGTTTGGGTACTTGTCGGAGCTGGAGACTCTTGGGGCAATGATGGATGCAGATATGCAAGCTGACTTCATTCTGCTGTCATTGCCCAAATCTTTCAATAACTTTGTGGTGTCATTCCACATGAATAAATTGGAATTGACAAGTGATGCTCTCCTTGCTGCATTAAAGTCCGCAGAGGACGTGATGAAGAAGGATGGTCCAAGTGGCAGTGCAATGGTTGCACAGGTCAAAGGGAAGCGCGGTCGGAAGCATGGTTCTCGGAAGGGCCCGGCCCAGAAGAGAAAGAAGAAGGGACAAAGTGTTGGCTCTTCTTCCAATGCATCCACTCTCATGGCGTCGAAGAAAACCGACGTCTGTCACCACTGCAAGAAGCCGGGGCACTGGAAGCGTAACTGCCCAGATTACCTGAAGTCCTCAGATATAGGTAAAGCCCCAGCAGGTATGAAATCTACTTTCATCATTGAAACTAGTTTTCTCGTCGGACGAGAAGGAAGTTGGGTTGTAGATTCTGGTGCTTCTGTTCATGTATGCAATTTGTTGCATTTGTTTCAGGAAACTAGAAGTCATGAAGAAGTGGAGATAGTCATCCAGATGGGATCTGATGCAAGTGTTGCAGCAGTCGCCGTCGGGACATGTCGACTATCATTATCTAGTGGAATAGTTCTAGTACTTAAAGAGTGTCTTTATGTACCTGAAGTTAGAAGGAATCTGATATCTGTATCTAAGCTAGTTAGAAGTGGATATTCGTTCCTGTTCTGTAATAAATTATTCATAAATCATTATGATAAATATATTGCAGAAGGTGTTTTAAATTCTGGAGGACTCTATGAATTGTGCATTAATGAGAATGCCATGAATGTTACAACCACTAAAAAAACCCTAAGAGATCCAGGGAGAATAAAAATCATTTAAATATGATTTGGCATCAAAGGCTTGGTCATTTGTCTGTTGATAGGATCAACAGATTGATAAAGGATGGACCTTTAGATTTCTTACAGGTTCAATCTTTGCCTACCTGCGAACATTGTATTCGAGGTAAAATGACTAGGATGCCTTTCCGTAACAAGGTTACAAGATGCGAAGGTATTATTGACCTAATACATACCGATGTATGTGGTCCCTTCAGTACCGCGACTCGAAATGGATACCGATATTATTTGACGTTTATCGATGACCATTCGCGATACGGGTTTATCTTCCTACTACGTCATAAGTCTGAAACCTTTGAAAAGTTCAAAGAATTTAAGGCTTTGGTTGAGAACCAAACCGATAGGAAGATTAAACGGATTCGATCTGATCGAGGTGGCGAGTACCTATCAGATGAATTCAAGGAATACCTTAAGGAGAATGGAATTGTTTCAAATCTCACTCCTCCTGGAACTCCCCAACTTAATGGTGTTGCTGAAAGACGCAACAGGACCATCATGGACATGGTCCGTTCAATGATGAGCAAAGCACATTTACCACGTAGTTTCTGGGGATATGCAGTAGAGACTGCAATATATATTTGTAATAAAATTCCTAACAAATCTGTACCTAAGACTCCTCATGAGCTATGGTATGGAACCAAACCTAATGTCAATCACTTAAGGGTTTGGGGTTGCTTGGTCCATGCGAAGAACGTGGATGCAAGTAAGCTGGAATCTCGCACTCGTAAGTGTTACTTCATTGGGTATGTTAAAGATGGTATTGGATACCAACTTTATGACCCTGTGACCCAAAAGGTTTTTATCTCTAGAGATTTGAAGTTTCTGGAGGATGATTTCCTTAAAGGTCAAGATAAAAGTGAAGTAGAGGAACTCATTGAATCCCAAGAGGATTCTGAGCTCCCCAGACCAGAAACTGAAGAAGTAAATAAAGATGAAACACCCATACCTCTTCGAAGGAGTTCGAGGGTGGTTGCACCACCTGAAAGGTATGGATTCCATGTGTCAGGTGAAACTGACATTGATCCTACTTCATTTGATGAAGCACTCGCGGATCAAGACATGGATAGATGGATGCTAGCAATGAAGTCAGAAATTAACTCCATGCATAAGAATGGTGTATGGACCCTAGAGGATCCACCTAAAGGGGTAAAACCCATTGGGTGTAAATGGATCTTCAAGAGAAAGAGGGGACCTGATGGGAAAGTAGAGACTTTCAAGGCATGGCTCGTAGCCAAGGGCTACACACAGAGAGAAGGCATCGATTATGATGAGACATTCTCTCCTGTGGCTATGCTTAAATCCATACGGACATTGCTAGCTATAGCTGCATATCTTGACTACGACATCTGGCAGATGGACGTCAAGACGGCTTTCCTCAATGGATACCTCGAGGAGGATATCTACATGGAGCAGCCCCAGGGCTTCATGACAGAGGATGGTAAAGTATGCAAGCTGAAGAAATCCATCTATGGGCTCAAGCAAGCTTCTCGTAGCTGGAACATCAGATTCGACGAAACCATAAAGAGTTATGATTTTGTGCAGAATCCTGATGAACCTTGTGTATACAATAAGACTAGTGGGAGCGCCATTGTGTTCATCGTGCTTTATGTAGATGACATCCTTATCATTGGGAATGATACAGGGATGATGACCAGTGTAAAGATTTGGCTGTCCCATACCTTTGAGATGAAAGATCTTGGAGAAGCCTCTTATATCTTAGGCCTGAAGCTGTTCAGAAACCGAGAAAAGAGGATTTTGGGATTGTCACAACATGGATACATTAAGAAGATTCTTGAAGGATTCCGTATGGATAGTTCTAAGAAAGGATTCCTACCCTTAAGACATGGTATCCACCTGTCTAAAGGAATGGCTCCTCAAACTGTTGAGGAAAGGAAGGCCATGACTGGATGTCTTTATGCATCAGCTGTAGGAAGCTTAATGTATGCCACGATGTGTACAAGGCCAGATATCTGCCATGCAGTGGGAGTGGTAAGTCGTTACCAATCCTGCTATGGAGAACAACACTGGAATGCAGTAAAGAACATATTCAAATATCTAAGACGGACGCAAGATTACATCTTGGTCTATGGAGATGGTGATCTCCAAGTCTTGGGATATACAGATTCTGACTTCCAATCGGATGTAGATGATCGAAAGTCGACATCGGGGTTCGTGTTCTTGTTGAATGGTGGTGTTGTGAGCTGGAGAAGCAAGAAGCAGGACACTACTGCAGATTCAACAATAGAAGCCGAATACATTGCCGCATCGAATGCTGCAAAGGAGGCGGTGTGGTTGCGCAAGTTCGTGCTGGAGCTTGGCGTAGTTTCCTTTGATACTCCCATCCCGTTACTCTACGATAACACGGGAGCCATTGCCCAGGCAAAGGAACCCAGATGGCATCAAAAGATCAAGCACGTGGAAAGGAAATACCACATCATTCAGGAGATACAAAAGCATGGTGACATCATCACCAAGGTGGCCTCTGCCGACAACGTTGCTGATCCTCTTACCAACCCTCTGACACAGAAGGTTTTCGACCAGCATGTAATGAGTATGGGTTTAAAGATTGTACCTGAATGGTTCTGAGGGCTAGTGGGAGATTGTTAGCAATGTGAGCCCCGGGCGAACCATTTCTACAATAAATGTTATTGTGATGAATAAATTATCAATGAGAGTTATTGATTATTTTTCACTCCCTTTCTGAGATTAATGAATGAATGCACTATAGGGTCCCTCTGTACAATAAGGGTTATGTACCATGGCCAACTTGATGATCATACAGCTGTTGATTCATTGGATGGATCATAGAGGCTGATGCTTGGATGAATATCGAAGGAGTTAGATAGAGGACTCATCAAGCATCATCAAATGATCATTAAGTGATGATCTCCAGTCTGAGTAGGAGATGGCAATCCTATCTCATATGACTGATATCTGACTGACCTCTTGATGCAGGTCCTCTGCATGGGAATAGTGATTCAGAGGTGTCAGGTTAGTTAAGTCAATGGGTTGACTTGACAAGATCGAGATAACCAAAGACCTACGTTGAATACTGTCACAACATAGGCATGCATCCTCTGACTAGAGACAGATGTGTTGCTATATATCTGAGTATGTACATTTGGCAGACCAATAGGTTGATGACCTAATCAAGGTCTATATACCGGCGAGCTGGTGTGCATGTAAGGACATATGAGTAATGCGATCTCTCAAAGGGATCATACAGGTTTACTTGTGAACTGGGAGACATGAGCTCACTCATGAGGTATTGGGACTAAACAAATTCCATGCATGGTCGTCATGCTTTGGAAGCATGACATGAATTTGAAGGTAAGATATATGCTTTGTATATGATCTATACCAAATCCCAGTGACCAAGATTGAGAAACTTAAATGATCTAACTCTAAAGATGACAGTGTAAAAGTGATCTTTATCTTCAGAATGATCATGAGTCTTCCAGTATGTAGGATGCACAGGTATTGGGAATACCTGAAGGGTGATTTGATCATATACGATTGTATAACCATGACGCTTCCATTCCGAGGGAGTGATGAAACAGGTTTGGATTTTAGTGACTCCTCTCATTAGAGAAGTGACCTAATCTTAGTCCATGAACTGGACATTGATCTGAATGAGATTCAGATGCAATGAGAAGATTAAGTCTGCGGTCTTGATTTGATCAAGCATCAGTGGGAGGTCCATAGGATCTGGATTTGAGATATGATCTTAACATCCAAGTCGTTATACGTGGAACAATACAATCGCCCTGTCCTTATCTCTAAGTATCTGAGGAGAAATAGCATTGTTCTTAAATGGTTTAAGAACAATTCCATAAGATCTAAGCAAGGAGAAGTTGATAATTAAATGTGATGTATGAGAAATTATCCAATATGATTAAATGTGATTTAATTATTATGGATAAGAATAATGTGGATAGAAATATCCAATTCATAATATATTATAAATGTGATTTATAATGTATTAGAGAGAATTAATTATAATTTATATGTGTTGATTAATTATTATGTGTATTGGATACACATTGTGTAATTAATTAACAATATGAATTATATGTTGTTTTGGGTTGTGAATATGATTCACAATTTTTCCATGGCAAGAATGCAATATTCTCAAAGATAATTGTGAATTATTTTTGAAGAATAAAACCCAATAAATTTGTTGCAAATAAATAAGAGAGATTTCAAGGAGATATGCAATCTCATGAATTTCCATGAGATTGCAATCTCCATGGGCGGCACATCATTCCAATATGGAATGTGTGGCCGCCCACTTGGAAGGCACATGGAGATGAAATCTCCATGTGTCTTCTCTCCTTATTTGTTGGGTTGATTTAGGATTAAATTATATTTGATTTTGTCAAATATATTTTAACCTAAATTTGTTGTTTTTACAACAACAATCTTAGCCATTGGATTGACATAAATCAATCTCACCCATTGATTTTATGTGTCCCATGGATTGAGATCCATGGATCTCAAAACCCTATAAATAGAGAGGCATACTTGGCTCTCTCTTTACACATGCTATTGTAGCACATACTCTCTCACTTTCTCATACTCGACAGCCATCTCTCTCCCTCTCTTCTTGGTGGTCGTCCACCTTGGTGGAGAGAATCGTCGACGCTCACGCCATCGTGCTGCCGCTTCGACTCTCTGCGGTTCTTCGTCTTCTTGGAGTGCTTCACTCACGAAGGAGATGTTTGATCTCATGCGACGAGATCAGGAGCAACCGCGCTTGGATCAACTTGGATTGCGAGGACACCGCGACTCATCTCCGCGCTCGCAAGCCGTTACTCCGACGATCGGACTTGAGACAGGAGGTCTCTTTTCGTAGAGACTTGATCAACCACGCTTCAAGAGGTATTGCATTATACTTGCTGTGGTTATAGATGAAACGATTTGAGAATGGTTCTCGGATCATGTGGTTTCATCGGTTTAAAATTTTTTAAATTCCGCTGCACCGAACAACTAGTATGACTAGTCGTTCTTCATCGTATCCGATACGACGATCACGCTTCCGTGATGCGCTTGAGGATTTCTCCATAACCTTCAGCGTCATCCACCGTAGCTGAGAAGCCCTTCGCGTCGCCTAGCTGAGCACCTCCGCCTCCAAGCTCCGTCGCGCGCCTCCTCCGTCCAAGCTCCGTCGCCGCCCTCCGCCTCCAACACCATCCCCACTACAGCACCCCCACACCACCGCGGCCGCCCCCCTCCCACGCGTGCATGAAGCTCCTCCAAATCCCAGTTTGGGGAAGCAAAGCAGAGGAAGCTCTATCGAATAATAAGCCAAAAGGGAATTTGCAAAGAGGACACTTGCACCCATTTGCAAGTTTTAAAAAAAATTCAAGTTTCCGCTATTTGCATGTAAGTCCCTGTTCTTCATTTCAGCCCATATTTATTTTTCTATATTGCATTTCTATCCCTGTCTTTGCACGCATATTTAGACATTCCTTTAGCATAATTTTTAAATTCTGAAAATTGCATTGTGCAGCCTACATTGTCTTCTTCATTATGTGATGCTTGGCATATTTTTGTAATATCAGTGGATTTTTCTATCAATTAATTGGTTCAATTTTGCTATATTTTGCCCATTTATGCTTGTTAATTGATAGTGATTTCTCTGTGACTCCAAAAATTCCCCAAAATTTTTGTAGATCTAGGATAAGAGGTTTGACTTTGCATAAAAATTTCACCTCATTTGCACGCATCTTGAGGCTTAAATAAATCATTTAGTGATTTGATTAATTGATTTTAAATAGGTCCATTTCAAAATTTAGGTTTACTAATTTTTCTGGATTCTTCACACTTAGATCTATTTAGGATAATTTTTACGTCGGAAAATATGTGATTTGGTTTTTATTAAAATTAAATTAGTCAAAATCATCTTGCATTCATTTTTAACATAGTTAATCATCCAGTGTCAAAAAAATCTAAAAAAATTAGAGTAGCTTAAGTTCATCATATTTAATCATCTGGCAAAGTTTCATAATTTTTGGAATTAATTAGACCATCTTTCTGATTTAACTTGTAATTTAGCCTGATTTTGCATGTGTCTTGCATAAAATATACGAAAAAGACCAAAAATATCTCCTCTGAAAATCATACCTTGGAAATTTGCTTCGAATCTACCTAAGGAGACAACTGCCTCCTTGTGTTCGACCTTGGACTTCCAACTAAGTAAAAAAAATTCTGCTCGAAATTAATTTGACTATAATTGAAAGTGGTTTTTGATCTGCTCTCATTATCCGACTGCAACGAACATTCTTAATTAATTTGAACATTAATTTGCTCGAATTAACAAGGGTAGTGGGAGGCATTATCAATCACTCGCCCTAGTTCTGTCTTGTTTTCATTTTTTAGCTATACTGAAGATGGCTAGATCCCAAGTATAGAGGGTTGAGTGACCTGAGTAACTCCTTATTTTCTTTTCATTTTTTGTATTCTCTCACAATCTCATTGATCCCTATTTTTGTTTCTCTTCTTAACTACTTAGGCCCTCAAAATCCTAAGTATGGTGTGTGTGGGGGGGGGGGGTGGCAATCAACTTCTATTCTTTTTACCAACTTATGCTTAGTACGAGCTATGTTTTTATTTTACCCTATGCCATGGGGACATAAAAAGCTAAGTATAGTGGGTGTGTATATATTACATGTATATATTACCGATATCTCTTACTTTGACTTGTTTTGTAAATAAAATAAGCGGTTGAGGGTAATTCTCGTAAATTATGTAAAATTTAAAAAGTTCTTATTTTACTTGTAAATAATACATTCTTTTTTTTGTAATAAACTATTGTAAAATGTGCATATTATTTAAAAAACTATAAGTACTTGTATACAACACTAATTTTATAATTTTTTAATACAATTTGGAGGTACAACATTTTTTAAAAAAGACTTTAAAACTCTTTTCAAAACAAATTGTGTAAAATTAGAACTTGGTTTATGGAAAATTTTGGAAGGACAACAGTTTACAAGTCATTAAAAGACAAATGTAGCAATTTTCATATTATTTTTGTGATATATCAATCTTACTCGATTCGATAGGTTGAACCATATGAATTAAACCACCAATACAACAATTTGTTCTTTTCTGATTGTTATGAATTATCAACGTCGTCATTGGTCCAACCAATCAGTCCCATGGTCTGATTATATAAACCAAAAATCGATGCCAATCTGATTTGATGTATGTTTTGGTTTTTAAAACCTTGCTTATTTTAGAAATAATTTATGAATCCAAGAATCATGTACAATTTCATAATGCATATGATTGATATTATTGCCTTATGATCAATTGAGGTATATTCTTTTTAACCCTGGAAAGAGAAAGAGAATTGTGGGAACACATACTTTGGGTTATCCAAGTCTTCAATGCATAGGATGGATGAGTACTGAGAAAATTTAAGGTAGGTGCAATTATAATAGATTGTATCTCATGACACTTCCATTATGAGGGAATGATGAAAGGTGGTGGATTTTAATGATTGTGAAGATATATTAAATGAGATTTGATTAGATTAAATCTTGGTTCAATACACCAAATCAAGTTTTAAATGGTTTTAAGATTGATTCAGAAAACTTCATATTTATTAATGATATAGTTCAATGTCTAGTTCATTAGTATGTTATCTTTAACATCTATTATCCCTAGTGTTGGACTGTTGGACATGTGATCATATGGATAGCCATTATGCAATAAATATTATTGCTAATGATAAATATCATTCTATTATTTGAAATAAAATATAATTAAGTTTTTCATTATTAAGGTCCCTTAGTATAAATAGAGATATGTACCACCGCCATCTTGATATTATACATCTCTTGATCTAAAGAGTTGGATCATAAAGGCTAATGTAGGGCTGCATATCTAACGAGTTAGATCAAGGATACAATTCACATCGTCAAGTGATATTCAGGAAGAATATCTAGTCAGAAAAGAGATGGAAAACTTCTCTAAAGACTAATATCTGCCTGACACTCTTAATGTAGGTCCTCTGCATAGAAATAGAAATTTAAAGATGTTAGATGAGTCAAGCTAAAGAGCTAACTTGATGATGTCAAGATATAAATACATGTATCATATAATGTCATAGACATACATACATCTCTTGACGAGAGACAAAGATATATCTTGGTGTGTACATCAGATAGATCAATAAGTAAATGGCCTTGCAATGTCTATATACCGGCGATATGATGTGCATAGAAGAGAATATGGTATGGATGATATTAAATGAATCACATAGGTGCATACTTTTTGAATAGGAAGACATGATCTCATTCATGAGATATTGGGGTCACAGCGAATTCCAATGATGGAAGATAAGAATCCGAGAATATTGATATATGCTTTTGGAAAGCATATGATTGGTATTGCTCCCAACGATCAATTTAGAAATCTATTAATAAGCCCTTGAAGGAGACATTTAAATATGGTATAGAACTTCAGGTTATTCGTACTCTTCCAATATGTAAGATGCATGAGTATTGTGAATGCCTAAGGTCTATGCGATCACATTGTATACCATGATGTTTCTATTTGTGAGGGAATGATGAAATAAAATGGATTGTGATGACTCTGCTTTGAGTTTAAATGAGTAAGAACTAATTGGATTAAATCTAATTCGTAGAACCATATTCTAGATCCAAAAAAAGTTGGAAATTGATCTAATGTGCTCTAAGTCAATTAGTGAAAGTAATTCAATATTTGATTCAATCTAGATAACTCAGAGTGGTTTAAATAGTGATATTAGATGTGTGTGTGTATGTATGTATGTATGTATCAAGTCATTATACATGGTATGTATAATCTCCATGATATTATCTTCAAGTATTCACGAGTGCTGCAAACGGGACCTAATTAGATTAGGTGTCGTACATTGATAAATTGATAATTGATATAGCAAATATTATTATCATTTATTAATTACATGAGAATATGCTAATATATTTCACATAGTCGGTGTTTAATTAATATATATAGATAGATCACAATAATTTATATAAATATAAATAATGTTCTTTTTGGAAATCATGTTAATATATTTCACATGACTGATATTTTGATAATGTGGAAATTGATCCATAATATTTAATATTTAGAATATGATTTATATTGGGACTTATGTGAATATGATTCACATGATTGACATTTACTTAATATGAATATCAATCCATAGTAATTAATATTAATACTAGTAGGATTCATGTATATATTAGGACTTACGCTAATATCGTTCACATTTTGATGTGATTTGGATAAGCTCTTCATTAAATAAATGTAAATTAGATTTACATTTATTTTGAACTTATGAATTATATTCGGTAATTGGTAAAATGATTTATATTATTCCATAATGGTTAATGGTAATTAATTGAATAAATAAATTAACTAAATCCTCCATTATCATGGACCAAATCAAAAATAATTTTGAAATCTCTTCTTTTATACACTATCGGGACGACCAAACAAGAAGAGAAGACAGTTAAAACTCTCTACTCTCTCTCCTCTTTTCAATTCAAATTCATCGTTGACTTGGTCCATATATCTGCGCATTTACTTGATAATGCTATCATGATTTATATAATCCCATTATCAATATTTTCAGTATCCACATTGTGTATAATCAATGGATATCTAATGTGAACGAAATATCCCTAAGCATAAACAACACTATCCAATATTTTGACACATGGTTCACGAATCTATCTATTGTGTGTGTGCGCGCGCACTTCTCTCTCTCTCTCTCTCTCTCTCTCTCTATATATATATATATGAGTGATCCTATGAGAGCAAAAAAATGTGAGAGCATGAGAGCATGCATTCTGGACCATATGATTCTATTTTCTCTCTCTTGGTCTTCTCTCTCCTGGTTGGATCATGTGGTCTAAAATGCATGCTCTCATAGGTTTTGGCTCTCATAAGATCACTCCTCTCTCTATATATAATATGGGGTTGATGGGGCTGCCATATTTTTCAAAAAAAATATTAACAAAAAAGGGGGTGGGGCAACCAACCTATATGTCATTCGAATTTCGTCAGAAAGAGAGACTCCTACGACCTCCATCTAGAAAGGGTCGATTTAAAAATTCCTGCGACCGTTAAAGAAATGACTGTCTAGATGGAGGCCGAAGGATAGATGTATCTGTGCATCTCTAACTCAAGGATTAAGTATGTTAATTTGATTCATATATGTTGAAGGTATAATTATGTGAATTCGATTCACATAATCTTTTGACGAGTTTAAATTATTTAACTCAAAGTTCAATTATGGATTGATCCATAGTAACTGACCTAGTCAAATCGGCACTAAATGGACGGGGTTGGATCCTACTATTTAAGCCATGGTCTTTTGGACATAAAACACAATTATCAATCACCATACAATATAAATGGGCTCGATTTGTTAATCATTGAACTCTTTAGTCTTGTGCTTACTTGAC
Organism: Ottelia alismoides; assembly: GCA_037367405.1. NCBI lineage: Eukaryota > Viridiplantae > Streptophyta > Magnoliopsida > Alismatales > Hydrocharitaceae > Ottelia > Ottelia alismoides. Next base: position 1,433,269 of record JAZKJV010000196.1, on the reverse strand, counting down.
GGGTTTATTTTTCGGTTGTACTAAATATGTTCCCAAGTAGTTTTGGGATTTTCTTGGTTATGTTTTTGTGCGGTTGGTAGGCCCTTCACAGCGTAGAACTTTTACTTAACCAAATGAACTTGGATCATTTATATATAAAAATGGGCTCAAAATCCACATCCTTGTCCGCCGAAATTCCGACACTTATAATAGAAGGTTGTGCATCCTTCATCATGTCTATTATAAGGACACCCAAGGATATAATCATCCGAGTTTATATAATCGTAAAACACGAGAGATTTTAATTGCTAGAAATGTTAGATACATTTCATTCTCATGCTGTTACATTTATAGATATTATAGATACTATAAAAGATAGTCTCTAACCACCTTAAAATCGATATGATCTTCCGTATTCACTTCTCGTGTTTCTCAATCCGGATCATTTAGACAAAACCACACTCTCATGTTGGTTAACTTCGCTATCCTATTTAAAGGACATAATAAGTTGGGATATTTACACCATGATCCTTAAAAAACATCTCCAATCAAACAACAACCCCTTTAATCACTGTAACTAAACCACGACCCCCACGTACTCTATTTAACACATAAACGCCCCCATCGTAAATTGTTGCATAAGGGTTGTGAGATTTTATAAGTCGTTTTATAATTTACAAGGGACGTGATTACAAATATTATAGAGCATGGGTGTGATTGGACAATATGTTGGTAGTTATGGCGTAAAAATCACTAACAAGTTTTAAGCAAAGAACATTATCTTAAATAGGTTTACTTAGCTTTTTCATATATATTATCATTCAAAGTAGGGAATTAGGTTAAAGCATAATTCTTCCATTTTTATGTTCTGGTCAAGTTCCGATGGCATGCTGTCTTCGTAAACGTGTTTAACAACTTTATAGACATACGGTATTTTTAGATGTTACAAGAAGGTGATATCGTATGGATAACATCGATAAAATGTCGTGCCGTCCACAACCACTATACTACCGCCACGTCTTCACAAAGGTGGACTAAAATCCTCTGTTCATATATTAAAGTCTGGGACTGCTCCCAAACCAATAGTACCAAGATTGGATTCTATTACAGAAATCTGAGATCCCCGTGACGAACGACGAAATGCAAAATCTTAAAACTCACATAATTTTCACTTGATAGCTGCAATATTTAGCACTGTAACGGAGTCTTTGACAGAGGATTTGCGAGTTATGAATGCAACATTTTAAAGTTACAATCATCCCCACTCCTCCTTCTCGCTCCAATTAAATGCCAACCGTGGGCTCCAATAACATATCTTAGAAAAAAAAAGATAAGTAACTATTTCAACAGAGCATCGCCATCCCCATTCCATCAGTAAAATAGACGCCCTAAAAGGGACGTCTGAGAAAGGGAGAATGAGGCACTGACCAATGAACGCGTATGAAACACGGAAATTAATTTCGACTTGATTAATAAATCACTCACCTTTCTCATTCAAAATAATGGGAGTTTAACAGGAGAGACCAGCTCAAAGTCTTCGTGCATTCTCTGATCATCTCCTGCAAAGCTCCAAAATGCTCCTGGGGGGTCCTATTATCAACATCCGAGTTGACCCGCAGTTGATACTCACCATCCCCTCATCTTCTACCGGATGGCCGACAACCCGGCCAAGAAGAACCGGCTCAAGGCCCTGGGGAAGCTGGGGATCTTTATGGGGAGAGTGAAGAGCGCCCCGAAGCTCGAGCCTGTCCTGGACAAGATAGCCGAAAAGATCAAGATCCTCAAGAACCAGCGTGAGCTTCGGTGTGCGCATGGGCGTGACAATGCAGCTGAGCTCTTGCGAAATAGGCACTACGAGCTGGCCTTCTACCGTGTACGTATCTATATGTCTGTGTCTGTATCTATGTATTATTCAAAATATTTGTCATGCTGATATATTTTTGATTTTGTTCATATGTGTAACATGGATGATATCTCGGCAGGCAGATTATGTGCTGCGAGAGCAGAACATGCTGCAGATGATCGTTATCGCGGAAAGATACTGCAATCTGTTGATTGCCGGATGTGAGACCCTCAAGTACCAGAGGTGAGGTTTCGATTTCTCTTCTTCTCCTTCTGTAAGAAATACCGTGAGCTTTGACTGTTGTAATTAAGAAGAATCGTAAACTTTCATTACTGAGTAATGAAAAAACCATAGTAATCTTCTATACATAAGCCTTTTGTATGCATCATTTGTTTGGCTTGGGTAGAACAATGTGCCCCGAGGATCTCAAGGAGGCAATCTCAAGCCTCATATTTTGCTCGTCGAGATTCGACGATTTCTCGGAGCTTCAGCAACTTGCTTCCATCTTTGAGGGGAAATTCGGGAGTGAGTTCTCCGCATCTGTTGTTGAAGCCCAGAGTAGCACCAGGGTCAACGCACAGGTGAGTGCCATCGCATCATCCTTGCTGCATGCTCACATGAATAAATGGCATAAACAAGAAATTATGATTTGGTAATATTTAAGCTCGCATGTGTAGATGATAGAAGGGTTATCTGAGTACAAGCCGACCTGCGACCATATAATCCGAATGATGAAGGATCTGTCCTTGCAAAAGGGGATTGAGATGAGCCTCGAAGCTCTTGAGAAGATTCTCCAAGAAAAGCCTCGTGACCAGGTTCCACCTCTTCCGGACATCTTCTGCAGAATGTTTTCATACTTATTCATGATTCTGTAGAAAGACCAGCTTTAACCAGATTAAATCGCTTCTGTCTAAACAACAATTTTCGGTATATGCTTTGTAAAAAGATGATGAACAATCTGAAACAACCATGAAGGTATATTCCGGTAAGGTATCTATGAAAAGTTGCGTATGTACACTTAAATAAATAAATTAGATCTTATTTAAATCATATGATGAAGTATCATGTGAGTGGATATATAAAAATCCAAATCGAGCAAATCGCTTATGTTACGATCTTCTAATATTTGTACCTACCTTGCATAGGAGTATTGAAGATATCTATTCTATTGGTTATTGGCCTCCTACATATGAAGCAATCAGCATTCTTGCCATACTCTAATTGCATTACAAATGCATGTGATTGAGCCTGTGATTCCAGGAAGAGGAAGAGGGAGAGGATGAAGAAAACAATCAACCTGCGCCGGCTTGCTCCACACCAAGTCCAATAAATTCCCAAGTATGCAACCAGCGAGCAACCACTTCGACACAAGTTGGACGTTCATACGAGACCAATGCCCTCGGTGATGAAACCTATGAGATAAACAGGAACACGGCAATGGGATTTGCATTGGACACCGAGGTCAAAAGGAAGGAATCGATGGAACAAAGGCCATCGCTGATCACGAGACTTCGAAAACAAAAGTCCGTCTCGTTGCCTGCGAGGAGCGACAGATACGAAACGCGTAGTAGTCAGGGTTATTTATCGAACAGCAAGTCCACTATAGTGCGTGGTGGATCTAAAGACGGTTGCGATGTTAATGATGATAGTAAAGAGGACTGGTACGTACAAGGCAACCAGAGGCTCCTCGTTTTGAGGAGGAAGAGAGGGCACAGTTTGCAAGTCTTTCAAGGTGGCGTGTTGGAGGAAGTGAGCGATAATGAAGAATGAGACCAACGGCAAATGCAAAGAATGCTTCAGAATTTCGAATTATGCTCCTTTTTTTTTTACTTAACGTGTGTTGCGCGTCTCTCTCTTTTGGTTGTAGTTTGTGCTCTTTGTTTTGGTCCACATTTTACCATGTGTTTCATGATAAATAGCCATGTAATGATTCTCCGTGTCTAAATTGTAAATTACATTATTGAACGCCTTATTATGTGCACAGAAATCAGATCAGATCAACTAGCCATTCCAACAAAGGGATTGAGCGTTCAACCGGTCAATCTTCGGTTTTGTCCAATCAGGTTGGATCGTCGATCCAAACCGGTTGGATCGGCGATGATTGTCAACATGATATCATTATTTCTATCGACTCGGAAAAATCAGATCATGCTTAATTTACTGGTCTGACCGTTGAACTAGCTTTTGAATCGATAAAACTGGATACATATATATAAATATGCATATATAGAGGAGTGATCCTATGAGAGCAAAAAAATGTGAGAGCATGAGAGCATGCATTCTGAGCCACATGATTATGTTTTCTCTCTCCTGTTCTTCTCTCTCCTGGTTGGATCATGTGGTCGAGAATGCATGCTCTCATACTCTCACAGGTTGTGGCTCTCATAAGACACTCCTCTGCATGTATATGTCAATGAAATAATCATTCAAAATGTTAAATCTTTCAATTGAATAACATGATTGTCCATTTCAAGTAAAATTTAACAAAAGTTAGGCTCATTTTCTAGCATTATAGGAATACAATTTCGTAATCGTTTATATATAGTACCTTAGAAAGTTGCTCTAAAAAGTAGAGGCACAACTGATATTCTAAAAAAGAGGTGGCCAAATTTATATTGTGGAAGTTGAGACAAGTGAAAAAATCCTATTATTTAATTATTTAAATTTTTACTTTTTTTTCTTGAAAATTTACCAAACAATCAATTCATGTCAACTCAGTCTAGCCACCGATTAGACCTATTTTTTTCTTTTTTCAAAAATTAGTTATATGAAATTAACTGAACCCATCGGGTCGGGATCGATTCCCGATCTGACTGGCCAATCCGATTTAAATCCTGGTTCAACTGACAGAGCATGCTGTCGATTTTGGTTTGCTCTCATCTGAAACTAAATTGAACATATCGTGTGATTAGTTTCCTTTTTCTTTGAAGTTACACCTCAGATCGAGCTGTGTAAGAACCCATTATTTCGCAGTAACATTTTGCTCGATGGCACGGCTTATCGAGTTGTACGTAACAATCAATTTACACTATAGCAATAAATGCTTTGGAAATCGTTGTTACATGTATGGTCCAATGTTATGTATAAAACAATAAAATATCAATCGTTTCAGAAAAATATATTTAATTTTGTAAATTAATTTTTTTCAATTAATAATGAATACCTGAAAAAAGATATCCGTTTCTATATATTATTAGTTGCATGATTTACAATATATTATCGATTTTTTCAATGAAGCTTACTCTTTCGTATATTTAACACCGAAAAATGTATCGAATATGTATCAAATTTTGTTATAAACCTACTACAGTGCATTCGCCATAAAATTGAATTGCAGTCAAATTGTTTGGAATTGTGCGTCAAATTGTTTAGAATTGTGCGTGATAATTTGGGGAGAAGATTACGGCCCCGTTGTCAAATATGATATCCTTCGGAAGCTCTCTGAGCACCAATTTTAATAAAAAATACAAAGTTACTACATGGAACGATTGCCCTAAACAAATTTTGATTAATTATCTGCAGAAAAACAACTCATGGGGATTTGGCGTTGATGCAATGGCTAGAGACTTTTTATTAAGCAGGTAAAAGAAAGAGAGAGTTCTCCAATAAAGCTTTCCGTCCGAGGTGCATCTTCCTCCCTCATGTTTTGCGTGTCTTCCTCATTTCCTTTTCCGTGCCTCCTCATGGCTAGACAGTGTAAAGCATCCTACAACTTTAACCTCCGGTAAAAATCATATTCAAGAAACATTTTGTTTCAATCCTATTTGAACTTCACAAGATAGACCTTCGGTAGCCAACAATTCAAATTCATAATATGTTATGGTGTACCTAAGCTATGGAGGGTAACATCCATAACCTTGACATGAATATAGACTCTTCATCGATGCTTAAAAATGCATCTCCCCTCTATATCTCTCCTGGAGGTGGCGTGCCATGATTATCAACTTCATATCACCTTAAGAACACCATGAATAAGACAAACAATATTCTGATAAATGATTGTGTGGTTCCCCAGAATATGAACTCTTTGGGCTTCCAAGCAGTTGCCCATGCAATGACTTTCCCCATTGCCTCTCGCTATTGGAAGTTGCATGCTTCCAATGCGATAGGCGAGGCCATTTTTGGGACAAATTTCATTTCGATATTCGTTGCTATTGTTGTAAAGGTGAGGGTCATATTGCGAAAGTTTGCCCTAGCCCTCTGAAAAATACTTTCTTATCTCTTTTAGTATTATCGATAGTTGTAGCACGGGATTCAAGGTGATATTTTCAAAACCACGAGTTAATGTAAATTAAATGTGTGGTCAATTTTTACTTTACTCAAGCAAGTTCAAGGTCAGACACAAGGAGGGAAAATGTGGGCTTAATCTCAATCCAGACAATAAGGAAATCAAGGTTTCACAAAGATCAATTTTTATACTTTTTTATATGAAGTTATGCAATAAAAATGATGAAAACTGATGCACAAAAAACATGTAATATTTTTTCAAACTAGGGTTAAATATGGGTATTTTTGCAAAATAAGTTCAAGTCTCAGAACACATCACAAATAATAGTTAAAAAAATTTGGTTCTAGAATAAAATAAATTTGGTATTTTTAAAATAAATTTTGGATGAATTAAAAATGAGAAATGAAATTTTGATTAATGTGCAGCCTTTAATTTCCTATTAATCTAGAAACTATATAGGGAAAATGCACTTTTTTCATGACAATGATTATTAAATACTATATGAAACATATTTTTGTATTTTTTTAATTTAATACGCATGCATGAAAAATAATATTTTTTTTGTTTTTATAAGACTTTTCATGCAAAAAACAACAAAATGAATGAAATTTTTCCATGATGTATCAATACAAAAAATACACACATTATACTTATTATTTGATAAGTTTCAGAATTATAGTGATTTTTGGTTAATTTGTTTATTGAAATAAAGTTAATTTGATTAGTTAAATCTTAAAAAGTATCCAACCTCAGAATTTTGGCAATTCCAAATTTCTAAATATAGATAATTATATGGAGAATAATAAAATTGTTGTAAAATGAGAATGTCTAGATTAAGTACTGAATTAAATATATAAAATATCAATAATTTTTTCATAAACACGATACTTATTTTTAAAATTTTATAGGGCACAGGAAATATCACGTAAAACCTATTATTTGTGATTCTTTAGGAATTTTTAAAGTAGTAGCTTATTTTCTACAATTTATATAAGGCAGAATAGATAGAATATGTAATTTTTAACCAATTTAATTTTAATAAATGAATCACAAAGAAAAAACCAAACAATTGCTAAAAACATAGAGAATTAAATTACCTACAAAAAGCAATTTATATAAGTAAATACCAACAAAAATTAATTGTTCAAATATATGTTCAAACGTAAGAGACTCGATGCGAAAATTAAATAACTAAAATGAAAAAAAACTAAGATCTTTTAGAAATAAAGTAAATCCATGTGATAGTAGCACAAATTACCAAGCACATGTAGAAGCATGTAACCAAACATGTGATCAATCATTGGGATGCAACAAATGTGGGAGCTCCTCACGATCCTTGATCTAATTGTGCATGCACTTCCCCATGGCATTGATTCTAACATTGGATGAAGGATGGATAAACGGTTTATATCAAGTCATGTGTGGCGCTGTTGCGACTAGATGAAGTGGACCATACGATGGATGAAGCTTGGACCACAAGTGTCTTGGATGTAATCGAGGCGATTAGATTCATGGTGTTTGCTAGGATGTCGTTTGATGACTAAGATTGAAAATCTTGTCTTAATCGAATGATAGGTGTACATTGAGATGCTTCACCTCATATTCTTCTTTAAATATATAGAGAAGATTGGATTAGGAGACATGATGCTGAAATGCAATGGGTTGAAGCTTTGCGACCGGTCGATTTTCAGTTCTCCAATCAGGAAAGGCAAAAGAGGATTATGGTAGCACGACAGAAGTGATGAGGGAGGTTAGAGGCATTATGGCTCTAGCCGACTGACGAATAGCCATTCATCTACCTTTACTATTCCATTTTGTCTTTAAATCTTTACCCAGACAATTGTAAATACTACTAATTTACATAAATTAATAGCTAACATTCATATGCAATTAGTATGTAAATATATGCATTTAAATCCAAAATAAAGAATAAAGAAAAGAAGAGAAAAATAAATGAAGTATCAAAGATACTGAATGATTGTTTAATCGAAAGGTCGGTCTACTAGGCTAACATGTTAGCCTAGCAATCACTGCAGCGACCAACTATCAATTAAGCAGTAATCAACCCACAATATGATAAATCAATTAATGCTAAGTATGAGTCGAAATTTATTATAACTCAACTCTAGATGTGTATATGTGTAAGTATGGTGGAGTATCGAATACAAGGAGCAAATTGTATATACCGAGAAATCAATGAGTAGTTATTGATAATTAATATTAATTCCATGCTTCTTTCCTTTTTGTCTTTTTTTACTGGTTTTATGGGTTTTAATTTTTTTATGATTTTTTAAATTTTTTTATTTTTATGTTTTTATATTTTTTAAATTTATGTTTTCTTCGTAATTTTGTAAATTTGTAATTTCTTTTTAATAAGATATATATTTATATATAATAATATATTTCTTATAAATAATATAAGTAATATATAAGGTATATAGTACATATAAGGAATTATATTTTAAAATATATCAAAATATACTCAAAATTCATGAAATAAAGTATTTTTAGAATTTTATATTTTTCTGTTTTCGGTAATTTATGCAGACTTATTGATATTTTTAGTATTTTGAAAATAATAAGAATGTCAAATATTGCACAGATTAATTATATGAATTTGTTTTGGGTTTAATAAATAGAAATAAGTTTAAATTAAATAAAAAAATATTTTTAATATATTTTATATAAAATAAAGAAAATTCACATATAGAAAGATATATTTTTGGATTTTTTTCTTTTATTTTTGCTAATTTTGATAAAGTTTTTAGGTTTTATACTTTGGATTTTTAGGGTTTTTGGATATGTGGTAATATATATTAATATAGATGATATATTTTTTGAAAAGTTTTAGAGAATTTTTTCTAAATTTCATGGATTGTAATATTTAGACAGGAAATAAAAGCTTTTTTTTCGTTTTTTTTTAAAATAGAAAATTAACTAAAATGCTAAATAAAAAATAAACAATGTCAAGCATCACATCAAGCACTTAAATTAATTTTCCTATAATTTTAAAAGCAATAAAAATATTTATAAAGACAAATATTCACAAAATAAAATGAGATAGTTTATAGGGACCAATTTGTAATTAATAAAAACAATAAAGGAATTTAGAAATTAATTCAAAAAATAAGGACCTACATGAAAATATCATAGTGCCTCATATGGGACAACACTTGGGCATGGGGATCGAAGTGTAAATAATAGAGGCCTTAGAGTCCTATTTGCAAAATATTATGAAAATATTGCACTTAATTAAATAATTACATGATTACAATAATACAAAAAGTACGAATGGAGTTCATGTAATTTTCTTCTTAACACGTATCATCCAACGGATGTGGGCTCTTCACTTATTCCAATCAACGACCAAGGAAGGTCGGTACCGCTTCACTGATGGACGCCCAAAATTTAGATCTTGGTTGTAGATCTGACGATGTAGGCGGTCCTTGATCTAATGGTGGCTGATGACCTGGAGGGTGTGTTCTTGATCCAATGTTGTTGGGGTTTCTTGGAAGAATATGGGGAAGAACACTCGCTGGAGCTACCTCACATGGTTGATTCTTCATCCTTAGACTATCTCTCTTGTCGCTGAAGGAGTCGAAATGGATCTGATGCTCCTCTGTAGTTCCCATATGCCTAAAAAAGATTCGGATATCACTGAAAGAGGCCTGGAGGCTCGTGCGTGCTTGAGTTTCCTGGAGTTTCTTTGTAGGTCCAAATCAACCCATTGAAGGGTCCTTTAAAGCTCGAACATGCATCAAAAGACTCGAGGGCTCAGGAGTTATGCTATGGACCTTGGAAGCTTATAAGCACTAAATGGATGGGTCTAAGGTGCTTCGACGTGCGATGGAAGAGAAGCTTCGATCTCCCTGATCTATGCAAGATCAGGGGTGGTAGATGGGTTGATCTGATGGATAACTTGATGGGTTTTGAGATGGAGCTATTATGGAGTTAGGGCAAGGTTTCTATAGGTGTGAACAATGGAAAGAGATCTAGAGCTCCGACATACTGAAATATGGAAATATGTGCTAAAACTGATATTAAAGGCATGAAATGAAAATAAAATCAAAGACATGAATAAAATCTATAGTAGAAATGCGAGTAAATAGCTCCTACCTACCTATTAAACCTCGGAGCAGATGAACCATCAGGAGCAGAGCTCCGACGATGGTTGGATCACACTCTCCTCCTCCTTATCCCCACCGACGGGACATGGGGTTACGAAAAAAATGACGATCATGGAGCACATGATGCTCATCAGACTTTGCAAAGGTTGAGGCATGATGGATGATCATATACATAAGAATGTTGATGAAGAAATAAGGTTGATTTGAGCCTTGTGTAAGGCATGAAAATCTAGTGAAGATTAGAGGGTTGGTGAAGTCACGAGTCTAACGGGGGCTGGTTGGAAGAAGGACAATTGACATGGGGATGAATGAATGGGACGCCCTCATTAGGCCATAATTACCCACTATAGGACAAAACAAAAAGGAAATGGGAAGGAAATAGAAATAAAATAGCGAATGATTTATTTAAATAAAACTCAAACATAAAAGTTGTACATCATTTTATGAACTAATTTTATATTATTTTTATGTGTTACATACAACCTGGTATAATAGATATTATTATTTATAAATTATTTTATAGATATTTATTTATGTATATTTTGTGTATTTATATTTTATTTAGTTATTTATATATATCGTTATATTTAGTTATTTTATTTATTTATAGTATTATTTACTACATATTTACATATATTTGCAGGAATTTTATATTTTTATTTAAGTATTTGAATAAACACATATATAATACCTCATAGGTACATTATACTTATACATTAAATTTATTAATTATTTTGAGCATTTTTTAAATGTCTTTAATCATGTTTTCAATGTTAAACATATTTTATATCATATATAAAATTATGTAAAAAGGTAAAAAAGGAGTGAAACTATAAAGAATAAAATATAGGGATTTTATCACTTGTGCCCCTCCGAGATGTTGCAATATCAGTTATGCCCCTATCTTTTTGGTAATATCAGTTGTGCCCCTCAAAACTTGCTATTTTATCACTTGTGCCCCTCGGGTTAGTGACCGTCCATCTACAGTGCAAACGGACGTTAACTTTGAGGACATAAGCGGAATTATTTTTTTTAAAAAGGTTATATGGTCATTTCTTCCTCCTCTTCCCCAACCTCTTCTTCTTCCTCCTCCTCATCTTCTTCCTTGCCCCGCCGACCCCGCGCCTCTCCCTTGCCCCGCCGACCCGCCCCGGCACCGCCGTCCCAGGTCTCCCCTCCGCCCCCCGCACCCCCTCCCCCGGTCGCCCCCTTGTCCACCCCCCCTGCAGCCCCCTGCCCTCGCCGCCCCCGTGCCCCTCACAGCCCCTCCCCCTACGCCCCTGCACCCCCTTCCCCCGTCCCCCTTTCCCCCCGCAGCTCTCCCCTCCGCCCCTCCGCCCCCTGCTGCTGCTGCACATGAAAACCATCATCCTCTCGATTCTCGTCCGACGACAGATATTGAGAATGCGGTGTGGTTTCTCGGCCCTCCACTCCTCGGATTCATGAAAGAACATCTGCAGCTTTCCATGGGCTTCTTCAAGGTGCTTGAACTGCTCCACCTTCCACTTGAGCTTCTCTCCAATCTTGGTCTATCTCCTGCTCTACTTTTGATATCACTTCCTCACGTTCCCGCAATTCCTTCGCAGCTTGCGCTCTCTTTTCTGCTTCTAAGCATTTCTTTTGAGAATCGGACAAAAGCAATTTGAGCCTTTCCGTCTCTTTCTTGTAAGCATCAATCTGTCTTGCATTTTCTTCAGCTTTTCCACTGGCCTCAAGCAAAGATGGCGAGGGCGAGGATGACAGATATTGATATTGCGGTGTGTTTAAGCTCCAGGATCCAGATGTTATCTTCAAATATTCTCATATAATTGTTCTTCGCACACTTTGTTCACGAACCTCTACGTGCCTCGGATCTCGATCTCTGCCAGTACCTATCCTATGATGGTGGAGGACGGACAGCAGATCCGTTCGGTTCTTCGTGATCGTCTGCCAATTTGAGGTTGTGATCAGGTTTCCAGAAGAGTCCGATCAAGGACTATGTACTCCGATTGCAGCAGCGCCGTGAAGAAGCCAAGGATTGGGCTTGGCGAGGACAAAACGGAGGAGAGGGGGCAGGGGACCATAATACCCTTCTTAACCACACCATGGTTTGAATAAACCATGATTATTTTAATTTTTTGACGGTCAATCTGACGGAAGGGCACAACTGATGACAGAGCAAGTTTTGAGGGGCACAACTGATATTACCAAAAAGATAGGGGCATAACTGATATTGCAACATCTCGAAGGGGCACAAGTGATAAAATCCCTAAAATATATTAATATTATATACTGATACACAATACTATAGTACCTTAGAAAACCAGAATTTTTATCTTAACTCCATTTTTATGAAATCTCCTTCATTAGATAGATACTTAAATTTGTAATACAATGGAGGTGATTTGGTTCAATTTGAGTTTATATGGAGAAGATATTGATATGTGAAGTTTGATTTACAGCCTTTTCATCCGTGTGTACAAGTTGCATGTGCATGATTTTTATTGGAAATTATTTTTGTAATTTTCTATATATCAATATGTACAAGTTTCATGCTGAATATTTTGTTATTTGAAGTGTGTATAGTGAAGAATGAATTGGTGTAAAATGGCTATTTTTAGGGTTTGAATTTAAGGTTTTTATGTACAGTGCTAACCCTTATCTACCCATACTTTATTCCTTGTCGACCCTGTCAATATTGACCCGGTATTGGTATTTTGGGTCATTCAGTATCTTTGATACTTCATTTATTTTCCTTTTCTTTTTTTCTTTGTTCTTTTATTTTGAATTAAATACATATATTTATACAGTAATTGAAAACTAATTATAGATGAATAAATTATGTTAATTTGAAAAAGTTATTGTTATGTACAGGTGCTTTGATAGAGATTTAAAGATAAAATGAAAGAATAAAGGTAGATGAATGGCTATTCATCACCCCCTATACTTGCCTTTGCTAGTCCTTAGCAAACACTTATTAGAAGAATAAGTGATACGAAAGAGAAAATAAGAAAGGAAAAATAAATAAAGTTAGAGTGATTATGATTTTTAAACTTGTCTTAGCAAAATCAAAGTTTGGACCTCAGTTCACTCCTTTTAATTGTTAGTTTGTTTGGGACCTCATGGGGAGATAAAACTTAATTGCCCTCAAGTTCCATAATCATCTAATCAAGTCTCCTCAATATCTAGGTCATGATATTTACTCATATGCAAACCCTTATGACTATCAGTCTTACTTGTACATTGTAAGTGTATTTTTCTCTTCTCATCAGAAATAGCAAGGAGCGATCTCCCTTAACAAGATAACCCTAATTCCCCGGTCTAGCTACCCATTCTTCGAGGACCGAGGTATTACCTTCTAAGTTCAAGTGCAACCGGTTCAAGAAGAGTGGGAAGAGAGAAGAATGATTGTGACCAATGTAGTCACATATCCTATTGTGCTTGACCATTGTAGCCAAGTCTCCTACTGTAGGCAACCTTGAGATTGACTTTGAAGAATAATGCTTTGCCGATTTCATACATACTCCGACATGATTTTTCATTGACTTTTACTTGTCTGATCTTTTTGGAGTTTTTGATTTTGCATTTTTTTACTATATACAATAGCATTTACATAAGCTATTTTTCCTCAAGCAAGTAGATTATCCCTCTTTTGAAGCTTTACTGCAACTCACAACGTCTTATCTTTAGATGTCCATGCCACTAGACCAGGTTGGGGGCATTGGCCACCTATTGTGACTATGTATGTTTCCACACATGTGCTTCCTCAAACTACAGAATCATGCCCTCACAACCTCTACAGAGTTGAGCTAAGTGCAGAATGCAATGTTCAAGTTAGGTCATTATCAGCAAGATTCGTGCATGCACTTTGAAATACTCTACTTAGGCTAATCAAGATGACATGTGAACATGGTATTGTGAACTAAAAGGATTAAGTCTCATTGACCTGAAAAATCTTAATTCCATTTTCTATAAGGTTCCTGTGAAATTAAGTGGATTAAGGTCTAGAGAGCTCCAATCTTCATGTTTTGTTTAGACTTGTTAAATTGTCATAATCATTCAGAAAATGATCATGCACTGTGGAAAAATATTTTTCTGAAAATATTTTCTAGTTTTGAATTTTTATGGATTTTTGATAATATTTGAATTTTTTATGAATTTTTTTTTCAAATTTTTAGGTATTTTTGAAATTTTACAATTTTTTATAGATTTTTTAAAATATCAAAAGAGCTACTTAATTAGATGTATTCACAAATTCACAAGAATTTTATACATATTTACAAAGAATTATATATAAGTTATGTTCAAGTTTTTTTACAAGTATACAAAGAATTTGGTATAGCTATATACATGGTTTATTTAAAGAATTTTTGAAAGGATACTTCTTATGGAGTTTTCAAAATAATTTGAAAACACTTTTGCAAACATTTGTCAAATATTTTGAAAACTTATTTTGCAAATAATTTTATAAAGAACTTTTCAAAAATATTTTTATAAATAATATTTACAAACATTTTACAACCGTTTACAAAGAGCTTATTTTCTAAATGCTTTGAAAATATTTTACAAATATTTTTCAAAGGTTTTTAAAAGATTTTTCAAAATATTTTACAATCATTTTCCAAATCATTTTGTAAAACAGTTTTAAACCAATTTTTACAGATAATTTTTCAAAAATTTCTATACATATTTACCAAAGTTTATTCTTTACAGATGATTTATTATATACACTTACCTACAATAGTATAATAGCCATATTATTAAAAATAGGAAAGTATGAGTTATGGATAATGTATATATACATATATACACCCCCATACTTAGCATGAACTATGTATTCATAGTGATCAAAGATTAATTAAGAAAGACATAACTCATGATAAGTGTAGAAAAGTTTATGCTACAACAACTCGAAGCATAAGAAGGTGATCGTCCCCCGTACTTAGGATCAACCAATCCTAGGTTTAGTAGGTTGTACACAAAGTGGGATGATTGATGATTCTAATGTACAAAATAATCAAGGACTCAACTTGTCTCCCCCTATACTTAGGATAAAGTATCCCTGAATATATAAAATAATTATTAACAAGTTAGAAGACAAAAGAGAGAATAATGAAGAACACTCAAATGAACTCGTCCTCCGATACTAAGTATCTGATCATCCTAAGTGTAGCATAGATGAATGGGATGAATGAAATAATCAAGAGAATGGAAGAACTGAAAATTGAAACAAAAAGAAAGAAAGAATTAATCAAAAATATATTTGGATGCATTTTCTGAATCTTCAGATGTTGTGGCTTGGAGATCTTCATCAAACACAACATTAATTGAATTGATAACGGATAAGAATGTATCACATTGTAAATACATCTTCAGCAATTGTCTGTTGACTACAAATGGTTGTGTGTCAGAGGACAATTCTGATATCAATATGCTACCATTGTTGCACACAGTTTTTACAAGGAAGGGCCTTGTCCATTTGCTTTTATTTTGCTCGGAAATATCTTCTACTTTCACATCAAATAACCATACCTTCTCTCTAGGCCCGAAAGTCTTTTGTATGATATGCTTATCGTGCCAACATCTAACTTTCTCTTTATATATAAAGATGTTATCGTATGTAGAGTTTCTGAATTCCAAGAGTCGTTTCAGATCAATCTTTCAATTCTGACCACCTTGATGTGAGTGCAAATTATATATGTTCACTACCCATAAAGATCTGTGAATCAATCCAACAACTAGATGGCATGCCTTTCCATAATAGGGAGACATTCCGAATGGAGACATGTAGGCGGTTCGATAAGCCCATAGAACTAAGTCCAGCAACTGAGACCGATTCTTTCTATTCGGCCTAACAAGTTTCTGCAAGATTGTCTTGATCTCCCTATTTCATAACTCATCCAAGCCATTCGACTATAGGTGGTAAGGAGATGTGACACGATGATCGATGACGTACTCCTTCATAAGCTTCTTGACTTCCTTATTCACAAAATGGCTACCCCCATCTTAAATTAAAATCTTTAGAATCCTAAATTATGAAATAATATTATCCCTAAGAAAGCGACAAATGGTGCAACTATAAACAGATCGGGCAGGAGTAGCCTCCACCCAATGATTCACATAATCAACGGTAACCAGGATGTATTCGAATCCTTGATTATTAGGAAATGAGCCCACAACACCTTAAGCATTAAAAATATCTGATATCTTAATGAACTTAAGGGTCATTGAATCTTTGGGACTGAGGGTCCCTCTCATTTTCTAACAATCAATGCAGCCTTTCAGATAGGCTGCAACATCCTTGAATAGTGTGGGCCACCAAAGTCCACACTGAGATACTTTAGTTGTAATTGTGCTTCTAGAATGGCATCCTCTAGATTTGAGCTTATGACAATACTCGAGGACACTTGTGTGCTGCTCTTTCGAAATGCACCGATGCCAAATGCAATCCGCATCTTCCCTGAAAAGGTATGGATCTTCTTAAGAAATGAATATCGGACAAAATTTGTCCTTCTTTACTTTTGTCCAATCTTGTGGAGATTTCTAAGAAATGAGATAGTTCACAATATCAACATACTACAGGAGAGAAGTAACACTGAGAATGGATTCATCAGGAAAGGTCTCTATAATCGGCATACTACTCATGGGAGTATTTGCGCATTCAATTCTGGACCAGTGATCTGCTATTGCATTCTTGACTCTAGGATTATCTCTAATTTCTAAATCAAACTCCTAGAGGAGAAGGATCCATCTGAGTAAACGTGAGTTGGCATCCTTCTTCTGTTGTAAATACCGGATAGCATAGTGGTCAGTGATAACCTTTAAAGCGATAAAATGTGAAGGATGAAAACAGCTGCCGATAGATTCTGTGGGCATAATGGATGGCATAGGGTAATCATATGTTCTTTGTCCTAGTACAACCCAATGACAAAATCTGAAGCATATGCCATGATCTCGAATGGGAGAGACCGATCTGGTGGCTGTTGGACATGACCTTGAGTGACAAGTTCTTTCAACTGTGTGAAGGCTTGGAGAACCTTCTGATCTACAATGAAGTCAGTTTCTTTTCCTAGAAGCTCCGTGAGAGGTCAGGTAATCTTGCTAAAGTCTTTGATGAATCTTCTATAGAAATCAACATGCCTTAGAAATAACCTCACATTCCTTATTGTACAAGGTGGCTCAAGTTTCGCAATAACATCCACATTCACAGAGTCGACCTCCATGCCTCTCTTGCAGATGACATGGACCAGCACAATTCCTTCAGTAACCATGAAGTGACTGCCTTTCCTCAATAGAATCAAATTGACTTCATGACATCTCATACGTACATGGTCTAGGTACGCAAGACAATCATTAAAACTATCAACATAGACTGAGAAATTGTCCATGAAAACCTTGAGGAAACCACCCACCATGTCTGTAAAAACAACCAACATGAACCTCTAGAATGTAGCGAGTGTGTTACATAATCCAAAGGGCATTCACTTGAAAGCATAGGTGTCGAATAGACAGAGTGATTGCCACTTGGTTAGACTGAAGTACTCATCCAAGAAGCAAAAGAACTTTCCCTACTAATCTTTCAAGCACTTGATCAATAAAGGGTAGAGGAAAGTGATCATTATTGGTTGCTAAATTCAAGCACCTATAATCAACACATGCACACCATGAAATGGGTACTCGGGTAGAGATATCCTCTCGTTGATTATTCATGACCCCGTAATTACATATTTCTTCAGAATTACCTAGAATGGTCTAACCCATTTCGAGTCGGAGATAGGATAAATATATCTAGCATCACGTCAATGCGTTATCTCTTTCATGGTGTTGTCCCAAATATTAGGGTTTAACCTTCTTTAGAATTCACGGGATAATTTACAGTATCCTTAAAGTACATATGACGTGAAAACATGGTCGTATTTATACCTCAGAGATCTAAATACTCCAACCAAGTGTCTTGTGATTTTTCTCTAGAATCTCTTGCAAGCGAGATTCTTGATCCGTAGAAGATCTACTACTGATGATGATCAGATACATATTATGATCACCCATAAGAAAAGTACTTAAGATCTATCAGAAGAGGATTTAACTCTGGTAATTAATGAGTTGGATTCTCGGCTACTTCTGAAAGTGAAGTGGTTGATGAGTATTCTGTGGACAATATTGCGTTCTGCACATCTGTCACTCTTGGCTCAAACAACAATGTACCAAACATACTTGCAATCATTTCTTCTTGTTCAGTTTGACATGAATCTTCTTTGAAAAGCCCGATCAGTGCTTCAGAATCACTCTTGTCACATCTGGGAAGAGGATTTCTTGTGTTAAGATGTCATTCAAAGAAGGGAATGGTTCTCTGATCTGCTTAGTAATATCATAGTCTTTTACAGGTAGTGTGATGAATCCGTGATTCATCACTCTAAAAGTTGAAAATAGAGCTTTGTTCTCGAGTAATTAGCTGCATTTCATCACTTATATTGCATAGTTAGCATTCATGCATGTGTAAATAATATATGCATTTTAGCATTCATACTCGCATTAAAATAAGAAGCCAAATTCACTTGTAAATATCCACATGTAAATACCCTATTTGTATATTTTATACTAATGCCAAATCCAATAGAATCAACTCTATAGTGTATATATTGCTAACGTTAATACAAGAAAAATACCATAAAAATACTAACTTGTAAAATTGACTAATAAAACTCGAGTCCAATTTTGAAGCTAGGAGTCTTAAAATGTGCATATCTCTCTCTTACAGTGTCTGAGTTAGGTCTACTTACCTTTAAAATAATATGCATTCAAAGACCTTCAAAACAAGACCAATTTCATTAAAATCGGAGATCGTATGCAAAACTTGGGTTTTGGGCCCCTGTTGTATATTGTACACATTGACATATTCACCCTTGTATTTTATCTCTTCATTTGACCTCATTTCTGTTTTTGGTCAACATGAAACTTGTATATCTTATCATGATCTACAACTTTTATGTTTTGAGTTTTTCCAAATTCGGTCATCTTCTCCCTCTTATTTAACTTTCTTTGTCGCAATAATCTGATTGGGCCACGTGGTGCCATCAGGTTGCGCCACGTGGCCCGGTCCCTTGTGCGCCGCGCACTCCGCTCTCTCCATCGTCCGATGGCCCTCTTTCCTTCCAGATCACCACTGTCCACTCTGCCTCGTTTCTTGGCCCTTGGATCTAGGTCCAGCTCACATCTGGTCCGTCCTTTAGCACCCGTACATACTCTCTCCACATGTCGCATCTACAGTCGTACGATCATGGTCGAGATACCTCCATCCCAGCCGCACACTCTCGCGATACCCTCAACCTTCGATCTTGCCCCAGATCGAATCACACTCGTCTGCAAGCGCCGCGTCTTCCTTACACCACGTGGCGCGTCCTATGCCCCTCGATTGCTCCTCCTCGATTTAATCCTAGCCATACCTAAGCGCCCACCGCTCCACCATTGGATCGCGAGATCCAACAGTGGAGACTTTGTCGTCTACCTCTGTTCGTCCCTCATCCACGTCGCCCATCTCTCAGATGTTTGGCTCCCTTTCCATTTTCCCAACCTTCTCCATTAGCTTCTCCACGATCCGAGCACCCCACGATGGAGATCGAACCTCTACCATCCTTGCGGGTCACTCCTCGCTCCACGCTGTCCTCCCACTCACTCCATATCTCCACGCGAACCACCTTCCCCATCATTGGAACTTCCAATATGCCACTCTTAAATACACCATCTCTGCCCACCTCAAAACCTATTCGCCTTTACATGAGAGAACCTTGAGCTCCTATCTCCTGATCGATGATAGAGATCCAGCAAGAAATCGAGCAACGACAGGGATTTCTCCAACGAGATCCATGATGACCTTTCGTCGTGTCGTAGCCTCACTTTCAAGATGCTTGAGCTCGGGCATCTGCCGGCCCTAGAGTGACGACCGGAGGATCCAATCATAGCCTCTAATCCTAGGCAAACTCCGTCCATCTCCAGGTAAATTTCTTCTTTTTCTCTGACTCTCCACCTCTTTCTCTCAGATCTTCTTTGAATTTATCAGGCATCATCGATCAGTATCACCTCCTATCGATCATTGATAGAGCTTCAACTCGCATCCCTCATCTTCGCTCGCCCCTCCGCTCCTCCTCTCGACGTATCGAGACTGTCGATCACCCCCGACAAGTGCTCTACCATTCACAGCGGAGGAGCACATCGGTCGTTCACCTCTTCGCCCCACAAGGCCTCGAACCACCCCACTTCATCCACGAGATCACACGCACCGTGCTTTGGCTATACACTAACGTGCAGGTGCCTATTTCGCCATTAGTCGGAGCCTTGGTCAGAGGATCTTTCGTGGGGGCCATCTTTGACATAGAGGCGTCGAAGGCCTCTTCCAGAACGGTCAGCATCCTCCCCAGACCTTCAGCTTCATCGACGTTCACTCAGGAAGCTCCGGGGAGGTCTATTGGGTCAGAGCTAAAAAGGCGAAGCTACACCATCTTCGCCGGAGCACAGCCAACTCCGTTGTAGGAGGCGACGGAGTCGAAGAACTCGACGTACAGGTACCATCCGATCATCTTAATCAGACGGCCTAGAGCGCGCCACGTCGCCCTTCCTTCAGGAGCTACATATACCGTCAGATCATCTTGATCAGACGGCCCACAAGTGTCCACGTGAGCTCGCTTCGAGCCTCTTCCCTGCGCTTTTAGGCTCAGAGCACCCAAGCCAGCACCGAAGCACCCGAGCCTCTAGCCGAAGCAGCCCTGAGCCTCCAGCGCCTTTCGAGCCCGAGCCTCTAGTCGAGCCTCAGTCCAGGTGTTCTTCATGTGCGGACAGGGTATTTTACAGAGAGGCCCACCAACTTATCAAAATTGCAATCAGGTCCAGAGCACGTATAGATCACATGCGCCTTGGGTAATTTGTCATTGTACCCCTACAAGTTCTGTAAATAGCATTTACATCCCTGCCAATCAGCGCCACGTGAGGTGTACGTGGTCACGTGGGTCATTTGCGCCCATACCCTCATTTGTATAGGTAATTGCATTTCGGTCATATAATATTTTCATGTTTCTGTCTTAATCAATTTATTTTTTATTTTGCATTAATACCCTTATGTTTACACATTTATTTAAACACTCATTTAGAACCATTTCTTAATTCCAAAAATTACATGTTGTAGAACATCTTAGATTTTATCATTGTGAAGGCTTGTTATATTTTTGTGAGATTCGAAGAATTTAATATAATTCTTTTCGTAGAAAATTACATATTTTGCCCATTATGTGCCTTTAATTGATTATTAAACTGATTGTTATTCCAAAAATAACCAAAAAGTCACGATAGGTCTAGTTTAAGTAGTTCTACATTGTGCCTAGAAATCACATAATTTGCACACATAACGAGGCCTTCAGAAATTAATTGGTATTTTTCTTAATAGGTTTTTAATAGATCCAAAATTAATCATTCTTGAGGTCTAGTAACTTTCCTGGAATCCTCTCAGATAGAAGTATCTAGGATAATTTTTATCTCTGAAAATGATTTAATTTGGTATTTATTAAAATTAATTTTTCAAAAACCACCCTTTAATCATTTTTAATTCGTAGTAAATTCATTTAGAGTAGAAAAATTCCAAAAAATTGTAGTAGCTTAATCTCATTGCATTTAACATTGTGGCCAAGTTTAATAAATTTTGGACTTAATTTGAGTATACTTCACATTTTTAATCTTCAAATTTGACCCGGATTGCATCGTATTTTATTAATTGCATAAAAAACATATAAATATTATCTTGAAAACCTAACATCGGAATTGACTCTGAATTAATCTAAGCGAAAAGCTGCCTCCCCGAGTTCGACCTTGGGCTTGCCCAAGTAAAATAAAAAAATTGCCGCTTACGTTTAATTTGATAATTAATCAAAGTGATTTTGATTAGTCCGATTTTACCCGACTACAACGAACATCACTAAATTTAATCGTAATTCGGTTGAATTAAGAAGGATAATCTATAGTTTTTCATGGTGTTGGATCTTTTTGTCAGATGTCTCTCTGTGCCTTTCAACTCAGTGGTCATGTCCACGGTGACCTTATCATTAGAGTAGCGGAACGTGATCTTTCCAAACCCTTAATCAACTACTGCTTCGGTAGTTCAATGGATCGATCGACAAAGAATAATAGGGGTCTGAAGTAACGATGTAGGGAATCTATGTCCAAGACAATAAAGTCCACTGGGAATTTCATGTCATGCAATGTTACAATAATGACCTCTAGCAAACCTCTAGTCTTCTTAATAGATCAATAGACAAATCGAAGGATCATACGTTTGGGTTTATGCAGAAACAGACTGAATTCTTGAAGAAATGAGAGGGGCAGAAGGTTTATGGAGGAAATGCTATCAAGAAGAGTTCGCTCAAAAATCTGATAAAAAAATTCACATCTGATTAAAGGTGCTCCCTTGTCTTTCTTCTTTGTTGGGAGGTCACTGATCGCATTAACTATGACCATTGTCATGATATACTTCTCTAGTATGTTGTGTCGATTTTTGCGAGGCTTACGCTTTGATGTATAAGACTCTTTTAGTCATTTCTTCACAAAGGTCATGTATCCCATGACTTTTAATAAAGGCATTTTCAAGAATATATTCTACAAGATCTCAACAATTACGAGATCAGACAATTCATTTTTCAATTTTCTATTTTTTAGAATATTTCATTACATCAAGAAAAGGAATGTCTACAGACTGAAAATCATTGTTCTTATTTAAAAGAGAATCATTATTTACAAATGATTGCCGAGAATTCAGTACAATCATTCAAAACAGGAGAAAAATCAACACAAGAGCTTCACCTTCATCAGTTGACACAGGGTCTACTGCTGGTGTTGGCATCTCCATGGCTTTCTCAGCTCTACCTTGGCTCTTATTCTACGTTTGGTATTTTTGTTTTCTTCATTTTTTTGGATTTTCTGGTGATATGGTATGGCTCCTCCTTCCTCTTCTTCATCACCCGGCCTTATTATTGGATCGGCTAATGTAGAAGATGGTGACCCATCAGTTGATGCTTTATTCTTCCCCTTGGCAACTGCAGACATCTACAAGATCCTACCTCTTTTAAGAGTCATAGTGTTAATCAACACAAAAACATCTACACCTGAATCTATAGGTTCAGAGAATACATCACTAACTACCTACTTTTTACGCTTAAAATTGTTGGGGTTTACCTCCACCTACATTGATATGATAGTCTTAGTGGTGATGAGGTCATCTAACTTCTGGCTCATCTCTATGAGGCTTTTCATCAAATGTGCCAAATAGTCCAAGGCGGGGTTCACAGACACTACCTTTGATGATTCACTGTGCTGACCACACTAAGACGTACAATGATGTTGTGGAGGTTGCGACTGATTATTCTGAGAGTAATGCTGAGAAGGATACTAACTATTGACATTAATAAGGATGATAGGTGATGAATCCCCTGATCATCACTCTTTATTCTTTTATTTTAGCTGATTATCTTGGCAAAACATCATGTAAATAGATATAAATACAATAAGATAGCAGTATGCATACACTTGTTAAACATACATAATTAGCATGTATTTGTGAAAAAATAAAAGAGTAAAGAAAAATAAAAAGGAAGAAGGTATTTAGAATAAATACAAAGTGACCCGAACCCCAAGTGAAGGGCAAGCATTGGCCTAATCGCCAAATAGAACAAATAGAGAGAGATAGGGCATACTCTATGTGTACATATTATTTGTGTAATTAAATAATTATTTTTGGTAAAATAAAAATAATTTATTCTTTTTACCTCCCTGTATATAGTCCTAAAAATAAAAAAATAGGAAAAATAAAATAAAAATAAAATTCTCTCTCTTGTACAAAATACATGTATGTATGATTCCTTCTCTATTTATTACATACCTGTAAAAAATAATAATAATAATAAAATAAAATTTATTTTGTACTCCAAAAATTATGTTGTAAATAAATAAAATATAAAATTGAGGTATTTATGTAAAAATAACAAAATAAAAATAATTGTATAAAATACATAGGTATATTATACATGTATATAATACATTATATTGTATATAGACTAATTTATTTTTCATAAAAGTAATTAAAAATCACGGAAAATCCCTTAAAAATAATAAACATTTTTTATTTATTATTTAATTTAAATTCACTTATTATTTTTAATTTATTTATCTTTAATTTTCCTTACTATTTTATCTTGTAGTTTATTCTGTCTTCTTCCTCGACTGCTCTTGATTGGTCCAGGGGGATTGCTGACTACGGTCTACTGCCTCCCCCAGACACCTTTTTCCCTCGGACCCAGTTCACTGCAGTCTTTGTCAAATTTTCTTAACCCGATCCGATCGATTCCTCCTTCCAATTACAGCTATGATTACTGAGGGTAGATCCATGATACTCGCATGTTGTCATCTCTAGGGATCCGACCCTCGGTTTGTTTGCTCCTACCTGATTCCTCCAGCCTCCTGGGAATTCTATAAAGTCTCTCATCCACCTCCCAGGAGAAGTAGCTCATGCCTCACTCCCATTTCAAACCCTATCCACCTCCAGCTGAGTGACAACTGCTCGAAGCATCGCTCGGAGCTTGGTTTGGTGTAGTAGAGCCGACGCTCACCCTTCATGGTCAGACTTCCGTCGCGAGTAGCCTCCCCCGCCTTTTGCATTGAGGTTGAGGACATCACCCCGATGGTCATCATTGCCTGGAGCTTAGGAGCACACCCAGTTCTTCAGGTATCCCTTATTTCCTTCGCATTTCTTGTTTTGATCCGATATTTCCGTTCATCGTTGTCGCACCTCCATCTGCCCCGGCCAGCTGGTCGGAGTCTCAACATCCATCTTCAGCTGTTTAGATCGACCTACAAACATGCCCTCCATCTTGCTCTGCAATCTGATCATCTTTAGCCTCGATCTTCAGGTCGAGATTAGGGCCTAGATCTCCCCTACCACCTCCGTCGGAGATCGAACGTCACCCTCCTCCGCTTCTTTGGCTTCTGGCTTCAATAACCCGGACCGGAGCATAGCCCCGAGTCCTAGTGTTCCTTTGCAGGTGATATAACGTGCTGGGAGCCCCCATTTCATCCATCAGAGGTTCGCTGGAGAAACTATGGGCCTCCTTCATTGCCATGCATATCCGGTCGGTGGCTCCTCCATCGGACCTGCTCAGTCGACGCAAGAGCCTTCTACGATCATTCCCGTGCCTCCGATCGACCATTGGAGCAGAGGATCATCTCCTTGGCTCCATTGAAGTTCACCCAATGTTGTTCTTTCAGGCGTCTCCAGCATTGTCGGATCGGTCCCCAGCCTTCCAGATCAGATCTACGCCGCCAACATCAGCATGTTTTTGACCTTTAGATTGCAGCTCTAACGCATTTGCGCCCCACATCCTCGACCATTTTTGAGGCGTCGGATCTGTATCTGTAAAGGATCATAGCTGCATGTTCACGCGCCACCAGCGGCCACCGCGTGTCCCTTACGCGCACCGCACGCACCTGCAAGGGTATATTGCATTATTTACCCTACACTTTTTATGCTTTATTCTCTAGTTTGTTAAATAAAATTTTAGTTTAAACTATTTCCATGATAGTCCCTATTGTTTCCAGTATTTACATTTTAATCCTACCAGTCTAAAAACATGTGCCATCTCACGTGCCATGTGGTGTTTTTGCAAATTTTATCATGTATTTTTTGATGGTTAATCTTTGAATGAAATGTTTTCTAAATTTGCACTTATTCCCCTGTGAATGTTGTATTGCGCATCTTGAATTTCGTGGAAATTTTACAGTGATATCCCTGGACTTTGATTGTGTGTTATTATTTAACTCGAAACTTCTGTTTATTTGTATTTAGGTCCCTATAACCTATGTGCTTTGTTTTTAATTAAATAAATATCAAAAATCTACTCCAAAATTCCCCAAAAATTACCAGTAGCTCCTGCTACTATGTAATATTTTTGATAATTTTTGTGACATAATTTGATTTTATTTGCTATTTTCTAAAAATCAAAAAACCCTAAAAACATTTCTGTCTATTTTAGAAAATACATAAAAAATACAAAAATACCTAAAAATTCCAAAAAATCATATGTGCTTGTTTTGGGTTCTTTTAAGTTCAGTAGCATTTTTATTCCATTATCTTCTGTAAAACCCCTAAAATCCCAAAAGACCAAATATCTTATAAAAATTATTAAAAATTCCATAAAAATGAAAAAAAAATGAGTTTTCAATTTCTATTGTGAGATATTGCTATCTAGTTCAACATAAAATTGCCACCAAGACATTTAGGGCACTTTAGATATTTTAAAGTTGCCTTGTTGTCTAGACTGCACATTGTTTTGTTATTTTGGCATTATTTCATTTTTAGAAAATCTTATAAAAATCAACAAAACCTTAGAAAATTGACATAAACACTCGTATATTTGAAAAATATAAAAATATTTTCATTTCACATTTTTGATTATTTTTAGTCATAATAAAAAATTTTGAATTGTGATTTCCTTTGTCTTTTATTAATTTTCGTATTAGAAAATATAAAAAAATATTGCAAATTAAAAACCACAAAAATATGCATGTTATTTCCTGGTTTCTCGACTACTTCGTAGGCTTAGCCCGTGCTCCTTGTGTTCGACCCCGGTCACTATGCCGGGTTAAATAAATAGCGGAGACCACTTATGAGATTTTGTGCTTGCTTGCTTTTACTTGTGTTCTTATTTTTCTCGTTGAGTCTGGCTCGGGTGGTTGAGGTCACAACGACCTTTGATATCACTTAGCCTCGATCGCCAAAGCTCTCATTAGAATGGTGTCGTTTCCGGGGAGCACGACTTAGTAGACGATTTTCAGATTTTACCTTTCATCTAATTTTGGCTCTATCTGTTATAATAGTTTTCTGACTTGTTTCTATTTCTCTTTTCTGTGCGAGGGGACTGCCCGAGGAGCTTGCAGCTTTTAGGTGGAGGACACACGCCCGTAGAGAAGTAGTAGGACCGGAGGAGCAAAATTATTTAGGATAGAGTAGTTAGTTTCTTTCCTAGGACATTTGATTATTATTGTAATAATACACAGACTCAAAGACCTTGGACAATTTGAAATTGGCCTTTATCGGGGTTCGTTTCGCCGAGCACCGGTGTACTCAGGGGATCTCACCACGGTTTTCACCGGTTTTGATTTCTCGCTTTTTATTTCTATTTTGATTCTCAAAGAATTTGTCCCCTATATTTAGGAATTTCTCGTATTGTGACGTAATTAATTAAGGCCTAACCCATAATTATTTGCCTGCACCTATAGTTCGTAATCGGACCTTACTAATAAATCATAATAAAAAGTTAGTATAATCAGACTCGAGTCCACATGCCATGAGGAACCACATACAGCGCTGGCAGGACCCGTTATGACGGGCAATGAGTGATTCCCAAGATCGAACTCCGGACTTAGATTGATTGGCTAGCTACAGTTCTTCTCATGTAGAAATTGCTCGTCTAAGGCCAGTTTCTTCTTGCATCATATAGATACTTTTTTTCTGTCTTTTAATTTATGCGCGGATCACTCTGCATGTAGAGTGCTGGCGACGGGTACACATCCCTTACTTTGCATGCATCATCGTGTTTGATCGTGCATCGTCTTTTTCGACTTCTCCCCCTGTTTTGGACTATAAATAATATGGAGAATTGAAATTTTCATTACGCATTTCTTGATTATTGAAAAATACCTAAAAGGAGATAACCATAAAATTGGGACTTCTAATCAAACTTGATCATAAAATACACTTCATCTAAAAATCTGATTTGGGAGAGCAATCCCCTCATTGTTTGGTTTGATTGTGCGAGAGAGTGACCCGTACACTAGGTTAGATCCATACCTGAACTCCCATTAGACTACTGGTCTTAAGATTAGTCGTTCTCCAGTGAGGATCGCTCCAATTTTCAGTAAAGCAGGCCACGATATCCTTAGCAAAGCGAGTTGAACAGGTAGCCGGTAAATGGTCCGCAACTTGTACTGGCTGGAAACGATCTAACTTTGGGATTGGACTAGTATCTTGGGAGCATCAGGTTCCTACCAGCTCGCTTAATCGCTCTATTAGACTGAATTATCACCTAAATAAATTTGATAAGATAAAAGACCGAACTTTCACGGTCATCAGCTCTCAGTGTTGAGTAGGTGAATTGGGGGTTTATTTACTGATCTCGTTTGTTTCCAGATCATATCCGCCTTTTCTCCAAATCACGACAATGGATTGGAGTTCCCTTAGGCAGCCCTTGGATGCACTGCTTTCGAGCACCCTTCCCCATTCATCTAGGTCAGTTCGCGAGAGCCCAGACCTGCTCTCAGAACCCGAGTTTGCTTCCACCATGTTCCCCCTCGACCATCCTTCTACCAGCCTTGAGGTGCCAGAGTAGAGACCAGAGCAGATATTCATTCACTTGATGGAACCTGAGTTCGGGTCTTTTGCCTTTGCAGAGACCCAAGAGATGGCCAACAGCGAGGAGCGCACCGATAGACAACCCAAACTACCACCTATGTTTTGGATCATTACGCCATCAACAACACATTGTTAGCCTCCCTAGAGACGATGCAGCATCTGATCAGAGACCAGGGAGCATTCATGGTAGATATGCACACAGAGATGGAGCATATGTGAGCCAACCGAGGAGAGTAGAACTAAGCCGGTGGTGGAGAGATACCGGAGCATGGAGGAGGAGAAGGAGACCATCCAGAGGAGCCACAGGAGCCAGTCCGACCAACCAGGCCGATGAGAGAGTTGCACAACTTTGGTGCAACTCTTACACACCATTGGATTCAGCTTCCGACGATTCTGGGAGATTTCAAGCTCCCACCTTAGATGATCCAGTTGTTTCCCAAGTTCCATGGGATTGCCACCGAGGAGCCGCATCTTTACCTCAAGAAATTTGAGATGATCTGCAGCACGGTCCATGACAAACATGTGGACGAGGACACCATCATGATGATGGCTTTTCCATTCTCCCTAGTCGACAGAGCAGCCTATTGGCTGAAGCATTTGGGGAGATATGTCACTTCTTGGAAACAACTCCGGACCGAGTACTTGAACAAGTACTATCCACTCGGCCAGACGAATGCAGTTAGAGCTTTGATCAACAATTTCTCCATAATTCCCAAGGAGCAGTTCCATGAGGTATGGGATCGTTTCCGAGAGCTCATTGACTGGTGTCCACACCATGATATATCCAAGCCCAATTCTATATAGAGTTTCTTTTGTGGCTGACACCGGAGAGCCAGGGACTCGTGAATACTTCTTGTGGGGGTTCTTATTTCGCCAAAGATGAGGATCAAGCCTGGGCCATATATGAAGAGATGGTCGAGAACTACACTGTCATATCCCAGACCCGCCTCTACACTCAGGGGAAACCCTCGCCCCAAGCTGTGACTTATCATAGGATATCACGGGTTGATGCAGATCCTTCTACATCTTCAGCAGCCGCAGCACATGCAAAGTCATCGGTCGCTGATATGGGCAACATCAACGAGAAGTTGGACTGCATCGAGATTATCGAGAAGAAGCAGCGCCAGGGTACAATGTAGATTGACCAATTGACATAGACATTGAGTGACCTGAAGACCCTGATCATGTGTCTCCAGGAGGCACAGACGGTTTCTCAGCCCCGCTCAGGTCACGGGCTGATCCTAGCAGCAGTAGCTCGACCCAACACTCCACCTCAAACCAATAGGTCCACCATATCCAGGCAGAGCCGTTCCAATAGCTACAGCATTAGTACCTTCAGACACCACCATCTCAGGACACTCAGATGGTAGTGTACCAATAGGATCACCCCTAGTAGTTCTTCTTCCTCCCCC
This sequence comes from Ottelia alismoides, assembly GCA_037367405.1. NCBI lineage: Eukaryota > Viridiplantae > Streptophyta > Magnoliopsida > Alismatales > Hydrocharitaceae > Ottelia > Ottelia alismoides. The sequence continues at coordinate 1,403,262 of JAZKJV010000196.1, read as the reverse complement.
CTTCAAGCAAGAGCCGTTAATGGAAGTTAATGGGATTTGGTACGACCGAGAGCGGCCCGGGATCCACCGAGATCATCCTGGATTCAGGTGGTTGATCGGAGGTGCCTCATCCCAGCAGTAGCCTCTAGCTCAGGGTAAACAGTACAACCAGCCTCAGCAGATTCCCCAGTTCCCGCAGCAGCCAGAGCAGCACAACCAGTCCGGTCCTCGTCCCTACCAGCAGGGACAACCGTGGAGGCAGCACCAGCAACTGCCTCAGCAGTACTCTCAACTTATCCCTCATCCTTCCCAGCAGCAGCCTCACTTTCAGAGAGGCAACCCGTCCGGCTCTCATGGGCCAGCCTATGAGAACCCATCACTCGATGATCTAGCCCTCCTTCTCTTCGACCAGCAGACCACATTCAGGCGGGAGATGGATGAGTTCCGTTAGGAGATGAGGGAAATCATCAAGGTCAATGCCTCCATACCAGCTCATATTTATCCCAATCCAAATAACCCTAAGAGAAAGTCTGAGCAAGTACAGTTTACAGAGACCACCACTCCTAGCGATTCTTTGGGTAACATTGCTTCATATACATTTGATGCTAACTTTGTTACACTTAGGAGCTGTAGGATGCCAGCCAGAGATGTCTCGTCTGAGTAATGACACCACGAGGATGAAGGAGCGCTAGACGAGGAGGATAGTGGTGCTGATGCTGCTCATGATGATGATGATAACGGTGGTGTTGACGTCACCAAGGATGTTGATCCAGTTGACGATATTGAGGCCATCGCATCCCCAGATGTAGAGGGTGGTACTGATGTCACCAGAGATCCAGATGTTGTGCTAGAATGTGGTGTTGATGCTGCAGTTCGTGATGCGTGGGTGGTACTGAGGCCACCCTTCTATTCCAGTTGTATTTCCTCTACTTTCTGTACCCTGGGACTTTACAGAAAATACTAAAAAGATTAATAAAGGAAAGGGTTCTTCATCTTCGAGTCCATATGTGATGCATGATGATACTTGTATGGATTCTATTCCTTCTTAGCAGCAGGAACCCATTCCTAGCCCTCTATCTGAGAGGGTGCAGTCATCCCCTTTCCTTAATCACTCCGCTTGGATAAGGGGAATAAAAAAGAAAATCCAAAAAAATCACATCAGTTAGAGTTCATCCAGCAGATGATTGATAGATTCCAGATTCAGCTGACTCTACAGGAGGCACTTGAGCACATCCCTTTCTTCCAAAAGAACTTGAGAGAGAAGACCATTATCCGTAGGAAGAAGAGGAACCATAATGTAGAGATCCATGTGCTCACTCATGCCACCTGCTTTGCCATCCAGAACTGTCTACCAACCAAGAGGCCAGATGCAGGAGCTCCTTATGTCAGATGCCATATTCATGAGCAGAGATTTGATCAGATTCTATTAGACAGCGGCTCTTCCATCAACCTTCTTCCGATAGCCTTACTCAACCGATTTGAGTTTGGCCCTCCTCCACAAGGCAAGATCGTCCTTCAAGTTGCTGATATATTTGTCAAGAGGCCGAAGGGGTTGTTGAAGGACGTGTTCGTCACAATTCAGAGCTTGAAATTCCCCGTGGACTTCGTTGTGTTGGATTTGGAGATCCCTGAATATGTGACCGATACCCCCATCATTTTAGGACGACCATTCTTGGACACATCCAAGGTGGTGTCCGACCATGATAGTAGGAAGGTACACTTTCACGTCGAGGGTGAGAGTATACAAATAGAGATGATCGACGAGACTAGAGTACGAGATTAAGCTTGCTCAGAGCAGCACGGTGATTCAGAGCAGATGACCAATGCAGAGTGAGACGTCCACCAAGAGTGTGACTTTGTGATCACTGATGATGAAGCTGTTTGGTCTGATCCCGTTTCACGAGCCATTCTCTCACCTTTAGATTCCACATATTTACATCTTCCAGCAGAGGAGAGTTTGGAGAGCTCGCTCTTGGTAAAGGACACATTTGAGGCTAGAGACCATGTTCAGGATAGCGAGGCAGAGTATATTTCTTGTGATTCAGATTCAGATCCCTCGGATTTAGACATAGATTGGGCAAAGTTTGATGATTTACTTCCGTGTCTGATTTCCACAGAGCCAGCAACTAGGGTGGAGACCATGCCATCACCGACTACAGATACACCAGCAGGGTCGTCTTCACTAATTTTGCATGATCAGTGAGTTCTCTCATGCAGATCTAGTTGTATTTACTCAGACCTTTCAAAGGACAGATTTTCCAGTTCTCAGTTTTCCTGAATTGAAGCCCTTGCCATAGTCGTTGAAGTATAGATTCCTTGCGAGTGAGCATGAGATGTACCCAATCCTTATCTCAGCAAATTTGACTGGAGAGAAAGAATCTCGTTTAATGAAGGTTTTTGAGAGGAACCGCAAGGCGATAGGATGGAGTGTAGCTGATCTCCAGGGGATAATTCCAAATACTGTGCTCCCACCATATCTATCTCGAAAAGGATGCTAAGACATCACATGAGTTCCAGCGACGGCTAAACTTGAATCTTCGAGAGGTAGTCATGAATGAGATTTCGAAATGGTGGAGCGTCAATTTTATCTACCCCATCTCCGACTCTAAGTGGGTTAGTCCATTACATGTGGTGCCCAAGAAGACGGTCATCACTATAGTTGTGAGCGACTCCGGAGAGGAGATAGCTACTCGGGTACCCACTTCTTGGAGGGACTGTATGGAATACAGACGTTGAATCAGGATACCAAGAAGGATCATTTCATGTTGCCTTTTATTGATCATATTATAGAGAGTCTAGCTTGGAAGATTCATTACTTCTTTATAGACGGGTACTCCGGCTACAACCAGGTGGCTATTGCACTCGAGGACTAGGAAGATGACATTCACCTGTCCGTTTAGGACATGTGCTTTCAGATGGATAACCTTTGATCTATGTAACGCCCCAACAACATTCCAAAGGTGCATGTTGTCCATTTTCTCGAACATGGTGGGTGACTGTTTAGACGTATTCATGGATGACTTTTTGGTCTATGGTGATGGGTTTGATGCTTGTCTTGAATGCCTAGATCGTGTCCATCAGTGTTGTATTGTGGTCCATCTTGTTATATCTTGGGAGAAGAGCCACTTCATGGTAACTCAAGGGACGGTGCTTGGTCATATCATCTCCGATAGGGGCATGGAGGTTGATCCGGCCAAGGTGGATATCACTAGGAAACTCAATCCACCGTCCAACTTGCGACAGTTATGGTCTTTTCTAGGGCATGTCGGTTTTTACCGACGATTCATTCATGATTTCAGCAGGATTACCCAATCGTTGACTAATTTGCTGATAAAGGACACCGAGTTCATTGTAGATGATAAGTGTCCTGCATCATTTGAGACTCTCAAGAGTCTAGTTGTTGAGGCTCCTGTCCTTCAGCCACCTGATTGGTCTCACCCATTCGAGATCATGACGGATGCCTTCAATTTTACCGTAGGAGTCGTTCTAGGACAGAGGAGGGATGGAGTACCTTTATCATTCACTACGCTAGCCATACTTTGGATATCGTGCAACGAAACTACATCGTCACTAAGAAAGAGATGCTAGCCGTAGTTTTTGCCTTGGACAAATTCAGATCATATATTATTGGATCCAAAGTGATTATCTTTACAGATCATACTACCATCAGGTACCTCATGGCAAATAAGGAGGCCAAAGCGAGACTAACTAGATGGATCCTTCTACTTCAGGAGTTTGATATTGAGATTAAGGATAAACCTGGAGTTAAGAATGTGGTGGTGGATCATCTCTCCTGATTAGAGAATCTTGAGGAATCTGGGCAGACTGATTCCATTTTTGAGACCTTCCCAGATGAGGCAATCCTTGATATCGCCTCGTTCCCGTGGTATGCCGACATTGTGAACTATCTTGTTGCCAAGAAAGTTCCCCAAGGTTGGCCCAGGCAGCGACTTGAGACCTTCCTTGTGAAGGCCAAGTCTTACCATTGGGAGGATCCCATCCTTTATCATGAAGGAGGGGATAGCATCTAGCATCGGTACATTCCTCAGGAGGAGCACCATAGCGTCCTCACATACTGCCACAAGCTTGAGGCAGGAGGATATCACTCTGGGAGGAGAACAACACAGAAAGTGCTCCAATCCGGCCTATGTAGCTTAACCTCTTCAAGGATTTTGATGAATTCATGAAGAGGTATACTGACTGTCAGAGGATGGGCACTTGTGGACAGCGTGATATGATGTCGATGCAACCCATTCACTTCTGTGAGGTTTTTGATGCATGGGCATTGACTTCATGGGTCCATTCCCTAAGAGTCAGGTATTCGAGTACATTCTGTTGGCTGTTGATTATGTGAGTCATTGGGTTGAATCCATTCCCACCTGAACCAAAGATGCCAAGACTATTTGCAGATTTTTGAGGAAGAATATCATTTCACGATTCGGGGTGGCTAGAGTATTGATATCTGACGGGGGGTCTCACTTTATCAACGACAAGGTAAAGGCCCTTGCTAATGAGTTCAGCATAAACCATCATGCTGCCACTCCATATCACCCTCAGACCAATGGTCTTGGACTCGGTCTTGTGGGCATATCGGACTTCCTTCAAGACTCCTTTGGTTACATCTCCCTTTCATCTCATTTATGGCAAGCCTTTCCATTTACCTGTTGAGATCAAGAATAAATCACTATGGGTTGTCACTGATATGTTATTGGATCCAGAGAGTATATGAGATCAAAGGAAGGCAGAATTGGTAGCCCTGGAGGAGCTTAGAGATACAACCTTTTCGAGCAGCCTACATTACAAGGAGCGAGTGAATATAGGGCATGATTCTCATATCGGCCATAAGCATTTTGAGCCAGATCAGAGAATATGGTTGTTTGATGCCAGGATTAGATTATTTTTAGGGAAATTGCAAAGTGGAAAGGACCATAACTGGTCCAAAGGGTGCATGACAATGGTAGTATTGACATATCTGAGATGTCATCTGAGTCCACCTTTCGTGTTAACGGTCAGCACCTCAAACCATATCTAGATCATGAGCCTCTCATCATTGACGTCACCCCGATTCATTTTGCATGAGATGTGGTCTTTGACTCACATTAGTTGCATCTCGTACGTGATTATCAATGTGTTCCGACTTGTATAGATCCAGATGTCCATATCATCTCATTTTTTAGTCTAACACTCCATCTGCATCTTGTGATTATGCTATACTTAGGGTGCACTTTACCCTAAGTATAGGGGGGTGTCATATTCTTGATTATTCTTTTGATTCTTTTTACCTCTGTTTTGTTGACTATACTTAGGGATATCTTACCATGAGTATAGGGGAGGTAAACCATGTACATCCTCTCACTCGGTTTCCCCTTTTGTATACAATCTGCTATACTTAGGATTATTCAATCCTAAGTATAGAGGGGCTCATCAAGTCCTCTTCATACCACTCTTTGGTTCGTCATTGTAATATACCATTCTTTTTCACTTCCCTATACTAAGCATGAGTTATGTCTTCTTCTTCATTGCTCTTGATGCACTCTGGGGACTTAAGGATATGGTTAGATCCTCAAGCGCATCACGGAAGCGTGAGCGTCGTATCGAATACGACGAAGAACGACTAGTCGTACTAGTTGTTCTACGCAGCAGAAATTAAAAAATTTTCATGCGACGAAACCACATGATCCAAGAACACTTCTCAGATCGTTTCATCTAAACCACAAACAAGTATTAGGGTTACCTCTTGAAGCGTGGTTGTGATCGAGTCTCTAAACGAAGAGACCGCCTGTCTCAAGTCCAATCCGACGGAGGAGACGCTTGCGAGCGCGGGGATGAACCGCGTGCTTCTCGCAATCCATGTTGATGATCCAAGCGACGGATCTCCTAACCCCGACACACGAGATCCGACGTCTTCTTCACTAGCAAGGCACGCGAAGTAGACGGAGTTCCACGAGCAAACCATCGGGCAGCATAACGACGACGCTGCGATGATGGAGAACCTCTCTAGGACATCCATGGTGGACGGCCATGAGAGGGAGAGAGAGAGAGGAAGAGAGAGAGATTTGTTATCTCAACTATTGTGTAAAGAAGAGCAAAGGGGTGCCTCTCCGTTTATAATATTTTGGGATCCATGGATCTCAATCCATGGGACAACACAAATCCAGTGGCTCTCATTGATTGTGTTTCTTTCAATGGCTAAGATTTATGTTGGTAAAAACCAACAACAATTAATTTAATAAAAATCAAATATATATCAAATATAATTTGATTTATATCAAATCAATCTTCATTGAAGAAATAGGAAAGGAGGCAAGCCTCCTTCCATGAATTGAGTGGACGGCCACCACATTCCATGTAGGAAATGTGGTCGTCCACCCTCCATACAAGGAAGGTGGCTCCTTCTCCTTTTATTCCATGAGATACACTATCCCATTAATTTCTCCAATATTTGCAACAACTTTTGTTGCAAATTATTTCAAAAAAATAAATCAAATTTATTTTGTGAACATTGCAATCATGCCATTGGAAAATTGTGAATCACATTCACAACCCAAAATAAAATGTAAATTACATTTTCAATTAATTGTCCAATGTGAATCCAATTCACATCAACATTTAATTAACAAATGTAAATTACAAATAGGTCTCTCTTATATATTATAAATCATATTTATAATATATATGACTAATATGGATATTGCTATCCATATTATTCATATCCATGATAATTAATCATATTTAATCATCTTGGATATCTTATTCTCATGTGCCCAAATAATATGAATCACATTCACATTATTTTTTTTATCTTTGATAATCAAATCACATTTAATTATTTAAGATAGCTCTCTTTATAATATGAATCGAATTCATATTAATCATGATAATTAAATCACATTTAATTATCCATTTTCTCAATGCTCGGATACATATTATCAACAATGAAATTATCCTGAACCCTTTCAAGGATAATGCGCTTTCTCCGCGAATACTTGGAGATAAGGACATGGCGATTGTATTGTTCCACGTATAGTGACTTGGATATTGAGATCATATCTCAAATCCAGATCGTGGGCCTCCCATAGATGCTTGATTAAATCAAGATTGCAAATCTAATCTTCTCATTGTATCTGAATCACATTCAGATCAATGTCCAACATTTGGACCAAGAACATATTACTTCTCTACTGAGAGGAGTCACTAAAATCCAAATCCATTTCATCACTCCCTAGGAATGGAAGCGTCATGGTTATACAATTGTTTATGATCACATCACCCTAAGGTATTCCCAATACCTGTACATCCTACATACTGGAAGACTCAGAATAAACCCGAAGTAATAGATCAACTTTATATTGTCTACTTCATGGTTTTATCAGCGAGTTTCTCATTCGATCATTGGGAGTCGGTATCGATCATATATTCTAACTTGAAGTTGATATTTGTCTCCGGCAATCCGAAGCATAGGAATGATTACGCCCCCCGGTTACCGGCCTAAGAAGGCTCTTTTGGGCGGGAGACAACCCTGCAAGCCCGGGAAAGACAGATCTAATATCAAGCTAATTCCGCGGAAAGAAGAAGCATAGGCATTTTTACGCCTTGAAAAGGCACTATTGGGCGAGGGGCAACCTAGCTAACTAATTTCTGTATAGAATGGCATTTTTGAATCAAGTATAGAATCGCATTTTTATATAGAATTTTGATTTGGCAGCTAATTTCCTCATTTTCTAATATGGCTATTTACTTTTATGTATTACAGGCACCCATAGCAATGACATATTTCGGTTCAGGCATTTGCTCATATAATCTCACTAAAGAGGGAGCCATTTTCATTGTTACTGTACCATCTGTTAAAATAAGGTCCGCTTGCCTAGGACTCGATCTTGGTACTAATCCATAACGATCAAAGTCAAATCGGGAGCCTATTAATGCAGCAAATTCAATAAAACAACAACTAGTACCATATAAAAGCGGCCATAAACTGGAGAGTCTTGACCAATTCGAAAGATCATTTAATGTAGTTGAAATAACGGAATTGGAGATTGCTTGGTCAACTAACGGAAACTCAATCAAATTAATAATCGTCTCAATGTTATCTTTTCCTTTCTTTTTATTTTGATTGTCTGAATATTCAGGAGCTAATACCATTCCAATGCCCCTTTTCGCCATGCATAAACTGAACCAACAATTGGGATAAGCACAAAAATTAAAGCTTCTATAAAGACGGATACACCCAATAGGTCTTGATCATATACTTTCCAAAAGTATATATCAAACCTACAAATTCAGTCAAGCTTCCAAAGCTAGACGACCATGCGCATGTAATTTGATTCTTCCCAATATCTCATGAGTGAGCTCATGTCTTCCGGTTCAGTAACTCAACCTGTATGATCCCTTTGAGAGATCGTATTACTCATATGCCCTTATATGCATACCAGCGCGCCGGTGTATAGACCTTGGTTAGGTCATCAACCTATTGGTCTGCCAAATGTACATACTCAAACATATAGTAACACATCTGTCTTCGGTCAGAGGATGCGCGCCTATATCGTGACACCATACGATATAGGACTTTGGTTATCTTGATCTTGTTAAGTCAACTCTTTGACCTAACTAACCTGACACCTCTGAATCTCTATTCCTATGCAGAGGACCTGTATCAAGAGGTCGGTCAGATATCAGCCTTTAGAGATTAGGATTGCCCTCTCCTACTCAGGCTGGAGATCATCTCTTAACAATCATTTGACGGTGCTTGATGAGTCCTCAATCTAACTCTTTAGATATTCATCCAAGCACCAGCCTCTATGATCCAATAGTTGAATCAACAACTGTATGATCATCAAGATGGCCATGGTACATAACCCTAATTGTACTAAGGGACCTATTATACAAATTATTCATTCTTCATTTCAGATCAGGGAATGATATGTGAAATAACATTTATTGCATAATGGCTCGTTGTGGGCTCGCATTTCCAACAATCTCCCACTAGCCCAAAGAGCCATTAATGGGCTAATCATTTAAACCCGCACTCATGTGACAATAATAGGCTATTTAGAAAATAGCTAGGTAAGACGATCAGTCACTCTGTTCCCGCGAGACTACGCCAAGTCCTTTTACGATACTTGCATATCCCCTGTAACAATGCTCACATCTAATGCGAATGTTGCATCTTATGCAACCAATACTTAATTTTGTTAGTTACAGTGTCCTTGACACTACAACTTCACAATTATCATAACCAGCATTTCCATAATCCTTATCAGAATACCCTTATTCCTGGAGATCACTATCTCTTAAGGTATCTACAGTTAAGACCTTTTAGATATCTATCTATAAAGTCTTAAGCTTTTGAATATAAGACTTTGAGATCACTATCTCAAAAAACTTGTCATCAATGAAAATTTTGTTACTACTGCAACCAAGTGTTTTATTTCCATATTAGTATTAGTAACAGTTTACTACTCCCACTGCATGGCAGCCATCTGGCTTTTGTACACATCTAGTACACACCCGGCTTCTCAGAACTGATGCCCAAGGGCAAGTAGTTCTAGCATTCACTTCCTCAACTCTTTGAGGTGTTGTCCCTTTAGATAGGTCAGTACCATATCTTAAGGGATGGAAGCCTTTCTTGGAATTTTCCATAAAATGGAATATGTCCAAGATGTACTGTTAATGTGACAGTCCCAATACCCTCTTCTCTTTGCTCCTGAACAACTTCGAACTAAGATCTAGGAGGTACCTTTGAAATCATATTTCAAGATATGGAATAGCCAGTTTATAAAACACTTATTATCATCCTTATATCATTCCAAATGATTAGGATATTATCTACATTTAGCACAATGAACACAAAGGCACTCCCACTAAGCTTTGAATGGCTCATCAAGATTCCATCTGAAATCATAACATTTATAATTTCATCAAATCTTATGATCCAACTTCAAGAAGCTTATTTGAGTCCATAGATGGATTCCCTAGCTTGAAAACCTTGCTTTCCTTATCTATGAAGCCCTGGGGCTACTTCATGTGAATATCCTCAGAGAGGTATTCATAGAGGAATGCAATATCGACTTACATCTTGAAGATGCAATAGTCAAGTTGTGTAGCTAAGGTTAGCAATATTCTGATGGTTTTAAGCATGGTCACCGAAGAGCAAGTCTCATCGCAAGCAATGTCTTCTCTTCTGGTGTGTAACTCATGGCTGCAAACCGTGCTTTGAAGGTCTCTACCTTCTCATCAGGTTCCCTTTCTCTTGAAGATCCATTTACACCTTTATAGGTCTTACCCTATAGGTGGATCCTCGAGGGTCCATATACAACACTTGTATATGAAGTCTACTTTAGACTTTATTGCTAACATCCATCTTTCCATGTTATGATCCTCAGGAATTTCATCACATGAAATCCGATCATTGTCAGATTTCTCTGACACATGGAATCTATCCTCAAACTCATTTGAAGAGGTATTAGTGTTTCATCTTTAATTTTCCTTTTAGTTTCCAATTTTAGGAGCCTCATTATCTTCTCAAGATTAACTGAGTTCCTACACTTCATTTTCATCTTGATTCTCAAGAGTCTCAACCTCTAAGAATCACATTCTCATATATGAGATATTTTAAGAATCTCAAAGTCATAAAGTATGTATACAATACCATCCTTTATTTCCCTAATGAAGCAACACTCTTTAGTGCTCAATTCCATCTTACTTGCATGGAATCCTGTTAAGGATATATATTGTAGTATCTGCTACACATATATACCTGGAAACTAAGGGATAATTATGCTAAAATTCATCATTGATAAGATCATGTCACACATGATCCAATTGTATCTCCCTATAATTCTATTGAGTTTAGGTTTATCAGGAGGAGTGAGATAGGAATGATATTCCTTTCTTCATAAGGTATACCATGAATTCATCTAATAGGTACTGATTACCTAAATTAGACCAAATTCATTTTCATCTTCCTTCATACTTTGGTTCCAAACAAAATTATGAAATCTTTGAACATTTCAAAGGTTTCTTTAGGTGAAGAGAAGAAATCTCATATCATACATAATCATCAATAGATATCACATATTCATAATGTTTACTATGATATAGATGATCTGCATACATCAATATGTATGACATCCTAAATACCTTGACATCTTATACCATTCCCAAAGAAGGGTGTATTGGACATTTTTCTTTTGAATACAATATTCATAAGTATGTAAGTTTTAAAATTTTAGACATTCTAAAGTTTCATCTCTTACTAGTCTATCGATCAAATCAATAGACAAATGTCCAAGGCTTGATGCTCGATCATTGTCAAATGATCTTCATCCTCCTATTGATCTTAAGGTTCAATTTCAACATTTAGAAATGTTAATGAACCATTCATTAATTTTCTAATTTAGTGGTGTCCACTAGATTTTTAGATTACTATCTGAAATATCTCCATCATAACTCTTTATGATAGATAAATTCCAGAATTCGTGTTTATCTCCAACATTTAGAAATAAACAAAAGTGTATTCTAATATCTAGATCATAGAGACATTCTCTATGACTAAGGGCTCCCACGGAAATTGAGAAGTCTATCAATTCAACAGAGATTGTTGCAACAATTGCATCAATATCCATGTAGAAGACTATAAATATTAAGATCAAATTTTCCAGTCTTCTAAAACATATGCAACCCATTGCAAGTGTTGTTATAAGATTTAGATACAATTATAAAACTTTATCTTATTCAATAAGCAAGTCAATATCAATGATTTATGTAGATTATTCTAATGCTCTATCCGAGTCCTTCTCTAAGGATTTTAGACAGACTTGATAGTCATACTATCAACACACCAACGTATTACAGTATTGGCATTTATCCAACTATTTGGATGTCATATGGAAGTCATAGAAGTACAGTAAACTCTTTGACTTTCCTTCTTACTTGGGTCCAACCCATGCTTCCACTGCGCTCCCTTTATCTATAAACAACCATTGCATAAGTTTAAGGATCTCTTATGTTAAATTCAAAAGAATTCAATGTAAGAGCATTTCTACATTTATACATGCTTCATTAAATTCATACACTATGAACATTATGAAGCTTCATGAATGACAAGAGTATAGACAGTAGAACAATGACACTCATCATATCTACATCCAACTAAACTCTTAAAACATAGGTTCAGGCAGGTACTCAAAAAATTTGAATACATCATCTCTTATAGAGCTACCATTCTACATGATGCAGAGAACCATCTCACTCATGATTAAATATGAAAGAGCACATATGTATGCCAGAATATCTTCATTGATTTTATAAGGATTATTTGACAATCGCAATCATCATCGACATGTCACTTCCAAAGTACATTCGATGAGAGATCAATACTATAGAGACATACAAAACCTAGGGTTGTAGTCCTATTATCTATTTAATTGTCATTCCTCATTAGTATGAGGAGACTTGCATATTGCAACCACATACATTATGTGTTCAACTGCAAGCACAATATCTGGATCATGAGTTCAATCCATGATATTTTACTGGTTATCATTGAAATTAACATTGAGTGGGTTTAATGAAGGATTATCTGAAATAAGAAATTTGCACAAGTGTACATATTTATATATATATATACACATATTTTACTTTGATTTAAGATTTTTTATATCAAAGTTGTCTTGCCTTGTCAACACTGAAAGTTCATTCCCTTAATCACTTTCAATGTAAGAGATATACTTACCATTATATCTCAAGCAATATATGGGATCTCCTTCCTTATCTTTGTTGCATCCCAATAATATGAGAACCTACAACTCGGATAAAAAGAAACGGGAAGACATTCCGCCTTGCAAGTCCAACTTGCATCTCCCAATTCGGTCTTTAACACCCGGGCCCACCACCCCTAAGGCAATGTTGACCCGTCATTAATTAAACCAACCGTCAACAGGAATACAACTCGCTATGCGCAATCCAATATCACCCCAATAATATGAGGACCCGATATTGGGGTCACTGCGCATACGTCCTTACTCTTTCGAGAAGCGAAGATCCCGATCCAGATGCGCTTGCATACAGGAGCTGTCATTTCGGACAGGCGTCTCCTACATACAATCCCTAGCGACGCAACCCTCTGCCTTGACGGGAGACCATGGATGTCACTTATGTAATCCTTCATATCATATTCAAATTCTAATTAATCATTATGAATCATATTCATTATGATTAATTCTTCCAAGGGAAATAACATCTCTATTTATAATAGAGTGTTTTAATTTTAATTGGATTTCAATTAATCTAATCATATTAAATTAATGATCCAATTAATATCCAACAAACATTTTTATTGTTACTTGAAATTATGATATTATCTCAAATATGTATTATTTCGAATTTTAATAATTAGAAATACATCATGATTTCTTAAGCATTATATAAACCCTACCCGTTGTCATGGCCAGTACCGACGAGAGTGGGACGGACCACATACGTTGCAACCTGCTACCCCAATGCTCTCCGACTAGACACCATATCCACCTCGGGAAAGCATAATGCAAAATAGATCATTTTATACTTGAGATGCTCATCAGTTCCTCAACCGAAATTATACCATATAATAATAATCAAAACATTTTTTTTAACATTATAATGAGATTTGCTAAACAAATCCCAAGTTCTATTCAAGCAACATGTTTGTTGGAATGTAGATCACGTAGATCATGTAACCAATTAGTGATCTAGATCACATCTAATCAAATATTGGTTAAGGCAATGTCATTTAAGGAAATATTTATCATCAAATATTTCTCAAATATTTATGCACAATTATTCCAGGAAATTAAATAATTTAATTTCACCAATTGATTAAATGACAATCACTAGGTTCTTAACTAGGAAAGTATTTTCAGCAGTGACCCTCACTTACTAAAAATACCATATCTCAATCAATTTAAATCCAAATTAAGCAAAGTAAGTTCCTAAAGTTTGCTAAGTTGATTTACAACAGAACCTAAGTGATTTTCATTAATTTCAAGGTGTCTCAAATCCGCAATTAACATCTTAATTACGTCATGATCCGCAGTCTCCGAAACAGTGGATACATGTTCACTAAAATGAGCATAACTTGAGCAAACGGAATCAAAATCAAGTAAACTCAGATCCTACGGTTTCGTTATTTGATGGGGAACAAAATCAAATTATTATTTTTGTGTTTAAACAATTTAAACAGTGTCGAAAATAATCTCAAAATAGAGATGCGAAAATAAAATGCAAGAAAACTTTCGCAAACCCTAACAAACACAAGTCGTCCTTGGTTAATGGATCGTATCCAAAACCACCAACCTAGGGCTCTGATACCACTTGAAGGATATGGTTAGATCCTCAAGCACATCATGGAAGCGTGAGCGTCGTATCGAATACGACGAAGAACGACTAGTCGTACTAGTTGTTCTATGCAGCGGAAATTAAAAAATTCTCATGCGACGAAACCACATGATCCAAGAACACTTCTCGGATCGTTTCGTCTAAACCACAAACAAGTATTAGGGTTACCTCTTGAAGTGAGGTTGCGATCGAGTCTCTAAACGAAGAGACCTCCTATCTCAAGTCCGATCCGACGGAGGAGACGCTTGCGAACACGAGGATGAAACGCGTGCTTCTCGCAATCCATGTTGATGATCCTAGCGGCGGATCTCCTAACCTCAACACACGAGATCCGACATCTTCTTCACGAGCAAGGCACGCCGAAGTAGACGGAGTTCTACGAGCAAACCATCGAGCAGCATAACGACGATGCTGTGGCGATGGAGAACCTCTCTAGGGCATCCATGGTGGACGGCCATGAGAGGGAGAGAGAGAGGAAGAGATAGAGAGATTCGTTATCTCAACTACTGTGTAAAGAAGAGCAAAGGGGTACCTCTCCTTTTATAACATTTTGGGATCCATGGATCTCAATCCATGGGACAACACAAATCCAAATGCTCTCATTGATTGTGTTTCTTTCAATGTCTAAGATTTATGTTGGTAAAAACCAACAACAATTAATTTAATAAAAATCAAATATATATCAAATATAATTTCATTTATATCAAATCAATCTTCATTGAAGAAATAGGAAAGGAGGCAAGCCTCCTTCCATGAATGGAGTGGACGGCCACCACATTCCATGTAGGAAATGTGGTTGTCCACCCTCCATACAAGGAAGGTGGCTCCTTCTCCTTTTATTCCATGAGATACACTATCCCATTAATTTCTCCAATATTTGCAACAACTTTTGTTGCAAATTATTTCACAAAAATAAATCCAATTTATTTTGTGAACATTGCAATCATGTCATTGGAAAATTGTGAATCACATTCACAACCCAAAATAAAATGTAAATTACATTTTCAATTAATTGTCCAATGTGAATCTAATTCACATCAACATTTAATTAACAAATGTAAATTACAAATAGATCTCTCTTATATATTATATATCATATTTATAATATATATGACTAATATAGATATTGCTATTTATATTATTCATATCCATGGTAATTAAATCATATTTAATCATCTTGGATCTCTTATTCTCCTGTGCCCAAATAATATAAATCATATTCACATTATTTTTTTATCTTTGATAATCAAATCACATTTAGTTATCTAAGATAGCTCTCTTTATAATATGAATCGAATTCATATTAATCATGATAATTAAGTCACATTTAATTATCCATTTTCTCAATGATCGGGTACATATTATCAACAATGAAATTATCCTGAACCCTTTCAAGGATAATGCGCTTTCTCCGCGAATACTTGGAGATAAGGACAGGGCGATTGTATTGTTCCACGTAGAGTGACTTGGATATTGAGATCATATCTCAAATCCAGATCGTCCCATAGATGCTTGATTAAATCAAGACCGCAAATCTAATCTTCTCATTGTATCTGAATCACATTCAGATCAATGTCCAACATTTGGACCAAGATCAGATTACTTCTGTACTGAGAGGAGTCACTAAAATCCAGACTCATTTCATCACCCCTAGGAATGGAAGCGTCATGGTTATACAATCGTTTATGATCACATCACCCTCATGTATTCATAATACATGTACATCCTGCATACTGGAAGACTCAGAATAAACCCGAAGTAATAGATCAACTTTATAATGTCTACTTCATGGTTTTATCAGCAAGTTTTTCATTCGGTCATTGGGAGTCGGTATCGATCATATACTTTCCAAAAGCATATATCATACCTAGGTCTTGATCATATACTTTCCAAAAGTATATATCAAACCTACAAATTCAGTCAAGCTTCCAAAGTGAGACGACCATGCTCATGGAATTTGATTCTTCCCAATATCTCATGAGTGAGCTCATGTCTTCCGGTTCAGTAACTGAACCTGTATGATCCCTTTGAGTGATTGTATTACTCATATGCCCTTATATGCATACCAGCACGCCGGTGTATAGACCTTGGTTCGGTCATCAACCTACTGGTCTGCCAAATGTACATACTCAAACATATAGTAACACATCTGTCTCCAGTCAGAGGATGCGTGCCTGTATCGTGACAACATACGATATAGGACTTTGGTTATCTCAATCTCGTTAAGTCAACTCTTTGACCTAACTCACCTGACACCTCCGAATCGCTATTCCCATGCAGAGGACCTGCATCAAGAGGTCGGTCAGATATCAGCCTTTAGAGATTAGGATTGCCATCTCCTACTCAGGTTGGAGATCATCTCTTAACAATCATTTGATGGTGCTTGATGAGTCCTCAATCTAACTCTTTAGATATTCATCCAAGCACCAGCCTCTATGATTCAATAGTTGAATCAACAGTTGTATGATCATCAAGATGGCCATGGTACATAACCCTAATTGTACTAAGGGACCTATTATACAAATTATTCATTCTTCATTTCAGATCAGGGAATGATATGTGCAATAATATTTATTGCATAATGGCTCGCCGTGGGCTCGCATTTCCAATAAGGACATCGTTCGAGCTAAGTATAGGGGGTGTCGTATATATTACATATAAACTTTAGATATAACTCGTACTTTGTGTGAGTGTGTTAATAAATAAAATGGCTAAAATCGTTCATTTAAAAATCATTAAAATTTTAAAATTTTTCTTGTACATAAAATTCTTTATTACACATACATAATAATTTATAAAAATTATTTTTGTACAAATTTTTGTAAAAATGTTTTGATTGTAAAAAGTTTTGTAAAGATTTTGGTATCAAAACTATGTATATAGTACAGAATGTTTGTAAAATGTTTGAAAAATAAAAGTTTGCAAAAATTAATGTGTAAATATTTGTAAATAGCTTGCAAAACTTCTGCATCCATGCATACATTCAAGCATTTTCCAAAAATTTTGCACATTTTCAAAAATTTTGCATAAAAATATTTTTGTATATACTTGTACATTCTTCTGAATCATGATTGACATTTAAACTAGATTAAATTGAGAAATGGAGCTTGGTTAAGACCTAAATCCACCTAATTCTAAGAGGAACCTTATAGGATTTAGGGTTGAGATTCTTCAGGTCCATTGGTGACTTATGAGTCCACTAGGCCAATATGACATGTCATCCTGATGAGCCTAAGTAGGACACTTAACAACGCACACATGACTCTCACAGACAATGACTTTACTTGCACCAGCACCTTACACATAGCTCTCTACGGATGAGGTGGTGAGGAGGTAGTTTCCTTTGGCTTGGGGTAGCATACGAGGCTAGTACTTCTATGAGGAACCTCTCATCTTCTTTTAGTAAAGGAAGTGCATCTCAACATGGTCTGGTGGTGTTGAGGTCTAAAGACAGGAGCTGTGGGTTGCAATAAAGCTTCAAAAGAGGGATAGTCTACCGACTCAAGAGGAAAAAGTCCTCATGTATATATGTTGCACCATGTAGATATGTTGTACATATGCACATCAAAAAAATGTGCAAAAGAAAGAAAAAACTCCAAAAAAGTGGACATGCTTGATTGAAAATAAATGCATGATGGAGTGTATTTAGCCAAATAAAAAAAGATTATGTTACCCATTCTCTTCTCATGAAGCTTGCAGCAGGAGACTTAGCTACACTGGTTGGGTTCCCCGGGATACATGACTACACTGGTCATTGTCCATTCTCTTCTTTCTCCTCCTCTTGAGCTGGTTGAATTTGAACTTAGAAGGGAATACCCCCTCCTCAAGGAAAGAGTTGTTGGACTAGGGCATTAGAGTTACCTTGTTGAGGGAAGTTATTTCTTTGTCAAATCTGAGGTGGGGAGCTACATATCACTTACATTGTACAAGGAACGATTCATGGTCATTAGAGTTTGTGTATGTAGACTTGTTCTGATCTGTATTATTGAGGAGTCTTGGCCATAGAATGATGGAACTTAGAGGATGTTGAGTCTTAAACTTAGATCCAAATAAGGTTCCGACAAATCAGTAATCCAAAGGTCTGACTGAGCTCCATACTTCAATTTAATAGAGACAAGTTTAATAATCAACCTTGATTCTCCTTCTTTTTCTTTTCTTTCTATTTTCACTTCTTTTTCAAATAAGTGTTTGCTAAAGGACTAGCAAAGGTAATGTATAGGGGGTGAGAATCCCTGATCATTACTCTTTATCCTTTTATTTTAGCTAATTATCTTGGCAAAGCATCATATAAATAGATATAAATACAATAAGTTAGCATTATGCATGCAGTTGTTAAATATACATAATTAGCATGTATTTCTGAAAAAAAGAATAAAGAAAAAGGAAGGAGGTATTTAGAATAAATACAGAGTGACCCGAACCCCAAGAGAAGGCCAAGCATTAACCTGATCACCAAATAAAACAAGTAGAGAGAGATAGGGCCTACTCTATGTGTACATATTACCTATGTAATTAAATAATTATTTTTGGTAAAAGAAAAAATAATTTAGTCTTTTTACCTCCATGTATATACTCCTAAAAATAAAACAAAAATTGGAAAAATAAAATAAAAATAAAATTCTCTCTCTTGTACAAAATACATGTATGTATGATTCCTTCTCTATTTATTATATACTTGTAAATAAATAATAAAAATATAATGAAATTATTTTGTACTCCAAAAATTATGTTGTAAATAAATAAAATATAAAATTGAGGTATTTTTGTAAAAATAAAAAAATAAAAATAATTATACAAAATACATAGGTATATTATACATGTATATAATACATTATACTATATATAGACTAATTTATTTTTCATAAAAATAATTAAAAATCACAAAAAATCCCTTGAATAATAATAAACATTTTTCTATTTTATTTATTCTTTAACTTAAATTCACTTATTATTTTTAATTTATTTATCTTTAATTTTCCCTATTATTTTATCCTATAGTCTATTATGTCTTCTTCCTCGACCGCTCCTGATTAGTCCAGGGGGATTGTTGACTCCAGTCAACTGCCTCCCCTAGACTCCTTTTTCACTCGAACCCAGTTCGTTGCGCTCTTTGCTGAATTTTCTCGACCCGATCTGATCGATTCCTTCTTCCAATTACAGCTCCGATTACTGAGGGTAGATCCATGATACTCACCCGTTGTCATCTCTAGGGATCCGACCCTCGGTTCGCGTGCTCCTACCCGATTCTTCCAGCCTCCTGGGAACTTTATAAGGTCTCTCATCCGCCTCCTAAGAGCGTTAGCTCATGCCTCGCTCCCATTTCAAACCCTAGCCACCTCCAGCTAAGTGACAACTGCTCGGAGCATCATTCGGAGCTCAGTTTGGTGTAGTAGAGCTGACGCTCACCCTTCGTGGCCAGACTTTTGCCGCGAGTATACTCCCTCACCTTCCGCATCGAGATTGAGGCCATCACCCCGACGGTCATCTTCGCTTGGAGCTCAGGAGCACACCCAATTCTTCAGGTATCCCTTATATCCTTCGCATTTCCTGTTTTGATCCAATCTTTCTGTTCATCGTCGTCGCACCTCCATCTGCTCCGACCAGTTGGTCAAAGCCTCAACATCAATCTTCAACCATTTAGATCGACCCACAGACACATCCTCCATCTTGCTCCGCAACCTGATCATCCTCAACCTCGATCTTCAGGTCGAGATTAGGGCCTAGATCTCCCATACCACCTCCGTCGGAGATCGAACGTCGCCCCCATCTGCTACTTGGCTTCTAGCTTCAATAACCCAGACCGGAGCATAGCCCCAAGTCCTAGTTTCCTTTGCAGGTGATATAGCGCACTTGGAGCCCCCATTTCATCCATCAGAGGTTCATCGGAGCAGCTCCAGGCCTCCTTCATCGTCATGTATGTCCGGCCGGTGGCTCCTCCATCGGACACGCTCAGTCGATGCGGAAGCCTTCTACGATCATTCCCATGCCTCCCGATCGACCATCGAAGATGGGGATCATCTCTTTGGCTCTGGTGAAGTTCACCGACGCTGTTATTTTAGGCGTCTCTAGCACCGTCGGATCGGTCCCCAGCCTTCCATATCAGATTTACTCCGCCAACGTCAGCAGAATTTTCGACCGTTAGATTGTAGCTCTGACGCATCTGCGCCCCACGTCCTCGACCATTTCTGAGGCGACATATTTTACATTTGCAGAGGATCAGAGCCGCACGTTCACGTGCCACCAACGGTCACCACGTATCCCTCATGTGCATCGCACGTGCCTGCAAGGGTATATTGCATTATTTACCCTGCACTTTTTATGCTTTATTCTCTAGTTTGTTTAATAAAGTTGTAGTTTGAAATATTTGCATAATTGTCCCTGTTGTTTCCAGTATTTACATTTTAGTCCTCCCAGTCTAAAAATACGTACCAGCTCAAGTACTCTGTGGTGTTTTTGCAAATTTTATCCTATAGTTTTTATGGTTAATCTTTGAATGAAATGTTTTCTGAATTTGCATTTATGCCCCTGTTAACATTGTATTGTGCATGCGCTTGAATTCCGTGGGAATTTTACAGTGATACCTCTGGACTTTGAATGTGTGTTATTATTTAACCCGAAACTTCAGGTTATTTACATTTAGGTCCCTACAACCTGTGTGCTTTATTTTTAATTAAAAAAATACTGAATCTACTCCAAAAATTCTCCAAAAATTACTAATAGCTCCTACTACTGTATAATATTTTTGGTAATTTTCATAATGCAATTTGATTTTATTTGTTATTTTCTAAAAATTAAAAACCTCTAAAAACATTTCTATCTAATTTAGAAAATATATAAAAATATAAAAATGCACCTAAAAATTCTAAAAAAATCGTGTGTGTTTATTTTGGGTTTTTTACGTTCAGTTGCATTTTTATTCCATTATCTTCTGTAAAACCCCTAAAAATCACAAAAGAACAAAAATATTATAAAAATCATTAAAAATTCCACGAAAATCAAAAAAATGAATTTTCGATTTCTATAGTGAGATATTGCTATCTAGTTCAACATAAAATTGCCACCAGGACGTTTAAGGCACTTTAGATACTTTAAAGTTGCCTTATTGTCTAGGTTGCACACTGTTTTGTTATTTTGGCGTTATTTCATTTTTAGAAAATCTTATAAAAATCAGAAAAACCTTAGAAAATTGCCCAAAACACTTGCATATTTTGAAAATATAAAAATATTTTCATTTCACATTTTTTTAGTATTTTTAGTTATAATAGAAATTGTTAAATTTGTGATTTCCTTTGTCTTTTATTCATTTTCGTATTAAAAATATAAAAATATATTGCAAATTAAAAACCATAAAAATATGCATTTTATTTCCTGATTTCTTGACTACTTCGTAGGCTTAGCCCGTGCTCCTTGTGTTCGACCCTTGTCGCTATACCAGGTTAAATTAATAGTGGAGACTGCTTCTTGAGATTTTGTGTTTGATTGCTTTTACTTGTGGTCTTACTTTTCTTGTTGAGTCCAGCTCGGGTGGTTGAGGTTGCAACGACCATTGATATCACTTAGCCTCGATCACCAGAGCGCTCATCAAGAGGGTACTGGTTCTGATATTGAGTAGCTAGGTAGTGGAGATACTACTATTGTTGGTGGCACAACGGTTGTTGATATGACTATGTCCAAGTGTGTGCCTGTTGTGGGGATTGGTGGTTATGAGACTGACTCTGGACAAATTTCCTACCATGTGCTTGATGGTATGGTCAAATGGCAGAAAACTGACCCTATTAATGTTCGCCTAGATGGGTCAGTTGCTATTCATTGCTCCATACACCTTCACCTCCTGAATTTGGGGTGGAAGTGGGAACAATAGCTCTACAAAAGACTAGGGCTCCTGATGATATACGGTCATCTGCTGTTGTGATTGTGGTAATGGTGGTGTATGCCAGGTGCTTGCATGTTGTACGCATGCTGGACAGATGACAGCTGCCATGGACTCTACGAAGATGATGATTCCTTCGGTCCTAGAGAAGTTGCGAATGATGAACTCAAAGATTGGCAGGTACTGATAGTGCTCACCAAGAGTTCCATATGATTGGTGATTTGGTCCAATTTGTTCAGGCTCTTTGTTCTTTGTTCGATCACAGCTAGCATCTCAAGATCCTATGATTGTTTTTCTATAATGTCCACTTTGGACATGTGGCTCTCTATGATACTCACGTTGGAACTCTCATCCATGTCCACATCATGGGATGTTGTAATATTGATGGGCTTGTGTTGGATATGGCGTTACTTATGATATTCATGGGATAAAGACACATGGGCCTCTCTTTTGGTGATTTCTTCGAAAATCTATCAGATAATGTCCTCATCTTCATTGAAATGAAAGCCACCACATGCGCACCTATCTGCCTATGGTTTTCTTAGTTGAGTCCCCAAAGAAGTGTTGGATCATGTTGGTCCTCAGTATGTCATGGTGGGCGCACTTCTCTTACAAATCTTTGAATCTCTCCCAAGCTTCATGAATGAACCCATGTGGTCTATAGGAGAAATTTGAGATGCGAGCATATTTCTGGTTCAGATGACTGAGAGGGTAATACTTGTGGGGGAATGCTAACTTGAGCTCCTCCCAAATCATCACTACCTTCCCTAATTGATTGATCTAGTATAGAGCCTTGTCCAGAAGGCTAAGAGAAAAGGCAGTCATCTTGACTACACCTAACGGGATGTAAGGGTAGTGAGTAGTACTGTAGATACGACCAAACAGCTGGAGATGGATGTAGGGTTCCTCAATCGTAATATCTTAGAATGAGGGAAGAAGAGATAAGAGATGCATCTTTAGCTCAAAATGTCCATGGATAAGCGGAATCTAGATCCACTCAGTCATTTGGCCGTTGCAAGGATTATAGGTTTCCTTCGAAGTAGGCTTTTGAACATCTCTTCTTTCCTCATCTTCCCCTCCAAAGGATCCATCCTCTTGTGCTTCTCCTCCTCCTCCTCCTCCTCCTATATTTTCTCAGTCTCTCCTCAGTTCCATTAGCATCTCCTTGAAGGCATCCTGAAATTCAGCATGTGCTTTCAGCTATGTATGGATTGCATGTATATAGGCGAGCATCTGAGTATTGACTTCATTTTTCTTGACTTGATGTGCCTTCTTTTTCAGTGGATCCATCTCTGAATCAAATTCAAAGTCAATTGAACCCCGATTGGTTCATGGATCTGCATGATGAAAGGAATCTCGATCAGACTTGAATCTTGCACCAGATGTTGAGAGATGTTCAAAATTAGGGTCAATTCCAAATTTTATTAAATCAAATAATGTGTATGGAGACAAGTCGATCTTTATCCATGAAGGATGAATGTCAGACAAGAGTGGTCCTAGTTTATTTGAGATGAAGAAGACTATAAGTCTTGAGTGTGGTTTGCAAGATCCATACCGGTCTTTATGGAATTGTCTTGCGTTATTGGAGATGATGAAGTCATGGAATTGATGCGGGCATCTACAGAGTTCAGACTAGGCCATCCAAGACCCGACATCTTGAGTGACAAAAAGAGTAGGGATAAAGAATAATGAGTATAGAGATGCACAAGAAATAAATGGAGGAAATAAGAAAAGTCTTGGATGAGCAAAGTAAAAGGAATGATACAAGAAGTAAAAAGAAAGGGTGCAAGTACGCCCA
The DNA here is from genome assembly GCA_037367405.1 of Ottelia alismoides. Classification (NCBI taxonomy): domain Eukaryota; kingdom Viridiplantae; phylum Streptophyta; class Magnoliopsida; order Alismatales; family Hydrocharitaceae; genus Ottelia; species Ottelia alismoides. The sequence goes on along the minus strand of JAZKJV010000196.1, from coordinate 1,379,242 downwards.
ACTAGGATCTTTGACCTTAATCTAGATTCAAGCAAGACACCATAGATTTAGGGTTCACCAACGCAACATAAGTGAAGTTGTCAGAGTTCAGTTGTTATCATGGTAGTTTTTATACAAGCCCTTATCGGCTAACTTTGTAAGAAAGTGAGTACTACCAGACAAATGTCACATACTTCCCACTTCCTTTGTAACCTATATCATATACTTTCTCAAGAATCTGTATATTTGGGTCTAGATCCACTACTCAACTAAAGAATAGAGGAGGAAGCTATTAGGAGAAACTGATACTTACCTCTTGTGGGGTACTCAGGCATGGCACAATGAGTCAGGGACCCGTCATCGTAGCTCCCCTATGCTTAGTACTTTAGACCAAGTCTGCAAGCATACTCAACCCTACTCTCCCATGCATCGATATTTGCAAGCACCCATGCTAGGATTTTGGCTCTAATTTCTAGGGTTGCACTTCACTCTGTTTGTAAAGTACCTGAAAACAATGTGGGCTTTAGGGACTCGGTACAATATAGTCCATTGCAAATTTTAATTAGGGTTAAAAAAATTTTAGCAGGCTCGGTGTTGGATTTTCACTTTTAATTTTTTTTCGATAATAGAATCCTAACAAGTTTTCTGATTCTCTATTTATTTAAGTCTAATAATTCAGAGGGAGAAGTCGGAAAAGATGATCGGCAAGAAAATGATGAATGTGAATGCAAAGTCAGAAATGTGTACCTTGTTCCAGCAATCTACATGCATTATGATATGCACATAAATTTAAACTAATCTATGTACATTGTGATCGTTGAAATCAACCTAAGAAGGAATTGATATCAGCGTGAAGCACAAACTATTTTGGCTAAGTGCAAGCATAAGAGTATATAAAAACATGCATATACTAGGGCTTTAGATCTAAGTATCGAGCAAGCAAGCCTAAGTATCTAAGGGCTCAATCGATGAAGGCGTAAACTAGAAAAAAAGGTGAAAAGCACAAATTGCGAGAAATAAAAATAAACAAGTGGAAAAATGAGGAGGATAAAAGCGTAGAAGGCAATGAAAAACACGATAAAACCCAATCATGTCTCCCAGGTGAATAATCACTTGATGAAATGGACTCGTAAATTTCAAGTTTCCTTATCTTTTATTATTACAAATTTATTTATAAATATCTCTCTCACCAAAAATATAGATAAAATCTGCTAGTCTACACTGCTCATGGTTCTTCTTTGTTCCTCTCTTCAGTCGACTAAAAGGAATAGTCGGCCTTTGTCTCGTGAGGTTGCTTAGGTCCTCCTAAGAGGTCATATTAGTCCACAAGCCCTCACCACAATCCAAACAAGTAGATTTGTCTGACAAGCTATGTAGATGTAAAAAAAGATATAGAAGCATACATAGAAATAATGTATAAAGAAAACTAAAGAAACAAACTATACTCCTTTCCTCCCCAACAACGGTGCCATTTGTTTAATCGAAAGGACGGTTCACTAGATTAAGTAGCTAGCCCAGCAATCATTGTGGCGACGAGTTATCGATTAAGCAGCAATCAACCTACAATAAAATAAATAAATCAATTAAAGTGAAGTGTGAGTCAAAACTTATTATATGTCTACTCTAGATGTGTATAAGTTTAAGTATGGTAAAGTATCAAAAAATAGCGATCAAACTATAAAGATTGAGAAATTAATAATTAATTATTGCTATATAAAATCAATTTCCTGTTTGTTTTTTTGTTCAATTCTTTTTGCTAGTTTTTTTGAGTTTATATTATTTTATATTTTTATATTTTTATATTTTTAACATTTTTAATTTTATATTTTATTTTTAGTTTTGTGGTTTTAAATTTCTTTTTATTTTAAAATAAGATATATTTATTTATTTAATAATATATACATTATAGATAATATGAGTAATATAAAAGGTATATAGTGTTTACAAGGAATTATATTTTTAAATATATCAAAATACACTTAAAATACTAGAAATAAATCATCTTTTTGATTTTATATTTTCTCTATTTTTGGTAATTTTTAGAGTTTTTTTCTTATATTTAGGTATTTTTAAATAATAAATATGTTAAAATAGTGTACAGATTAATATCTAAATTTGTTTTAGGTTAATAAATATAGATAAGTCTCAAATTAACCTAAAACTATTTTTATAGTATATATAATAAAGTAAATTCGTAATTGAAAAGATATATTTTTGGATTTTTCTTTAATTTTTGCTAACTTTTACAAGGTTTCTAGGGTTTTGTAATTTTTAAGTTTTATACTTTGTATTTTCTGGGTTTTTTAGATATGAGGGAAGATACATAATATTTTTTGAGAATTTTTAGAGAATTTTTTCTAATTTTTATGGGTTTTAATATTTAGACAAAGAATAAAGGCATCTTTTTGTATTTTTAGAAAATAGGGAAATTAAAGAAAATACCAAATAAAAATTAACCGAGGCCAAGCATCACAACATGCATTTAAATTAATTTTCTTAAATTTTTTGAAGCAATAAAAAAATTATAAAAATAAACATTCACAAAAAAATGACACTGTTTATAAGGACCAATTTGACATTAATAAAAATAATAAATGCATTTATAAAATAGTCTAAAAACCATAGGGGCATGCATGCAAATATTACCGTGCCTCATGTGGGACAACAAATGAGGTACAGGGTCCTCTTAGCAAAATATGCTAAAAATATTACACTAAGTTAAATATTTACAAGACTAAAGATTAATACAAAAAGTGTAGCGGGGACTCATGTAATTTACCCCTTAACACACACCATCCAACGGATCTGTACTCTTCACTTAATCTAATCAACGGCTAAGGAAAGGTCGGTACCGCTTCGTTGATGGATGCCCAAGATTAGATCATGGGCGTAGATCTAACGGTGCTTACGGTCCTTGATCTAACTATGGTTGAAGACCTTGAGGATGTGTTCTAGATCCAACGGTGTTATGGTTGCTGGGAAGACCACAGGTAAGAACACTCATTGCAGTTGATTCGAATGGTCGATTCTTCATCCTCATGCTATTTCTTGGGATCGAAATGGAGCTGATGCTCCTCTGCGGCTCCCAGATGCCTCAGAAAGATCCAAACCTCACTGAAAGAGGCCTAGAGGCTCATGCGTGCTCGGGCTTCCTGGAGCTTCTTTGTAGGCTCGCATCGACCCACTAAAGGGTCCTTTAAAGCTCGGACATGCACCAAAAGACTCGGGGGCTCGAGAGCTATTCTCTCAACCTTGGATTGGAGCTGATAAGCACTAAAATGGATGAGGAGAAGGTGCACCAACATGATATAGAAGAGGGGCTTCGATTCCCTAATCTATGCAAGATCAGAGGTGATAGATGGGTCGATCTGATGGAGAACTTTATGGGGTTTGAGATGGAGGTGTTATGGAGTCGGAACAAGGTTGCTACATGTGTGAACCATGATCGTAGGTCTAGAGCTCATGCATACTAAAATCTAGGGTTCTATGTTAAAACTAACAGTAAAGGCATGAATAAATAAACAAGAATAAAGAAAGGAATAAAATCTATACTAGAAATGCCATTAAATAGCTCATATTGGGTTGCTAAACCTGGAAGCAGATGAACCACCTAGAGTAGAGCTCCAACAAAGTTAGATTGCATTTTCCTCCTCCTTATCCTCGTAGACGGGACTAGGGTTGCTTATTGTCACCAAGAACACTCCAGATGAATACTTTGGGGTTATACTCTAAGAAGATGGATCAAACATCAAAAAGATGGATTGGGTCCATATTTATAGATAGAACAACGTGCTTCAGAAAAAATGATGATCATGGAGCACACGATGCTCGTCCGACTTTTCAAAGATTAATACATGATGGAGGATCATATGCTAAAGAGTATTGGTGAAGAAATCAGGTTGAGTTGATCCTTGTGCAAGGCATGAAAATCCGGTGAAGGACAAAGGATTGGTGAAGTCACTCGTCTGACCAATGGGGGTGGAAGGATAGTTGACCAGGGGGTCAATGAATGGGTTGCCCTCATGGGGCCACCTCAACCCACCACAATACAAAAAAAAGAAATGGGAAAATAGAAAATAAAAGAGAAAATGATTTATTTAAATAAAACTCAAAACATAAAAGTTGTTTATTATTTTATGAACTAATTTTATGTGATTTTTATTTATTTATAGAACCTAATATAGTAGGTATTATTATTTATATACTATTTTATAAGTATTTATTTATGTATAATTTATGTATTTATATTTTATTTACTTATTTTTATACATATCATTATATTTAGTTATTTTATTTATTAGTTATTTTATTTACAGTATTGTTTAATACATATTTACATATTTTGTAGGAATTTTATACAAGACAAAGCGAAAAGAAATGGGAAGGAAATAGAAAATAAAATATCAAATGATTTATTTAAACAAAACTCAAAACATAAAAATTGTTTATTATTTTATGAACTAATTTAATGTGATCTTTATTTATTTATAGAACTTAATAGTAGGTATTATTATTTATATACTATTTCATAGGTATTTATTTATGTATAATTTTAAAAATTATATTTTATTTACTTATTTTTATACATTTCATTATATTTATTTATTTTATTTACAGTATTGTTTAATACATATTTAGATATTTTGTAAGAACTTTATAATTTTATTTATGTACTTAAATAAAAAAATATTTTACCATATATGTACATTATATATCAATATTTGTTATATATTTTAAGTTTTTTTAATATCTTTCTTTATGTTTTTATGTTAAAATATATTTATATCGTATATACATTTATGTCAAAGAATAAAAGAGGAGTGAAAATGTAAATAACAAAATATATTAATAGTATATATAGATACACATCACTATAGTACACTAGAAAGCTGCCTTTTTCATTCTTAGCACTATTTTAATGAAACCATCTTCATTAAATAGATTATTTAATTTGAAATATAGTGGAGAAGAGTTTGGTTCAATTTGAGTTTATATGGAGAAGATATTGATATGTGAAGTTTGATTTGTCGCCTTTTCATCAGTGTGTACAAGTTACATTATGCATGATTTTTATTGGTAGTTATTGTTGTAATTTTCTATATAACAATATGTTCATGTTGAACATTTTGTTATTTGGAGTGTTGTTGAACAAGATTTTTCACAGGTCTAGAGTAATCCACACAAGGCGGGATCACAATGTCGCTGAGGCGACCCGCGAGAAATCCTAAATCAAACAACAATTAACCCACAACAGATAAATCAAGCAATGAAAGTAAATGTGCGGAGTTAAAATTTATTATAACTCTACAACAAGATGTGTATAGGTGCAAGTATGTGTAGAGGTCGAACACAGGGAGCAAGCAGGATAGAACGGGGTAAAATGCACAAGTGTGTGAATGTGAATGTTTGTCTATCTATGGTATTTTTTTGTGGGTTTTTAATTTTATATATTTTTATTTAATTTTTGATTTTATATTTTTGTATTTTGATTTTTAATTTTCTGATTTTATATTTTCTTTTATATTTTATATTTTTTTTAATATTTTTTCCAATAATAGAATATACACAAGATAAGAAATGAGAGGATAAAGGATTTATAAAAATGAGTAAAAATGCTCAAAAATCAGAAAATAAATTGTTTTGGGTCTTTTTATATTTTCTACTGTTTTTGTGATTTTTGGGGATTTTTCAGAATATTTTTGGTATTTTTAAAAGTGGAAATACAAGAAAACAGTGAATTAGCTACTAGTTGAAACTAAAATGAGGATGAAAAATATCAAATGATGTCCAAAATTACTCAAATTAATTTAATTGAAAGCTAATGAATCATAGAAGATACAAAAACTGAAAATGCATTTTTAGGATTTTGTAGAATTTTTAAGATTTTTATGAAGGTTTTTAGAGTTTTATAATTTTTAGGAGTTTTGTTTTATATTTTTTATGAATTTTGGATTGAAGTTAAAACACACTGAAAGAAACCAAATATATTTTTTTGGGATTTTTCTGGAATGTTTTTATATTTGTTATGGATTTTATAATGCAAACAGTGCTGAAAATGCAAGTTTTTGAATTTTTATAATTATGAAAATGCAATAAAAATGAAAATAAAAATACGGCGTGATAATATGGTGCAAAAGGAGCTTAAATTAATTTTTGTGGATTTTTTAGGAATTTATAGATGCATGAAATAAATAGAATCAACAAAAAGAAACTACATGCAGGCAAGGGACCTTTTGGTAAATATGCGTAAGAACAGGGGCCTGAAAGTAAATTAATCCAAAAATATATAACGTAATATAAACTCTCTGGACCGAAACTAAATACTCCAAGGTTCAAGGTTGCGCCTGCAAAAACGCCAAGTCATGTGCGCATACGCACGCGACCTGGCAGGGGGCAGAAAATGAACTTCCAAAACGTGGGGGCCTATAATGCAAAAGTCCAAGAATAATTACAAAGCCGAAGAATGTTTCTGTCTTAGCGTGTAAATACAAGAAATGGCTTGGGCTTCAGAACAAAATACCCAAAATAAGGGGCGGATCGGACAGTGCAGAGGGCGTTACTTAGACACGTGGCGAGTCCTAACGCGCCGATACCGCTTCGGCGTTGGCGGCCCAGATTAGACGATCGGTTGGAGATCGACGACCCTGGTGTGATTGATAGGATGGATGATGGCAGGCCTGGAAGAACACAAAGCAGATCGACGGCGCTGGCGCAGGAAGGAAGAACACGGCGAGGACGCGGCCAGGCCGACGTTGGAGCTTCAGAAACATCACGCACGATGCATCTCGTTCCCCTCCGACGGCACCATGAGGCCCCCGAGAGCCCCCTCGATTGGGCGACGCTCTCAAAAAGGCCACGGAGAGGCCGGAGTGCCGCTGCGTGTTGGCGAAGGAGGGCGGCTCCTGGTAGCTGTGGCGCAAGCAAAAACACGACCCCAGGAGGAGTCTCTTGGCCCCTGGTCCTGCAAAAAAAATCAAATACGACAAAAAGGGATTCCAGGGGTTGCAGGCATGCATTGAAGGTAGAATGGTGATGATAAAGAGGGTGGAAGTGGTGGCCGGAGCTCAAGAGCTCCAGCAAGGTGTTCGATGGCGGAATCGAGTGGATGATGTGATTATAAGACCTAAGAAGCACACGAGTTAAAAACCGTTATGTTTCAGTTATTGTGAACCTACCTCGGATTGCATTTGAGGTTTCGGAGGTCGGCGGAGGTTGAAATCACGGTTAACTTATGGGGCACATGTGAAGGAGATCGTCAGTGAGTAGGCAATGGCCTTTGAGATGTTGATATCTAACTAAGCTACAAAGAAAAGCATAGAAAATACACTCAATGGCCTGAAACCATGAGCATAGACCTCAACAGCCAAGCTTGGCCGGAGATGGGTGGAGACCTCCTCGGACCTCGCCTGAGTGCTCCTAGCCCAGCTGGAGGCGTCCCTGTCACCGACGTCGATCCGGAGCTGGAAGAAAGGGCTCAAAACAGGGGCCAAAAGGGGTTCAAAGGAGGACGGGAAGAGATGGGGGTTGTTTTGAAAGATGGCTATGGCGTGGAGTTCGAGGGGCGATCACGGGTGGATCGTTGATCCAAAGACCCAAATCTTCCTTGGGCGTGTATCGTGGATACACCAGGAACAAAAGTCGTGAAGGCTCTGACATAAAAGGGTGTAAGACAAGGCCTAAAAAAAACCAAGAAGATGGGACAAAACCATATCTGACTCAAGGACAGACCTCGGTCAGAGAGTTGACCGAGGTCAACCAAGGAAGAGATATGGTTGTCCACGTGGACCAACCAGAAAAAACCTTGGAAAAAATACTTATAAATTCACTTAAAAATAGGAAATGAATTAACTAAATCTTGGTTATAAAATAAAAAATGTTTATTTTTTATCAATTATTTTATAGTGATTTTTATTTATTTTTATGGGGTGTATAATTACAAGTTACCATTTATACCCCTTATAGGTATCTATATCCATATATTTTATTATTTTATTTTTATCTTGTGTTTTTAATTTCTATATTTTTGTTTATTATTTTATAAATTTATAAAATATTTATATACACTTAAATATATTTTTATTTTATTTTTCTGAAGTATTTTATGTACTTAATAAAATAAAAGTATGTATTATATAGGTATAAATATAGGTCATATAACTCTGTATTGTATTTATAAGTATTTTATTTTGAGTTTTCTTTGCATTTTTATTCTGATTTTAATGTACATATATATTATAAGTAATATTTACAAAATTATAAAAATATAAAAATACAAAAATAATAAATAAATAATAAATTGAATATTTTAATCTGTACAAGTATACCACAAGGGTCCAAAACTCAACTTTCAAACCGTAGCTCCGAAAAATATGAAACCATCTCCATTAAATAGATTATTTTATGCTATATACAATTAAAGTGAGTTTGGTACATTTCGAGTTTTTATTTGCAAGATACAGGTCTAGGAAGTTGGAGTTTTGGAATCTTATTCAGACCATAACTTTTTATCTGTACATTTTCAGTGAAATCAATTTTGTATTTTTATTCATTAAATTATCTACAACTTTCATGTACAAAGTTTCTTTATTTGATGTATAAAAAGTGGAACCAAAAATAGGTCCCAAAATAAGTAAAGAATGAATTATAAGAATAGGTATTTATACTGTGTTTTGACCTTATCTCCCCCTACTTTATTCCTTGTCGACCTAGTCATCGAAATGCCTAGGTCTCGGGGTTTCGGGTCATAAAATATTTACAATATTTTATTATTTTTCTTTTCTTTTCTTTATTCTATAATTTTGGCTTTAAAAACCGCATTTTATACAATATTTACACAATGATGCATGGATGCTAAAATGATGGATTTAATGCCATTTACACGCATTTGCTAGGGTTTTTGATGCCAAAATGATAGAATAAAGATGATGAAATGTGGCTTCATCATCCCCCTATACTTTACCTTTACTAGTCCCTAGCAAACACTTATGCAATAAGTGCAGAAAGAAAAAGAAAGAAAAGAAAAAGAAGAACGATGGATTGAATTTGACTATCAAACTTGTCTTCACAAAATCAAAGTTTGGAGCTTAAGTTAGACCGTTGGAATTTTAGTGCAGGAGGAACCTTAATGAGAACCGGATTTGAAATCCAACTGCCTCTGAGTACCCCAAAACTCTGCTCAAGTCTCCTCAATAGCCAGGTCAGAAATACTTCAACCCATACGCAAACCCTTATGACTATGAATCTGACTCGTACAGTGTAAGTGATGGTGGCTCTCCCCAACTGAAATGACAAAGAGACTGACTTCTCCAATATGACAACCCAATGATTCCCCAATCCAACAACTCATTCCTCAAGGAGCAGGGTATTCCCTTCTAAGTTCAAGTGACAACCGACCCAAGAGGAGGGGGTGAAGAGAAGAATGGACGGTAGCCAGTGTAGCTACCTATCCTAGGATGCAAGACCAGTGTAGTCAAGTCATCCAGCTGCAGGCTCACATGATTTGACTTTGAAGCTCAAGCTTGCTTATTGACTTTACAACATTTGTACACTCTGGCAGGCATTTTTATTTTTGTACAGGCATGTCCACTTTTTTGGAGTTTTTTTTTTGAAATACTATATACAACAGCATTTACATAGGGAGTTTTTCCTCTTGAGCCAATAGACTATCCCTCTTTTGAAGCTTTATTGCAACCCACGGTCTCCTATCATCGAAACTCATCATTACTGGACGGGTTGGGGTGCACTTCCCTCCCTAGAGGAGGACAAGTGTTTCCACCTGTGTGCGTCTCATACCGACAAATCCATCCTCCTCACCACTCCAACTGAGTTGAGCCATGTGAAAGGTGCAAGTGTCCGAGTTAGGTCATTATCAACAAGAGTCGTGTGTGTGCTCCGATATACTCTACTTAGGCAGTTAAGAATTCATTGAACCAAGTCCCGTGATCCTCAAAGAATTAAGTCAACTAGACCTGAAGTACCTCAATCCCGGTTCCTAAAAGGTTCCTGTTAATTAGGTAGATTTAAGGTCCAACCAAGCTCCAATCCTCGGATTTTACTTAGACTCGTTCAACTATCAAACTCAATCCGAAAAATGCTCATGCTATGCAAATGCAGAAAATATTTTTGTGATGCAATTTTCAAAGATTTTGAACTTTTTATGGATTTTTGAAAAGATGATGCATATGCATTTTTAGATTTTTCAAAAAGATTTTTCAAATGTTTTTGGATTTTAATTTTTGCAAATGTTTTTAGGATTTTTCAAAACAAAAGATTTTGGCTGAAAACTAGGTACACATATTTACACGGGAGTGCTTCTTATATTGACAAGAAGTGGATTTTAAGAATTTACAAGGGTAAGTGGTCAATTTTATAAGTATATACAATAGATTTTGGTATGATGTATGTATTCCTCAAACTTATTTGACACAGGTTTTTCAAACAATTTTAAAAACTATAGTCCAAAATAATTTTTACAATCATTTTACAATCATGTACACACATTTGAAAATCATTTTGCAAAAGTTTTACAGACAGTATATATAGATTTTTCAAATATTTTTGCAACCTTTTTTCAAACTATTTGCAAATCATTTTTCATACATTTTATTTCACACAAAGAAAATAAAATTTTATAATCAAAATGTTTTTACAAAGGTTGAAAACATGTAACAAAACGTTTTCAAAATAGTTTTCAAAAGATTTTCACAAAGATTTTCAAACTATTTTTCAAACATCTTGCAAAAATTATTTTCACCTGATTTATTAATCAGTATATACAAAAAGAATTTGAGGAATAATCACATCTTTTTATTAAGGTTTTTAATGAATTTTAATGAATGATTAGCCATATTATTAAGAAAATACGAAAGTACGAGTTATGGCTAAAGTATATACGCAGTATATACGACCCCCTATACTTAGCTTGAGCTATGTCCTCATAGATCAGAGAGAAAAGAGAATACATAACTCGTACTGAGTATAGAAAAGTCTAAAGAATAAATGGATAAGAGATGAATGAACGAAAGAATGAGAAGTTGACTGTCCCCCCTATACTTAGGATCAAATAATCCTAAGTATAGCAGACTGTACACAAAGCAGGGAGGGTCAAGGGTGGGAATGAACAGATCATACTCAGATTGTCCCCCCCCCTATACTTAGGTAAGATATCCCTAAGTATAGACAAGAAGAGGAGACAATGGAGAGGATCAAAGAATAGAATCACTCGGGATGCGTACCCCCCATACTTAGGACAAAGTACATCCTAAGTATAGAAAACTGTCTACAAGGTGCGACACCTTTCTGATAGATACAGAAGATAGAATAGGAAAAGAAGAAAAGAAGAAAAGATATCAACAGATGGAATAAGATAGAGAAGAATGTACGCATCGCTCCCCCTATACTTAGGGCAAAAGAAGCCCTAAGTATAGGCAACAACAGGAGTGATAAGACGGAACGATGAATGAACACTCGGCTCGTCCACCGCCCCTATACTTAGGACAAAGTACGTCCTAAGCAAGGCAAACACGAGAATGGGTGGACGAGCAATACGGAACAGAGAACCGAGGTACACAAGAGAATATACAACAGAGATGGATATACACAAGATCAAGAAGGTTGAAAGCTAACCTTCTTGCGAGACCGTTGAGGGATAGATCTAGTGTGGTGCAGGTCGACATCTGGGTCCACAGTGGACGGAAGCCGATCAGGGTCGACGGAGTGAAGGCCCTCAGTGGAATCAAATCGAAAGGGAACGAACTGGTCAATGAAAGTAGTCTGGCTGGGTTCGCCCTTAGTGGTCCTATGGTGTGAAGGCGCAGTCGGGTGAGTGGAAGAAGTGTGGTCAGGTCTGGCCTTGGAAGTCTCACCGATATCAAAGTGAAATGGGACGAACTCATCACCCTCAGAAGAAGTGTAATCGGAGTCGTCTTACGAGTTCTCGTCCAGGTCAAAATCAAAAGGCACGAACTCATTGGTGCAAGTAGTCGAACTCTGTTCGTCCTCTATAATCTCAACCGGATCATCTTTCTCATCAAAAGGCCCGAATTCTCGAATAAAAGCAATCAGATCAAACTCGACCTTTGGCTCATCAGTATCTACATGGACAGGAGCAGACCCATCAGTGAAAGAAGTCGAAACATGTCTGTCATGTCTAGTATCCGATTCTGCCCTCCGCTCAATGGTGTCAATCGTGTAAATCCCGCGGATGTCATCAATACAACGCCAAGTCCCAGAAGAAGGAACTCCGAGGTCCATCCTTTCCAAGTCTTCCTCAACAGGGAGGAATTCTCAGGTCTCAGTGGAGTCCAATAAACAACAAAATTCTCTGATAGTATCATCAAGGTCATGGTCCTCGAGGTCAGCTAGAACAGGTGTAGTCACATCAGGTACGGGTCTCTGGTCAACTGTGGGTGTGGTGATCGACGCTTCGCTCTCGTCAGCAGGACGGAAGCGAATCTCTCCTGATCCATAATCAATAACGACCCTTGCGGAGGCGAGGAATGGTCGTCCCAGGATGATTGGAGAGTGCTCCCCAATGGAGGTCTCCATGGGTAATACAACGAAATCAACATTGTAGCTCGTGCCCTGAATCGAAATGACGGTGTTTTCAAGGATACCCTTCGGCCTCTTTATTGATCCATCAGCAAACTAAACGATCATCCTGATTTTCTTTAGAGGCCCTAAGTGAAGAGACTGTACCAGCGAGAAGGGTAATATGATAATCGAAGCACCGCCATCGAGGAGAGTGTGATCACATGTGTGGTCAGAGATGGTGCAGCTAATGAAAGGTGTGGCAGTGGTCCTCTTCTTGGGAACGGGACAGTGTGTGATGGCGTGGCAGTGGCCATGGTCAAAATATGATGCTCAGATCTGCTCCTCCGCTTTCTCTTCTTGGGAAGAGGAGCAGATAAATCAGTCATGGCCTGCTGAAGTGGGGCACGGATAATCTCATGAATGGTGGCCACCACTTCGGGTTCAGTCAATAATTTTTTTTAATTTTTGGACCTCCTCCATACAAGGGAGGAAGTCGGAATCAGTATATACACGAGGCATGCCAAGAGCAGTCTGTACAGCGGCATCCTCGGGGTCAAAGGTGGGACAGTGTGTGAAAGGTTGTGTGGTCAAATGATCTGGAAAATGTTCCCTCTCCTCACCGTCTGAATCACCCAAGTGTCTCCCGAACTCTTTTTGGATTTTTAAATTTTTCTCATTTTTTTTGTATTTTTGGCGATTGCAAGCTCTCATGGAAATCCTCGAGTGAGCCCATATATCAAATGGTGGAATATTGTGGTCGCTCTTATTTAGGCTAGTGAGGTCGTCAATCCTCTGTCGCATATGATCCATCATTTGGGTCAAGTGCTCAAGGGTAGACTCCATGAAAGGTGACTCCAACAGATCAGTCTCAGGTGGATGTGAATGTGGATTAATTCGGAGGTGGAGGTGGATGTGGGTAGAAATCCGAGTCATGATACTGTGGCTGAGGCGGATATATACAAAAATCAGAAAAAGTAGGAGGTGGATCCTCCTGATAAAAGGGAGGTGGACTGGCTGGAGGGTACGAGGAATCCGCAAAATCCGGATAAAAATCGCTCCAGGGATCCATCTTGAAACAAGAGGAAAGTGATCGGGAGAACACGACGGTCAAGTCAAGAGATGTGATAAAAAGGAGCAAATGCGCGGAGTGATCGAGTATGCACACAAAACAATCACAAGCAAAAATGAATCAATCAAACCCTCAATTCACCTACTCAACTCGATAGATACCGAAAATTCGATCTTTTAATCTTGTCTGTTTTAGAATTAGGTGAGAAGTCAAGAAGTTGCACAAACACTTAGGGGCTCAATGGGATTTGGGCACTAATCCTTAGCGTGTGCGCGAGCAAGTAAAATGAAGACAACGAGGGGATTACTCGCCCCAATACAAGATTTTCTTTTTGGTGATTTTTAGGATCGAATAATGTTAACAGACCCAATTTTATTGATTATCACTTTTTTGGATTTTTAATAAAAATGCATGATCCTAACGGGGATTCAATTCCTTTAAGCTCCTAGGTTGGCAAAATCAGAGGGAGAGTTGGAAAAGCAATGCAAGCGGCAAACAGTGATGAATGCTAAAGCATAAATGCTCACCTTGCCTCCAGCACTCTACATGCAAGGATGCTCAGCAGAATTGAAACCTAACTATATGCAAATGCAAGCCTATGAAATCGCCCAAAGTTTCAGAAATTGCTATTATCGTGAAGAATCACAAGTCGGTCACCGATCCTCAATCCAAAAAGTCCGATCTAGACTCTCCCCTCCTCTTCTCGAAAAATCGAGTTCAGGAGTAGCGCTTGATGGGGTGGGCTCGCGACGCGGAGGCTCGAAGATGATGAAACAACTATTTAAAATTTTGACTAAGTCCAAATGCGGCTATAGGTACATGCAAGATATTAAGTATTTGGACTTAATCTATTGCAAGCAATCCTAAAACTAGGGGCTCAATCACACAAGGGAAGGAAAACAAAACTGAGAAAACAAAGGGAAAAAGATGCGATGAAAATCGTAAAATCCGCGGTGAGCCCCCAAGTGTACAAACACTTGGAAATTGGGCCCGAAAAGTCCAAAGTCCTAATGTACCTGTATTATTACAATAAATAGAGTCTCTCTCTCTCTCACACAAATTACACAAATAAATGCAGGAAGTAAATTCTACAACAAATGGTGGAGCTCGGTCTTCAAAAATCCTCTTCGTCTCCTTCAATGCTAGGCTGGCAGATGCCGGCTTCACGTGGGTGCGTAGGCACCTCGGGTGAAGCGCCTCCCTCAATCCGCGGTTCCTCGCAAAAAGTCAACAAAGAAGAGAGGTTAGACAGCTCAAAAGATATATCAAATAAAAAGCAAATAAAGCTGCAAAAATAGACAAGCAATCACAAACACGAAGAACAAAAAGTCGAACTATGCGATGTTGCTCCCCGGCAACGGCGCCATTTGTTGAACAAGATTTTTCACAGGTCTAGAGTAATCCACATAAGGCGGGATCACCATGTCGCTGAGGCGACCCGCGAGAAATCCTAATTCAAACAACAATTAACCCACAACAGATAAATCAAGCAATGAAAGTAAATGTGCGGAGTTAAAATTTATTATAACTCTACAACAAGATGTGTATAGGTGCAAGTATGTGTAGAGGTCGAACACCGGGAGCAAGCAGGATAGAACGGGGTAAAATGCACAACTGTGTGAATGTGAATGTTTGTCTATCTATGGTATTTTTTGTGGGTTTTAATTTTATATATTTTTTTATTTAATTTTTGATTTTATATTTTTGTATTTTGATTTTTAATTTTTTGATTTTATATTTTCTTTTATATTTTATATTTTTTTAATATTTTTTCCAATAATAGAATATACACAAGATAAGAAATGAGAGGATAAAGGATTTATAAAAATGAGTAAAAATGCTCAAAATCAGAAAATAAATTGTTTTTGGTCTTTTTATATTTTTCTACTGTTTTTATGATTTTTGGGGATTTTTTAGAATATTTTTGGTATTTTTAAAAGTGGAAATACAAGAAAATAGTGAATTAACTACTGGCTGAAATTAAAATGAGGATGAAAAATATCAAATGATGTCCAAAATTCCTCAAATTAATTTAATTGAAAGATAATGAATTAGAGGAGATACAGAAATTGAAAATGCATTTTTAAGATTTTTGTAGAATTTTTAAAATTTTTATGAAGGTTTTAAGAGTTTTATAATTTTTAGGAGTTTTGTTTTTTTATGAATTTCGGATTGAAGTTAAAACACACTAAAGGAAACCAAATATATTTTTTTTGGAAATTTCTGGAAAGTTTTTATATTTTTTATGGATTTTATAATGCAAACAGTGCTGAAAATGCAAGTTTTTGAATTTTATAATTATGAAAATGCAATAAAAATGAAAATAAAAATACGGCGTGATAATATGGTGCAACAGGAAATTAAATTAATTTTTGTGGATTTTTTAGGAATTTATAGATGCTTGCAATAAATAGAATCAACAAAAAGAAACTACATGCAGGCAAGGGACCTTTTGGTAAATATGCGAAAGAATAGGGGCCTGAATGTAAATTAATCCAAAAATATATAACGTAATATAAACTCTCTGGACCGAAACTAAATACTCCAACGTTCAAGGTTGCGCCTGCAAAAACGCCAAGTCACGTGCACATACGCACGTGACCTGGTAGGGGGCAGGAAATGAACTTCCAAAACGTGGGGGCCTATAATGCAAAAGTCCAAGAATAATTACAAAGCCAATGAATGTTTCAGTCTTAGCTTGTAAATACAAGAAATGGCTTGGGCTTCAGAACAAAATACCCAAAATAAGGGGCGGATCGGACGGTGCAGAGGACGTTACTTAGACACGTGGCGAGTCCAAACGCGTCGATACCACTTCGGCGTTGGCGGCCCAGATTAGAGATCGGCTGGAGATCGACGGCCCTAGTGTGCTTTATCGGACGGATGATGGCGAGCCTGGAAGAACACAAAGCAGATCGACAGCGCTGGCACGTGAAGGAAGAACACGGCGAGGACGCGGCCAGGCCAACGTTGGAGCTTCAAAAACTTCACGCACGATGCGTCTCGTTCCCCTCCGACGGCACCACGAGCCCCCTGGGAGCCCCCTCGATTGGGCGACGCTCTCAAAAAGGCCACGGAGAGGCCGGAGCGCCGCTGCGTGTTGGCGGAGGAGGGCGGCTCCTGGTAGATGTGGCGCGAGCAAAAACACGACCCCAGGAGGAGTCTCTTGGCCCCTGGACCTGTAAAAAAATCAAATAAGACAAAAAGGATTCCAGGGGTTGCAGGCGTGCAATGAAGGTAGAATGGTGATGATAAAGAGGGTGGAAGTGGTGGTCGGATCTCAAGAGCTCTGGCAAGGTGTTCGATGGCGGAATCAAGTGGACGATGTGATTATAAGACCTAAGAAGCACACGAATTAAAAACCACTACTGACATCTAACTAAGCTACAAAGAAAAGCATAGAAAATACACTCAATGGCCTGAAACCATGAGCATAGACCTCAACGGCCAAGCTTGGCCGGAGATGGGTGGAGACCTCCTCGGACCTCGCCTGAGCGCTCCTAGCCTAGCTGGAGGCGTCCCTGTCACCAACGTCGATCCGGAGCTGGAAGAAAGGGCTCAAAACAGGGGCCAAAAGGGGTTCAAAGGAGGACGGGAAGAGATGGGGGTTGTTTTGAATGATGGCTCTGGCGTGGAGTTCGAGGGGCGATCACGGGTGGATCGTTGATCCAAAGACCCAAATCTTCCTTGGGCTTGTATCTTGGATACACCAGGAACAAAAGTCGTGAAGGCTCTGACATCAAAGGGTGTAAGACAAGGCCTGGAAAAAACCAAGAAGATGGGACAAAACCATATCTGACACAAGGACAGACCTCGGTCAAAGAGTTGACCAAGGTCAATCAAGGAAGAGATCTGGTTAAAAACCTTGGAAAAAATACTTATAAATTCATTTAAAAATAAGAAATGAATTAATTAAATCTTGGTTATAAAATAAAAAATGTTTATATTTTTATCAATTATTTTATAATGATTTTTATTTATTTTTATGGGGTGTATAATTACAAGTTACCATTTATACCCCTTATAGGTATCTATATATATATTTTATTATTTTATTTTTATCTTGTGTTTTTAATTTCTATATTTTTGTTTATTATTTTATAAATTTGTAAAATATTTATATACACTTAAATATATATTTATTTTTTTGTGAAGTATTTTATGTACTTAATAAAATAAAAGTATGTATTATATAGGTATAAATATAGGTCATATACCTGTGTATTGTATTTATAAGTATTTTTATTTTGAGTTTTCTTTGCATTTTTATTCAGATTTTAATGTACATATATATTATAAGTAATATTTACACAATTATAAAAATATAAAAATACAAAAATAATAAATAAATAATAAATTGAATATTTTAATCTGTACAAGTATACCACAAGGGTCCAAAACTCAACTTTCAAACCGTAGCTCCGAAAAATACGAAATCACCTCCATTAAATAGATTATTTTATGCTATATACAATTAAAGGTGAGTTTGGTACATTAGAGTTTTATTTGCATGATACGGGTCTGGGAAGTTGGAGTTTTGGAATCTTATTCAGACCATAACTTTTTATCTGTACATTATTTTTCGGTGAAATCAATTTTGTATTTTTATTCATTAAATTATCTACAACTTTCATGTACAAAGTTTCTTTATTTGATGTATAAAAAGTGGAACCAAAAATAGGTCCCAAAATAAGTAAAGAATGAACTAAAAGAATAGGTATTTATACGGTGTTTTGACCTTATCTCCCCCTACTTTATTCCTTGTCGACCTAGTCATCGAGATGCCTAGGTCTCGGGGTTTCGGGTCATAAAATATTTACAATATTTTATTCTTTTTCTTTTCTTTTCTTTATTCTATAATTTTGGCTTTAAAAACTGCATTTTATACAATATTTACACAATGATGCATGGATGCTAAAATGATGGATTTAATGCTATTTACACGCATTTGGTAGGGATTTTGATGCCAAAATGATAGAATAAAGATGACTTCATCAAGTTTGTAAAGTGAATAATGAGTTGGTGTAAAAATGACTATTTTTAGAGTTTAATTTAGTGTTTTTATGTACAGTGTTGACCCCTATCTCCCCCTACTTTATTCCATGTCTACCCATCCAATATTGGCTTGGTCTTGGGGTTTAGGATCATTCGGTATCTTCGATACTTCATTTACTTTACTTTTCTTTTCTTTATTCTTTTATTTTGTATTTGAATGCATAGAATTATACATTAATTAAAGACTAGTTAGATGAATAAAGAATGTTAATTTCTACTAGTTATTGTTATTTGCAGGTATTTTGATAGGGTTTTAAAGATAAAATGAAAGAATAAAGGCAGATGAATGGCTATTCATCAATGACTCTAAACCATGAGACCATGTCAATATTGACCAGGTCGAGAAGGAATGAAGCAAGGGGAGATAAGGGCAAAACATTGTACAAAATACACATAAAACCGTAATTGAAAATACTCTATATAGATCATTATTACACTATTTTATTCACACTTATACACACCTGAAATAAAAAAGTTTTCAACATGAAACTTGCATATTAATATATTGGAAATTATAAAAAATAATAGCGAATAAAAATCATGCACAATGCACATGATACACACAGATGAAAAAGACGTAAACAAAACTTCATTGATCAATATATGCTCTACATGAACTCAAATTGAACAAATTAAATTATCTATTTAGTTAAATGGTTTCATTGAAAAAGAAGCTAAAATACGAAAGTTGTCTTTTGGGGGTATTATTGTACTGGAGCATCTGTATAAATAACATATTATTTATTTATATTTTTACTTTAAGATATTTATAAATAGTTTTATATATTATTTAAACATATTAAAAGTATAACATAAATAAAAAGGTTATAAATATTCCAAAATAAATAATACATTGTAATGCATAGGTATATTATTCCTATAATGTATATACATGTATTTTTTATGCATACAAGCATACCAAATCTGTGATTCATCCCTCTTAAAGTTCAAAATATAGCCTTGTTCCCGAGTAATTAGAAGCATATTTCCACCAATATTGCACAATTAGAATTCATGCATGCATTGATAACATCTGCATTTTAGCATTTACATCTGCATGAAATAAGAAGCCATAATCACCTATAAAAATCAATTATCTTTATATATTTTACACTAACTCTAAATCCCATAAATTCACTCTATGATGTATATATTACTAATAATAATACAAGAAAAATAACAAAAAAATGCTAACCTGTAAAATTGACAAATAAAACCCCAAACCAAGTTTTGAGACCCATGGACCTTAGAATGCACATATCTCTCTCATACAACCTCTGATCTAGGTCTAGTTACTTTTAAAATAATATACATTTAGAGACCTTCAAAATTAGACCAATTTCATTAAAATCAGAGCTCGTATGCAAAGCCGGGTTTGGGCCCCCATTGTATACTATATGTATGTATATTTGTACCCTTGTATTTTATTACTTTATTCGACCTCGTTTCGGTTTTTGGTCATCATGAAACTTGTAGATCTCATTGAGATATATTTCATGTTTTGAGTTTTATCAAATTCGATCATTTTCTCCCTCTTATTTCACATTCTTCCTCAGTCAATCTGATTGGGCCACGTGGTGCCCTCTGGTTGTGCCACGCTGCCCACTCATTCACCTACCACACGCTCCCCTCTTGGCCGTTGGATTGGACCCATGCCCTCCAGATCTCAGTCGTCCGTGACCGCATCACCTTGTAGCTGTCTGATCAAGGCTCAGATCGCATTTGGGTCGTTCGCAAATGCCTCCACCTCCTTGCGCCACGCATCACACCCATAGCCACCTGATGGCTTCCTCTTCCTTCAGATCTCGGCCATCCATTCCGCAACCTATTTCAGTCGTTTGATCTTCTCCTTGATCTCATCCATGTCGTTCGTCTTCGCATTAACCTCAGAGTGCCATATGGTTGCGTCTCCACCACTAGATCTTCTCCAGTACTCCTCCAACTGTGTTGTTCATTCCTTCTCAAATCTTGACCCTCCGATCCTACACCAGATCTCATCACAACTGTTCCTTCCGCCCATACCTATGTCTGCCACGTGGCAACCTCCATCACCCTTCAATCACACAGCTCTGATTTAATCCTAACCCTTCCTTAGAGCCTCGCTCTAGATCGTTGGATCCCTAGATCCAACGGTCGAGGTGTCGTCCTCTACCTCTACAAACACCTTGCCCACTTCGCCCCACCGTGCATCGTCTCCTCCCCCATCCTATTTTTGTCACCATTCCAGCCACCTTCTCCACCCAATGATCACCCCACGACGTAGCCCCGACATCCCTCATCCTCGCCAGAACCCACGATCACCATGATAGCCTCTCCCTCGCTCCACAAACCCCATGAATATCACGCCTCCCATCGCTTGGACCTCCACCTTTTTCCTTTAAATACTCCACCATCAATCACCTTCGACCCTATCCGCCTTAGCACGAGGTACCCTAGAGCTCTCCTAAACCTATCTGTGACAGAGATTTGGACTAAGAGGGCGCGACAATGGTGGTCCACCTCTGGTGAGATCCGCGACGTATCTTCGCCGTGTAGCAGCTCCTCTGACGAGATGCTCGAGCTCGGGATGCTATCGACCCTCGAGCGAGGACCAGACTCTCCACCGCGAGCCTCCATTCCCAGGTAGCTTCATCCATTCCTCCTCCAATCTTCATCTTCGTCCCCTTTTGAATTTCTTGCCTTTTTCTCGCCTTCTCTGCTTTTCATCTCCTCCGATTGATCATCGCTTGAGCCCCTCCTTGGAGCTCTGATCTTCACGCACCCATTCATTTGCCCCCATGACCTGTTGCACCACTTCCGACCAAAGCTCCGTCATCCATGGTGGAAGAACACCATCTCCCGATCACCACTTCGCCTCACAGGCCTCACCACACTCACAACAATTCCACGAACACAGGCACCATATTTTTTCGCACCCACTAACGCTGTAGGTACCACCTTCTTCACTGATCGGAGTCGTCGTAGGAGCTCCATCGAGCTTCATCATCTCTAGCCTACAGACCTCCCCAGCTTCAGCCAGAGCCTCCGACGACTCCCCGACGCTTCCACGATCAGTCCCAGCTGCTCAGGAGCATCCAACGACCTTCACCGACCACGAGAGAAGGCGGCATCTGAGAGCCTTTCGTCAGAGCACAGCCACGTCCGGCGCAGGAGGTGGCGGTACGGAGGAGATGACGCACAATAACTTTTGGATCATCTTGATCTAACGGTCCTCGTCGTGACACGTCGCCATCGCCTGCTACTACAACCGTCGTTGGATAGTGAGGCTCTAACGACCTGCATTAAGCCACGTCGTCATCTCCAGGATTCATTACCATCATTAGATATATCTCGATCTGACGGATCCACAGCGTGCTGCGTCCTCTACTTCAGCAACCGTTGTCTCAACCTTGATCTAACGGTCCAAGGTGCGCCACGCATCGCCCTCCGAGCCTCTTCGTCGACCCTTATGCTTGAAGAACATGAAGCACGCCTGAGCCTCCAGATAACCCGAGCCTCAGTCCGAGCCTTTAAAGCCTCCGAGCCTAGCACCTTACGTGTTCTCGTGTGGGCTGGGTATTTTGCACAGAGGCCCCTAAAAATTTTTAATATTACATTTGAATATTTGCCAAGCGTATCACATGAGGCGCACATGTTCCTGTGGACATTTTGCATTCCTACCCCAATATTATAGGTATTTGCACTTTAGTCCCTATATGCACATTTTAATTTGAGCAAATTCAATTTCTGTTTACATTTCAGTCCCAGTATTTTCACACATATTTAGGTATTCATTTAGCATTATTTTTAAATTCCAAAAATTGCATGTTGTAGGTAAACTTGAGCTTTATCTTTGTGAACATGTGTCATATTTTTGTGAGCATTGAAGAATTTAATATTATTTATTTTGTGGAAATTGACATAGTTTGTCCACTGTGTGACACTGTGTAACTTTTATTCCATATTAGTTTATTTGTTGCACCATAAATCACCATAAAATCACAATAGGCTTATTTAAGTTGTTCTACACTATGCCAAAAAATAAAACCATTTGCACGCATAAAGAGGCCTGAATAAATTATTTGGTCTTTTGCTAAATTGATTTTTAATAGGTCCAATATATATCAAGTTTTAGGTCTATCAATTTTCCTAGATTCCTTTCACATAGAACTATCTAGGATAATTTTTATATCTGAAAATAAGGTTATTTGGTATTTATTAAAATTAATTTTGCAAAACTACCCTACATTCATATTAGATTTATATTTAATTCATTTAGAGTCTAAAAATTCCAAAAACATTGCAGTAGCTTAGTTGCATTGCATATCATCTTTTGACCAAGTTTCATTATTTTTGGACTTCATTTGACAATAATTTGTGATTTAACCTCTTGAAATTGCATTGTCTTTCCTTTAGTTGCGTCAAAAAATTATTAAAACACCAAGAAAATATTCTCCTAAAAATATAAAATTGAAATTGACTTCAAATTCACCTAAGGAGAAAGCTGCCTCCCTGAGTTCGACCTTGGTCTTGCCCAAGTAAAATAAATTTTCCACTTTCATGTAATTCGATTAATCAAAGTGGTTTTGAATAGTCCGAAGTGATCTGACTACAATGAACATCATTAAAATTTAATAGTTAATTCGGTTGAATTAAGTAGGGTAACCGGAGGCTCTTCAAATGACGTCGTTGTCGGGGAGGCACAACTTAGGTTAATTTTTAGGAAATTTTGATTTTAGATTTTCCATCCCCGGGTAGTCTGATTCCCGGCCTTTCTTGTGATTATTTTCTGTTCAATTTTTATTCGTATATTCTTTGTCGTCTGCCATCTGACCTCTATTTATTTTTGTGCGAGGAATATGAGGAGTTGAAGGTGCTTCACCAAGTGAGACAAGGAACCTGCATTGAAATAATTTGAGTGTTTATGTGAGGACTTGTAATTTTTCTGTTATATTCTTTGCATCTTCCAGTGGTTCCTGTTTAGGTTCTCGCACGTGTAAGTCATAATAAAACGTGTCCACGTGTGTTGTGTGGTTACTTTATGTAGAATAGGAGTTGCACTTGCGTCTCTTAAAGCTATATTAGGACCGTTTGTGCTCGTAAAATTCTAGGATCACACTTCACACTTAAAAGACGCACTTAGACCGCAGGACTTAACCAAATCTAATATGTTCTTCACTCGCTAATAGAACTGCTTGTCTAGGAGAGGTTTTTTTGCATGCATTTCATATAGTGTAAAATTCAATTCTGTTTTGCATCCTACATACGAAGCGTGAGGTCACTGTAAGTCTTCTACACTTGGCAAACATCATTGTTTTATCGTGTATCGGCTTTTCTCGACTCCCTCTCCCTTGGTTTTTTAAACTTAGGGTTAAAGGAAATTGGGACTAGACGGTAGGCATGCCTTCTGTGTTAGATTAATCAAGTGATCATCTAGCTTAAATCGGGACTGCTAAACAAATTGACCAAAAAATAAAATAAAATCAGAAATTCTATTTGCCGGAGAGTAACCCCGACCTTGATTACATGCTGAGTGAGGGTACAAAGTGTGTGTGTGTGTGTGTGTGTGTGTGTGTGTGCAACCTAAGGCAGAGCCAAATCCCCGCCTTCCATGTCACGTACCCCGATCCTAGCAAATATCACAAGTTGAATTCTTTCAGGTTCACTGACTAGCACCAAGTAACCTCCGCATGTCCGCACGTAGATAGGGTGAACCAGCGGTGCTCCACGACAAGTTGCTAGTAACCCTTCAAGGTGAAGTCCCGGCTTTGTCAACCTCCGCCTGCTCCAGAAGGTAGATAGGGGCAGGTCTCTGAACTCCTCAGCTTGGTATAGGAGCGAAGAAAGGAAGGGCGCCGGTATCTTATGCGACAGGTTAAACAGGGAAGACGCATCCGGCTTTGAGCTGACTTCCCTATAGGCCACGTAACCTATGCTACTTGTCTGAAAAATCACACTTAAAATCAACTAGACTAATCGGACCCTATTTCGAGTCCTTTACCGTGTTGAGTGTGAAAATCAGGGTCTATGATTCTTTTACTTGCTTCAGGCAAGAGTAAAATCTTATCTTTACACTTATACTCCTGACTCTTCCTTCTGCTACCAAGATGACTGACTGGGGAGGATATCTACTCATGCTTTGCAAATCTCTCCTTGATCCCCTAACGAAGTTCGTATTCATCAGCCCAAGCACAACTTGGGCCAACCCGAGCTCATGACCCTCTTGAGTTCGGGATCCATCACCCTCAGGATGGTTACCCTCAAACCATCCCTTTTATCTCCTCTCATCTCACCGAGGAAACACCATCACCTCGGTGAGAATGTCTTCATTAATACATCCTCTGCCTAGACCAATTTCATTACCCATGTGAAGAAAATGAACCAGAGACCAAGATACCTCCTGAGAGACCTCTGGAGAAAGAGGAACATAGAGATGATCCGATACATCAAATAATTTCCCGCTTAGCTGTAGCCGAACAGCAGAATGTAGATCTTGTGGCGAGGATGGGATAGGTGATCAAGGTGGGTAGAATTGACATATCGATGGTGGATGCCTACAACCCAGCTGAGATTGAGATACATAATTAGCTTGTACCTGAGGTACCCTGAGAGGCATTCGAGCTGATGCCCCATTTTTTGAGTTTGTTACTGAAGTTTAATGGGAATGCCACCAAAGAACCATATGCTTTCCTGATAGACTTCGAGCTGGTTTGCAACAACCTTAGTCACCCTAGGGTTGGACAAGACTACATCAGGTCGAAGGCTACCCCGTTTGCCTTAGGAGATAAGGCTGCTCATTGGCTGAAGATTCTCGGGGTTAGATGTACAACATGGGCACAATTCAAAGATTTATTTCTGAAGAAGTTCTATCCACTCAGTAGGACTAACCATATGAGGACTAAGATCGCTAGCTTTTCCCAAGGTCCACAGAACCATTTCATGAAGCATGGGATAGATTCAATGATTTGATCCAAAAATGCCCATGCCATGGCATTACCAAGGTGATCTTAGTCCAAACCTTGTTATGTGGCATGACCCTGAAAATGCAATGGTTAGTAAGCGTAGACTGTGGAGGTAGCTATCTGAACAAGAATGAAAATATCATATGGAAGATTCTAGAGCAGATGGCAGAAACAGGCAGATCTCAGGCCACCAGGGCCTATCAGTTGTCTCCTTCAAGCATATCTAATGAGACAACCGAGAGGACTGTAGCGGATCTGACAGATGACCTCATCCCTAGCATGGGGATAATAGCTGATAAGCTCGCCATGGTAGAGTAGATCTACAAGAGGGCCACTAACCTTGAGGTGCTTTCACGATTACCGAAACAAGTGGAGGAATTGACTGAGAAGGTAGCCAAGATACAACTACCTACCCTTTATGCACTACATGTGCCTATACATCGAGTCCATCTTGTATAGGAGCAGGTACAGGGGCCTCAGGGTAGCTGGGTAGAGGAGCAACAACACACTTAACAGGAGCATCATGAACCCTCACAGGTGGAGATAGTTTACGAGGAGCCTCTGCAAGTGTTCGAGATCAATATGTTGTGGTACAACCATGACCCCGTCAACAGATAGTTGGGGATAGGGAATGGTCAGCCACACTAACCTTCCCTAGCTTACCAGGAGACCAGCTCCGTCCCCGCTCCGCGCTTTGTACAGTCCCGACCTGGACAAGGGTACCAGCCTCAACAGCACCAGCAGCAGCACACGTTCCACTCAAGCCAGCAGGGCCCTCCATCACCTTCCCAGCAGCAGTATTGGTACGGCCAGGAGGGCCAATATAGACACGTGTCCTATAGTCAGCAGCAACAAGTCCTGCCCACTAGTGAATTGGAGCCCTTAACTTGGAGATCCAGACCCTGACTTATAGAGTCCAGCAGATACAGAATAATTACCTGGATATATGAACTGATCTAAACCGCATTTCATTCACCCAGGATCAGCAGATGGTGCCAAAGACCCCGATTCCCGCCCAGGCTCAGACCAACCCAAATAGCATAAATCAGGGTTTGAACCAACCACGAGATCGGGTATACTATTCAGATAACTCTCTATCTGAACATGAGATCCTTTCGTACGATAATGTTAATCATATGTCCCTCAGGAGCGGAAGGACCATGATCATATCTGATCGGGCACAGGCAAAGGAGGAAGATGCTGCCAAGTCTCTACCTGAAGAGAACTTGGAGGTAGAGAGCAGCAGCACCACCACCCTCAACAGAAGAAGAGGATTTCCAAGTCCTCGAAGAATAAGGAGAAGAGCACCAGCAGTGAGTCCAGCAAAACCAATGAGGAGCTCGCACCTCTATATGAGGAGGACATTCCAAAAGTCATAAAAGACGCATCACATGTTTCGCAACTGCAATTTCTTTCTCGTCCGAGTCAGAGTCATAGTCAGTGTCAGAGTCCTGTAAAGAACTTAGTTTTCCATTTCAGTGAAGATCTTGCAGCTTCAGAATCTGAGTTATCTTCAATAATCCCTTTCCCCAAGCCCTTAAGGGTGGAAAGAAGAAAACTAAAAAAATCCAAAAAGATGATCCTAAGATGGCAGAGTTTTGCAATGAGTATATCAAGGTCACAATCCTCTTTGGTAAGTATGTGGACATGATACGTGCATTCCAGAAATACCTTAAGGTGAGATGCACACCTACTAGGGTCAGCAGGAAGATCAAAAGCCGTGTTAAGAAGCACGTTTTGTCAGTAGCTACTACTTGCGCCATAAAGAATGTGTTTCCAAGGAAACGAAGAGACATGGGTACCCATTATGTGGTGAGTCATGTCGATGACACCGTGTTTGCACGCACTCTCCTAGATATTGGATCCTCAATTAACTTGATGCCTACAACCCTCTATGAGCGGCTAAGTCTAGGACCTCTTAGGAAATCTAGAGCATTACTCTAGTTTGCAGATAAATAAATCAAGAGGTCTCAGGGAGAATTGAGGAATGTTATCATCAAAATCGAGGGCTGGGATTACATGGTGGACTTTACAATCCTTGATATGGAGACCCCTCGAAACTGAAGAGATTCCCAGATCATCCTAGGAAGGCCCTTCCTCAAAACAACGGGGGACTTATTTTATTATAAGATTGGGAAGATTCAGTTCCAAACTCCAGACGGAGATGATGAACTTGAGATGAAGCATACAATGTGGTAGAGGCCAGATTTAGAATCCAGCACCAAGTACTCTTCTTTAGAAGAAGATTGTGTTCATGTAGACACCATTAGGCCATAGAGACGGAACCTAGCCAGCACCGATGAGTCCCTCCCCTTTGGAGAAGATCTTGTGCATGAGACAGTTTGCGAGAACCTTAGGAATGAGTACGTCACATAAAATGCATCCTCCTACATCTTTGATGACATAGAGGCCTGGCTGGGCCTGTCGGTCCTTCCCTCTTTAGGACAATCAGAAGATGAGGATGATGAGTTGGACGTGGCTTTTGCCGATTGCTTGGAGACTTTTGATGATCCGACTCCAGAGCTAAATGATTTGGTGGCAGTTACTTCAAAGATAAATCCAGCCACTACCAGCACAGAGCCAGAATTGGTTGAGCCAGACTTCCTTGATGATCACACCTTGCCTGAGCTCAAACCATTACCCACAACCCTTTAATACTCCTTCCTTACGGGATAAGAGAGGAAGTATCAGGTCATCATCAGCTCACGATTATCGAGGAGCAAGAAACGCGCTTGCTAGAGATCCTGGAGAAAATTCGCAAGGCGATAGACTGGAGCATCTCCGATCTCCACGGGATAAATACCGCTCTGTGTTCGCACCATATCTACTTAGAGAATGAAGCTAAACCCTCTCATGAATTTCAACGTAGGTTGAATCCAAATTTAGGAGAGGTCGTGAAGAAGGAGATTGAGAAATGGTACGACGCGGCTTTCATTTACCCCATCTCGGATTCCAAGTGGGTGGCACCTATCCACGTTGTCCCAAAAAAGTCGGGAATTCAAACGACCACTAACGAGGACAGAGAGGAAATCATGACACGAGTACCCACATCGTGGCGTGTGTTTGTGGATTACTGATGACCCGAAAAATCACCCGAACAACTAAGGGTAGATAAAAATAGAGCTAAGGTCGTTGCGACCTCAGTCACTCGAGCAATCAGTCGGATCAATCAAGAAAATAAAGTGCAGACCACCAAAATAAGGTAAAAATCAAATAATAAAAATAGCAGTCCTGGCTATTGGATTAGCCTGGTATAGCGACCAGGGTCGGACTCAGGGAGCACGTGATGGCCTTGCGGCGTACGAAGTAGTCTAAAAGAAGAAATAAAATAAAGGTATTTTTGGTGGATTTTTAATCTTTTTATTTTTTTTGGAATTTTAATTCAATAAAAGAAATAAGAAAACAAATAAACAAGCCAATACAACCAATTATTTAGCCATTCAAAAATCACCCAAAAATCAAACAAATATGTTTTTAAGTTTTTTATATTTTTCTCTATTTTTGGTTATTTTTTGGTATTTTTCTGATTTTTATTGAATTTTATAAAAATCAAACAAGGTGGAAAATAAGAGGGATTGTTCAGTCAGGTGTCAAGGGCCAATTTAAAATGCAAAATGGCCCTATTAGCACCTAAGTAATTTTCCTGTAAAGATCATAACACAAGGGAAATTTGGCCACTGGAATTATTATTTTTTGATTTTTCTTTTAATTATTAGAATTTTTATGGGTTTTTAGGGGTTTTGTAATTTTTATAGATTTTATAAAGCCAAAAATGACCAAAAGAAACACTACCTAATTTGTTTTGTAATTTTTAGAGGTGTTTTAATATTTTTTGTGAATTTTAACGTTAGACAGTAACAAAAATGAGTGTTTTTGAATTTTTAAAAGTAATAAATGAAATCAAACATGTCTCCAAAATTTATAGAAAATTTTACACCATGGCAGGAGCCATGGATCCAATTTTCATTAAATTTGGAGTTGGTTTGCTATTTTATTAAAAATAAAAATAAGGGTACAGTACACAGGGACCTGTACGCAAATAGTAGAAAGTCCAGGGGGTCCGGTGCAATTTCTCCACGAAATCACGTGCGAGGCACATGACCTGGGCACTCAGGGACCTATTTTCAAGGAAACTAAAGTTCCTGGACTATTTAGTAACACGTACTAAAAGTCCAGGGGCTTCAGTGTAAAATACCCAATATATCAAACACATGCGCAATTAAACCATTCACAGGGGTATTTATGCAAATACTAAAAAGTTAATTTCATTCAATAACCCTAGAACATCAAGGCTATACATGCAATTAACCCAGACAATCACGTGTCGAAGCACGTGTTCCACTACAGGCAGGGGTCTAAAAGCAAATACCAGAAATGACAGGGTCCTCTATGCAAATTACCCTACTGAAATAAAGTTTCTAAAATATTTACAGGACTACAAATTAACATCTAAAAAGCTAAGGGCCTAAGAAGTAATATACCCTTTATTAAATCGAGGGACGGATGGCTGCCACGTGGAGATCCAACGGTCGTAGGAGGGTGGCGCCTCAACACAGGAGCCCTCGGTTCTGATCGAACGGCTGCGGGCTCACCACGTGGCTGATCTGACGGTCCTCGCACGCTGTGGATGAACCTCGCTACATCGACGGTCACAATCACTCCTCCAAGGATCGAACGGTGATGGCTGCTCCTGGCGTGGACGTCTGAGATCCAATCTGGAGCTGGAGGGGGAATCGGATGGCTCTGGAAGGTCCTCGATGAACTAGATGCCGGCGAGGTTCGCCGGACTCGTGTGGGTGCTGGAGGCCTCCTCGCGGGCTGCTACTGATTGGAGAAGAGTCGCCTTGGGCTCCCGCGTCGAATGGAATCCTCCGATGACGCGACGGAGCTCCGGAGAGCTCAGGCGACGTCGGCAGAGGCGGAGGTGATGTGCCTGAGTGTCGAGCCCTCAGATGGGCTCCTATGGTCAAGCAAAATGACGCAACACACTCCTGGGTCGAGGGCAAAATGCCTCGACCTGGTTAGGGGTGGTGAATGTGATCGGCGCGTCGGGGCGAAGGGGTTCCGGCGAGGCGACGGCGGAGGAACCCCAAATCCCAGCTCCTGTGCGAGCTGGGTTGGATGAGTGGGTGGAGAAGGTGCGCGGAGGGAAGGAGGAGATAAAGGGAGATTCCGATGATCGAACGGGTGGCTAGGGTGGTCGGAATCGGCGATGAATGGCGTCGGAGCGAATTGGGTGTAAATCGAAATTAAAGAAACAAAGGAAGAAAGAGAGCTACCTAATGGACGCAATCGACTGTGGAAGAGCAGGGGCTGCTCGTGGTCCTAGCCTCAAGGGTCGTCGGTGCCCGAGGCTCGAGCGTCACCTCCAGGCGGCGCACGGTGGCGCGTAGCTGCCGGATCGATGGTCCTCCACTCCTTCCTCGCTGCAACACGGCCTGGAGCGAGCTGTCACTCTCGCGAAGGCTATGGAGGTCCTAGGGTGGCGTGAAATGATCCAAAGATGCTTGAGGAAGGAGGCGGAGCTCGGACTTTATACGGCAAGGGGTCCGGCTAAATCAGGTCGGGCAGGGCACGGCGAGGTGCGGATCCCGATGCAATCAACCGGGCAAGGATCTCGGATGCACGAGGAAGAAATAGCGCCCGGGGTTTACGGATTTTGTAGGCGGATCGTGCTGGGAAAAATTAGTGAAATCGGGTCAGGATCAAGGATCCGCGGGGGAGAGTTGACCGGGGGGTCAACGTCCCCGTGGACCAATCAGGGATGGCCACGTGGAAATGTTCTAAAAATTGATTTAAAAATAGAAAATGGTCGAATTATTAAAAACTCAAAACACGAAAACGTTTATTTTAATTTTTTCTATTTTTTGTGATTTTTAATTATTTTTATAAAATAAAAAAAAGGTATTTACACTATAGTGTTATATATAGGTATATATACAATATAGCTTTTTAATTTTTGATTTTTAATTTGCTATTTTTATACATTTTTATTCCCATTTTATATTTTGTTTATTTATAGCATAAAATTAGGAATAAAAAGGTACTTTTATTTTATTTGTATTATTTATATACAAGGATTAAATAAATAGATATATACATCTATATACGTGGTATATGTACAATATTCTTTTTGGGTTTTTAATTTTGTTCTTTTTATTTAATTTTTGTTTTTATAGTTTTATTTTATTTATTTACATAATGAAATATAGAATATACACAAATTTTGTGGGATTTTAATTTATTTATTTACAAAGCTAAATAAATATAGATAAGTGTATAATGTACAAGGTGAATATACACAAGTGGATATTTTTATTTTCTTTTTAAATTTTTTTCTATTTTTACTTGGATTTTATATTTATAAATATATACCAATATATACAATCCCATTTTATTCTATTTTTGAAGGAAAATATTCTTATTATATTATAGGTATATTTACACATGAGCTCCCTATCTCTCTCTACTTTGGCTTTTATGCGGTCAGGCCCATGTTGAGCCCTCCCTTGGGATTAGGTCGCTCAATATTTATTCTAAATATCTCCCTCTTTTTCTTTTGTCTCTTTATTCATTTATTTTTGCACAAAAACATGCTAATTATTAAACTTTATACAATGCATGTCTTGTGGTAAGTATTTGTATTTACACCTATCTACATGTATTTGCAAAGGTTTTTGTAGCTAAAATATAAGAATAAAGAGTGATGAATGAGTATTCATCACCCCCCTATACTTAACTTTGCTAGTCCCTTAGCAAACACTTATTTGAAAAAGAAGTGAAAAAGAGAAAGAAAAAGAAAAAGAGGAGAATATACATGGATTAAGGTTGATTATTAAACTCGCCTTCATTAAATTGAAATATGGAGCTCGATCAGATCTTTGGATTATTAATGTGTCAGAACCTTATTTGGACTTAAGCTTAAAATTCAACAGCCTTTAAGTTCCACCAATCTATGGACAAGACTCCTCAATAAACCAGATCAGAACAAGTCTACATACACAAACTCTAATGACCATGAATCTTTCCATGCAGTGTAAGTGATATGTAGCTCCCCAACTCAGAAGTAACAAAGAAACAACCTCCCCCAACCTGGTAACTCTAATGCCTCGGTCTAGCAACTCTTTCCTCTAGAAGCGAGGTATTCCCTTCTAAGTTCAAGTGCAACCGGCTCAAGAAGAGGGGGAAGAAGATGAAGAATGGACCATGACCAGTGTAGCTGAGTCTCCCGCTGCAAGCTTCATGAGATGTAACATGTATATCATAAGCTTTTGCTTTATTTGACTATATACACTCCGGTGGGATTATTAAATTTTCAATCCGACCCACCAATTTTTTGGAGTTCTTTTCTTTTTGCACATTTTTTTCATGTGCAACTGTACAACATATCTACATGGTGCAGCATATATACAAGGATTTTTTCCTCTTGAGCCAGTAGACTATCCGTCTTTTGAAGCTTTATTGCAACCCACAACTTCTATCTTTAGCCTTCATCACCACTAGACCAAGTTGAGGTGAACTTCCTTCACTAAAAGAAGAAGAGAGGTTCCTCCTAGAAGTACTACCCTCATATGCTACCCCAAGCCAAAGGAAACTGCCTCCTCACCACCTCATCCGCGGAGAGCTATGTGTAAAGTGTTGGTGCAAGTCAAGCCATTGTCTCTAAAAGTCATGCGTGTGTTGTTAAGTGCTCTACTTAGGCTCATCAAGATGACATATGCTCATAACCTAGTGGACTCAAAGAATTAAGTCCCACTAGACCTGAAAAGCCTTAACCCTAAGCCCTATAAGGTTCCTCTTAGAATTAGGTGGATTAAGATCTTAATCAAGCTCCATTTCCCAATTTAATTCCAGGCTAGTTTAAATGTCAACTATGATCCAGGAAAAACTATACAAGTATTTACAAAGATGCTATTTACAAATATTTACAATCGTGCAAAACCATGAATGTATGCATGAATGCAAGTTTTGCAAAATATTTACAAACATTTACACAAGGTTTTTGCAAACTTTTTGTTTTCAAAACATTTTGGAAAAATTTTGTACTATATACAAAATTTTTGCTATGAAAATATTTATAAATCCTTTACACAAATCATTTTACAATCATTTTTACAAAAATAATTTGTATAAATAAGTATATGCAAAATGAATTTTATATACAAGGGAGAAAAATTTTAAATTTTATGGGTTTTTAGCCATTTTTATTTATTCACACACTCACACAAAGTACGAGTTATGGCTAAAGTTTATATGAAATATATACACACCCTCCTATACTTAGCTCGAACGATGTCCTCAGAGTGATCAAGAGCGATGAAGAAGACATAACTCGTGCTTAGTATAGGGAAGTGAAAAGGAATGGCTAGATACAGAGATGAATGAAAGAATAAAATAAGGAGAACTCGGTGGTTTCCCCCTATACTTAGGATCAAGTAATCCTAAGTATAGCAAGCTGTACATGAAGGGAAATCCGAGTGAAGGATGTACAGAATCTGCCCCCCCCCCCTATACTTAGGGTGAAATATCCCTAAGTATAGGCAGCAAAACAGGGGTAGAAAGAACGAAAAGAATAACCTAAGGTCCTACATCCCCCCTATACTTAGGGTAAAGTACACCCTAAGTATAGCATAATCATAAGATGAGAAAAGGGATGTGGGACTAAAGAATAGAGTGATATGGACAACTGGATCTATACAGGTCGGAAGAACAGTGATAATCAGGCATGAGATGCAATAGATGTGAGTCAAGAGACCACATCTCACGCAAAATGAATAGGGGTAACATCTATGACCCGCGGCTCATGATCTAGAAATGGCTTGAGCCGCTGGCCGTTCACTCGAAAGGTACTCTCAGAAGACAACTCAGATATGTCAATACTCTCATTGTCGTGTACCTTTCTCACAAGATAAGGTCCCTTCCATTTGCTCTGTAGCTTCCCTGGAAATAGACGAAGCCTAGCGTCAAACAGCCATACTCTCTGTCCAGGCTCAAAATGCTTGTGGCTGATATGAGAATCATGCCACTCTTTCACTCTCTCCATATACTGTAGGCTGTTTGAGAAGGCGGTATCACGAAGCTCCTCCAGGGCTGCTAACTCTGCCATCCTCTGGTCTCCTACACTATCTGGATCCAAAAGAATGTCTGTAACTGCCCAAAGTGACATGTGCCTCAACTCAACTGGTAAATGGCACGGCTTGCCATAAACGAGACGAAAGGGAGATGTGCCCAAAGGTGTCTTGAAAGACGTCCTATATGCCCACAAGACCGAGTCGAAAAGCTGTGACCAATCCTTTCGGTCAGGGCGGACGACTTTCTGCAAAATAGTCTTGATCTCCCTGTTCGACATCTCGGCTAGACCATTCGTATGTGGATGGTATGGAGTGGCAACTCGATGGTCTATGCCGAACTCGCTGGCAAGTGCCTTCACCTGGTCGTTGATGAAATGAGACCCCCCATCAGATATCAATACTCGAGGTATCCCGAACCGCGTGATGATGTGCTTTCTCAAAAATCTGCAAACTGTCCTGGCATCGGCGGTTCGGGCGGGGATGGCCTCAACCCAACGACTCACATAATCAACGGCCAACAGAATGTACTCAAATCCCTGACTCTTAGGGAATGGACCCATGAAACCGATGCCCCATGCGTCAAAAACCTCACAGAAATGAATGGGCTGCATCGGCAACATATCACGCTGCCCACAAGTGCCCATCCTCTGACAGTCAGTACACCTCTTCACGAACTCATCAGAGTCCTTGAAGAGAGTAGGCCACCATAGGCCGGATTGGAGCACTTTCTATGTCGTTCTTCTCCATGAGTGATGTCCTCCTGCCTCAAGCTTGTGGCAGTAAGTGAGGACGCTGTGATGCTCCTCCTGAGGAATGCACCTATGCCAGATACTATCCCCTCCCTCATGGTAAAGGATGGGATCCTCCCAATGGTAAAACTTGGCCTTCGTGAGGAAGGTCTCAAGTTTCTGCCTGAGCCAATCTTGTGGAACTTTCTTGGCGACAAGATAGTTCACAATATCAGCGTACCATGGGAGCGAGGCGATAACAAGGATCGCCTCATCTGGAAAGGTCTCATAAATAGGGACAATCTTCTCAGAATCCTCAAGATACTCCAATCGGGAGAGATGATCTGCCACCACATTCTTGACTCCAGGCTTATCCTTGATCTCAATGTCGAACTCCTGGAGTAGAAGGATCCATCTAGTCAGTCTAGCCTTGGCATCCTTCTTTGCCATGAGGTACCTGATGGCGGTATGATTAGTATACAAGATCACTCTAGATCCAATAATGTACGATCTGAACTTATCTAGGGCGAAGACTACGGCTAGCATCTCCTTCTCTGTGACTGTGTAATTCCGCTGCGCGGAATCCAATGTGCGGCTAGAATAGTGGATAGCAAATGGGACTCCATTGTTGGAAATGCGAGCCCACGGCGAGCCATTATGCAATAAATGTTATTGCAATTCACTCCTTAATCTGAAATGAAGAACGAATAATTTGCATAATAGGTCCCTTAGTACAATTAGGGTTATGTACCATGGCCATCTTAACGATCATATAGCTGTTGATTCAATTATTGAATCATAGAGGCTGGTGCTTAGATGAATATCTAAAGAGTTAGATTGAGGACTCATCAAGCACCGTCAGATGATTGTTAAGAGATGATCTCCAGCCTGACTAGGAGATGGCAATCCTTATCTCTAAAGGCTGATATCTGACCGACCTCTTGATGCAGGTCCTCTGCATAGGAATAGAGATTCGGAGGTGTCAGATTAGTTAGGTCAAAGAGTTGACTTAACGAGATCGAGATAACCAAAGTCCTATATCATATGCTGTCATGATATAGGCACGCATCCTCTGACCGGAGACAGATGTGTTGCTATATGTCTAAGTATGTACATTTGGCAGACCAATAGGTTGATGACCTAATCAAGGTCTATACACCGGGGCGCTGGTGTGCATATAAGGGCATATGAGTAATACGATCTCTCAAAGGGATCATACAGGTTCAGTTACTGAACCGGAAGACATGAGCTCACTCATGAGATATTGGGAAGAATCAAATTCCGTGCGCACGGTCGTCTCGCTTTGAAAGCTTGACTGAATTTGTAGGTTTGATATATACTTTTGGAAAGTATATGATCAAGACCTAGGTATGATACATGCTTTTGGAAAGTATATGATCGATACCGACTCCCAATGATCGAATGAGAAACTTACTGATAAAACCATGAAGTAGACAGTATAAAGTTGATCGAATACTTCGGGTTTAGTCTGAGTCTTCCAGTATGCAGGATGTACAGGTATTGGGAATACCTGAGGGTGATGTGATCATAAACGATTGTATAACCATGACGCTTCCATTCCTAGGGAGTGATGAAACGGGTCTGGATTTTAGTGACTCCTCTCAGTAGAGAAGTGATCTGATCTTGGTCCAAGTATTGGACATTGATCTGAATGTGATTCAGATACAATGAGAAGATTAGATTTACGGTCTTGATTTAATCAAGCATCTATGGGAGGCCCGCGATCTGGATTTGAGATACGATCTCAATATCCATGTCACTATACGTGGAACAATACAATCGCCCTGTCCTTATCTCCAAGTATCTGCGGAGAAAGCGCATTATTCTTGAAGGAGTTCATGGATAATTCTATTGTTGATATATGTATCCGAGCATTGAGAAAATGGATAATTAAATGTGATTTAATTATAATGAGTAATATGAATTTGATTCATATTATAAAGAGAGTTATCTTAGATAATTAAATGAGATTTAATTATCAAAGATGTAAATAATGTGAATGTGATTCATATTATTTGGACACAAGAGAATAGAGATCCAAGATGATTAAATATGATTTAATTATCATGGATATAAATAATGTGGATAGCAATATCCATATTAGTCATATATATTATAAATGTGATTTATAATATATAAGAGAGAGCTATTTGTAATTTACATTTGTTAATTAAATGTTAATGTGAATTGAATTCACATTGGACATCAAATTGAAAATGTAATTTACATTTTGTTTTGGGTTGTGAATATGATTCACAAATTTTCAATGGCATGATTGCAATGTTCACAAAATAAATTGGATTTATTTTTTGAAATAATTTGCAACAAAAGTTGTTGCAAATAATGGAGATTACATAAAAGGTGAAATAGCCACCTTCCTAATGGAGGAGGGTGGACGGCCACCACTCCCATTAGGAAAGGGAGGCCGTCCCCCCTCTCCACATGGAAGGAGGCTATCTCTCCTTTCATTATCTCCATATATTGATGATTTAATTTTGTAATTAAATTGTGTTGATTTATCAACATATATTTAATTTAAATTAAATTAATTGTTGTTGTCTTTTTAGCAACAAATCATGACCATTGAAAGAAACACAAATTGATGTGGACCATTGGATTTGTGTTGACACATGGATTGAGATCCATGGATCCCAAAACCCTATAAAAGAAGAGGCACCCCATTGCTCTTCTTGAGACACATAAGTTGAGGCAACAAATCTCTCTCTCTCTCTCTCTCAATCTCTCTACACGTCCTCTCTCCATCTCTCTCATGTGGCCGTCCACCATGGATGCCCTAGAGAGGTTCTCCATCGCCGCGGCATCGTCGTTATGCTGCCCGATGGTTTGCTCGTGGATCTCCGTCTCCTTCGGTGCGCCCCGCTCGTGAAGAAGACATCGGATCTCGTGTGTCGAGATCAGGAGATCCGCCGCTTGGATCATCAACATGGATTGCGAGAAGCACGCGGTTCATCCCCGCGCTCGCAAGCGTCTCCTCCGATGGATCGGACTTGAGACAGGAGGTCTCTTCGTTTAGAGACTTGATCGCAACCACGCTTCAAGAGGTAAACCTAATACTTGGTTGTGGTTTAGACGAAACGATTCGAGAAGTGTTCTTGGATCATGTGGTTTCGTCGCATGAAAATTTTTTAATTTCCGCTGCATAGAACAACTAGTGCGACTAGTCGTTCTTTGTCGTATTCGATACGACGATCACGCTTCCGTGATGCGCTTGAGGATCTAACCATATCCTTCAAGTGGTATCAGAGCCTTAGGTCGGTGGTTTTGGATACGATCCATAAACCGAGGACGACTTGGGTTCATTAGGGTTTGCGAAAGTTTTCTTGCATTTCATTTTCGCATCTCCATTTTGATATTATTTTAGGCACTGTTTAAATTGTTTAAACACGAAAATAATATTTGGATTTTATTCCCCATTAAATAAGGAAACCGTAGGATCTGAGTTTGCGTGATTTCGATTCCGTTTGCTCTAGATATGCTCATTTTAGTGAACATGTATCCACTGTTTCGGGGACTGCGGATCATGACGTAATTAAGATTTTAATTGCGGATTTGATACGCCTTGAAATGCGTGCAAATCACTTGGGTTCTGTTGTAAATCAAGTTAGCAAACTTTAGAAATTTACTTTGCTGATTTGGATTTAAATTGATTGAGATATGATATTTTTAGTAAGTGAGGGTCACTGCTGAAAATACTTTCCTAATCAAGAACCTAGTGATTGTCATTTAATTAATTAGTGAAATTAAATTGTTTAATTTCCGGGAATAATTATGCATAAATATTTGTGAAATATTTAATGATAATTATGTCCTTAAATGACTTTGCCCTAACCAACAAATGATTAGATGTGATCTAGATCAAGATTGGTTACATGATCTACATGATCAACATTCCAACAAACATGTTGCTTGAATAGGACTTGGGATTTGTTTAGCAAATCTCATTATAATGTTAGTCAAAAATGTTTTGATTATTACTATATGGTACAATTTCGGTTGAAGAACCGATGATCATCTCAAGTACAAATTAATCAATTTGGCATTATCCTTTCCCGAGGCGGATATGGTG
This sequence comes from Ottelia alismoides, assembly GCA_037367405.1. Classification (NCBI taxonomy): domain Eukaryota; kingdom Viridiplantae; phylum Streptophyta; class Magnoliopsida; order Alismatales; family Hydrocharitaceae; genus Ottelia; species Ottelia alismoides. The sequence goes on along the minus strand of JAZKJV010000196.1, from coordinate 1,339,760 downwards.
CCTAGTCGGAGAGCATTGGGGTTGCGGGTTGCAACGTATGTGGTCCGTCCCACTCTCGTCGGTACTGGCCATGACAGCGGGTAGGGTCGGGATAATGTCCGAGGGATTAAGATGTATTTTTCTAATTATTAAAATTCGAAATAATACGTATTTGAGATAATACCATTATTCAAGTAACTATTAAAATGTTTGTTGGATATTAATTGGATCATTAATTTAATATGATTAGATTAATTGGAATCCAATTAAGATTGAAATACTCTAATATTATTAGAGTTAATAATTCCCTTGGAAGAATTAATTATGTGAATGTGATTCACGATAATTAATTAAATTTCGAATATGAGGTGGAGGATCACATAAGTGACATCCATGGTCTCCCGTCAAGGCGAAGGGTTCCGTCGCCAGGGATTGTATGTGGGAGACGCCTGTCCGAAGTGACAACTCCTGTATGCAAGCGCATCTGGATCGGACTCTTTGCTTCTCGAAAGAGTAAGGCCGTATACGTAGTGACCCCAATATCGGATCCTCATATTATTGGGGCGATATTGGATTGCGTATAGCGAGTACTATTCCTGTTGACGGTTGGTTCAATTAACAACGGGTCAACATCGCCTTAGGGGTGGTGGGCTCGGGTGTTAAAGACCGAATTGGGAGATGCAAGTTGGACTTGCAAAGCGGAATGTGTTCCCGCTTCTTTTTATCCGAGTTGCAGATTCTCATATTATTGGGATGTAACAAAGATAAGGAAGGAGATCCCAGATCTTGTTGAGATATAATGGTAAGTATATCTCTTACATTGAAAGTGATTAAGGGAATGAACTTTCAGTGTTGACAAGACAAGACAACTTTGATATAAAAAATCCTAAATCAAAGTAAAATATATATATTTATATATTTATGCAAATTTCTTATTTCAGATAATCCTTCATTAAAACCCACTCAATGATATACTCAATAATAACCAGTGAAATATCTTGGATTGGACTCATGATCCAGATATTGTACTTGCAGTTGGACACATAATGTATGTGGTTGCAATGAGCATGTTTCCTCATAATAATGAGGAATGACAATTAAATAGATAATAAGACTACAACCCTAGGGTTTGTATGTCTCTATAGTCTTGATCTCTCATCGGATGTACTTTGGAAGTGACATGTCGATGATGATCGCAATTGTCAAATAATCCTTATAAAATTTATGAAGATATTCGGGCATACATATGTGCTCTTGACATTTAACATGAATGAGATGGTTCACTGCATCATGCAGAATGGTGGCTCTATAAGAGATGGTGTATTCAAATTGTTTGAGTACCTACCTGAACCTATGTTTTAAGAGTTTAGATGGATGTAGATGATGAGTGTCATCATTCTACTATCTATACTCTGGTCATTCATGAAGCTTCATAATATTCATATTGTATGAATTTAATGAAGCATGTATAAATGTTGAAATGCTCTTACATAAGAGATCCTTAGTCTTAAGCAATGGTTGCTTATAGATAAAGGGAGCGCAGTGGAAGCATGGGTTGGACCCGAGTAAGAAGTATGGTCAAAGAGTTGACTATACATCTATGACTTCCATATGTCATCCGAAGAGTTGGATGAATGCCAATACTGCAATAAGTTGATGTGTTGATAGTATGACTATCAAGTCTATCTAGAATCCTTAGAGAAGGACTCGGATGGAGCATCAGATTAATCTACATAAATCATTGATAAGATAAAGTCAAATAATTGTATCTCAATCTTCTGATGACATTTGCAATAGGTTGCATATGTTTTAGAAGACTGGAAAAATTTGAGGTTTATAGTTATCCACATGGATATTGATGCAATTGTTGCAACAATCTCTGTTGGATTGATAGACTTGTTAATTTCAGTGGGAGAGTCCTTAGTCTTAGAGAATGTCTCTATGACCTAGATATAAGAATACACTCATTGTTTGTTTCTAAATGTTGGAAATAAACATGAATTCTGAGGTAGAACTATCATAAAAGGTTATGATGGAGATATTTCAGATAGTAATCTAAAATCTAGTGGACTCCACTAAATTAGAAAATTAATGAATGGTTCATTAACATTTCTAAATACTGAAATTAAACCTTAAGATCAATAGGAGGATGAAGATCATTTGACAATGATCTAGCATCAAGCCTTGGACATTTGTCTATTGATTTGATCAATAGACTAGTAAGAGATGAAACTTTAGAATGTCTAAAATTTCAAAACTTACATACTTATGAATATTGTATTCAAAGAAAAAAATGTGCAATACACCCTTCTTAGAGAAAGGTGTAAGATGTCAAGGTATTCAGGATCTCATACATATTGATGTATGTAGATCATCTATATCATAGTAAACATTATGGATATGTGATATCTGTTGATGATTATGTATGATATGAGATTTCTTCTCTTCACCTAAGAAACCTTTGAAATGTTCAAAGATTTCATTATTTTTGGTTTAAAACCAAAAGTTTGAAGGAAGATAAAATGAATTTGATCTAATCTAGGTAGCAAGTACCTGTTAGATAAATTCAAAGAATACCTTATAAGAGATATGAATATCATTTCTATCTCAATCCTCCTAACACACCTTAACTCAATAGAGTTATAGGCAGATACAATTGGATCATGTGTGACATGATCTTATCAATGATGAATTTTAGCATAATTATCCCTTAGTTTCCAGGTATATATGTGTAGTAGAGACTACAATGTATATCCTTAATAAGGTTCCATGCAAGATGGAATCTAGCACTTGAGAGTGTTGCTTCATTAGGAAAATAAAGGATGGTATTGGATACCTACTTTATGATCTTGAGATTCTTGAAATATCTCATCTCTGAGAATGTGATTCTTGGAGGTTGAGACTCTTGAGAATCAAGATAAAAATGAAGTGTAGGAACTCATTTAATCTTGAAAAGATAATGAGGCTCCTAAAAAAATTGGAAACTAAAAGGATAATTGAAGATGAAACACTAAAACCTCTTCAAATAAGTTTGAGGATGGATTCCATGTGTCAGAGAAATCTGACAATGATCGAACTTCATGTGATGAAGCTTCTGAAGATCATAGCATGGATAGATGGATGTTAGCAATAAAAGTCTAATGTAGACTTCATGTACAAGTGTTGTATATGGACCCTCGAGGATCCACCTATATGGGTAAGACCCGTAAAGGTGTAAATGGATCTTCAAGAGAAAGGGAACCTGATGAGAAGGTACATACCTTCAAAGCATAGTTCGTAGCAATGAGCTACACATGGAAGAGAAGACATTGCTTGCAATGAGACCTGTTTTTCGGTGAACATGCTTAAAATCATCAGAATATTGCTAACCTTAGCTACAAAACTTGACTATTGCATCTTCGAGATGTAAGTCCAGATTGCATTCCTCTATGAATATCTCTCTGAGGATATTCACATGAAGTAGCCCCAGGGCTTCATGGTTGAGGAAAGCAAGGTGTGCAAGATAAGGAATCCATCTAAGGATTCAAATAAGCTTCTTTGAGATGGACCATAAGATTTGATGAAATTATAAATGTTATGATTTCAAATAAAATCTTGATGAGTCATGCGAAGCTTAGTGGGATTGCCTATGTGTTCATTGCGCTAAATATAGATGATATCCTGATCATTTAAAATGATATAAGGATAATAATAAGTGTTTTATAATCTGGTTATTCCATATCTTGAAATATGATTTCAAAGATACCTCTTAGATCTTAGTTCTGAAGTTGTTCAGAAGCCAAGAGAAGAGGATAATTGGACTGTCACATTTGTAGTATACCTTGGACATATTCTATTCAAAGAAATTCCAAGAAAGGCTTCTAACCCTTAAGATATGGTACTGACCTATCTTAAGGGATAGCACCTCAAAGAGTTGAGGAAGTAAATGCTACAACTACTTGCACTTGTGCATTAGTTACGAGAAGCTGAGTGTATGCTAGAGTGTACAAATACCAGATGTCTGTCATGCAGTGGGAGTAGTAAATTGTTACTAATCCTACTGTAGAGATAAAACACTTGATTGCAGTAATAACAAAATCTTCATAGATGAGGAGATTTTTGAGATAGTAATCTCAAAGTCTTATCTTCAAAAGTTTAAGACCATGTAGATAGTGATCTATAAAGGTCTAAACTTTAGATACCTTAGGAGATAGAGATCTCCGGGAATGAAGGTATTCTAATAAGGATTATGGGGATACTGGTTATGATGTCAGGGACAATGTAACCAACTAGATTGAGTATTGGTTGCATGAGATGCGATATTCGCATTAGATGCGAGCACTGTTACTGGGGATATGCAAGTGCCGTAAAAGGACTTGGCATAGTCTCGCGGGAACAGAGTGACTGATCAGCTTACCTAGCTATTTTCTAAATAGCCTATGATTGTCACATGAGTGCGGGTTTAAATGATTAGCCCATTAATGGCTCTTTGGGCTAGTGGGAGATTGTTGGAAATGCGAGCCCACGGCGAGCCATTATGCAATAAATGTTATTGCAATTCACTCCTTAATCTGAAATGAAGAATGAATAATTTGCATAATAGGTCCCTTAGTACAATTAGGGTTATGTACCATGGCCATCTTAACGATCATACAGCTGTTGATTCAATTATTGAATCATAGAGGCTGGTGCTTAGATGAATATCTAAAGAGTTAGATTGAGGACTCATCAAGCACCGTCAGATGATTGTTAAGAGATGATCTCCAGCCTGAGTAGGAGATGGCAATCCTTATCTCTGAAGGCTGATATCTGACCGACCTCTTGATGCAGGTCCTCTGCATAGGAATAGAGATTCGGAGGTGTCAGATTAGTTAGGTCAAAGAGTTGACTTAACGAGATCGAGATAACCAAAGTCCTATATCATATGCTGTCATGATATAGGCACGCATCCTCTGACCGGAGACAGATGTGTTGCTATATGTCTAAGTATGTACATTTGGCAGGCCAATAGGTTGATGACCTAATCAAGGTCTATACAGCGGCGCGCTGGTGTGCATATAAGGGCATATGAGTAATACGATCTCTCAAAGGGATCATACAGGTTCAATTACTGAACCGGAAGACATGAGCTCACTCATGAGATATTGGGAAGAATCAAATTCCGTGCGCACGGTCGTCTCGCTTTGAAAGCTTGACTGAATTTGTAGGTTTGATATATACTTTTGGAAAGTATATGATCAAGACCTAGGTATGATACATGCTTTTGGAAAGTATATGATCGATACCGACTCCCAATGATCGAATGAGAAACTTACTGATAAAACCATGAAGTAGACAGTATAAAGTTGATCGAATACTTCGGGTTTAGTCTGAGTCTTCCAGTATGCAGGATGTACAGGTATTGGGAATACCTGAGGGTGATGTGATCATAAACGATTGTATAACCATGACGCTTCCATTCCTAGGGAGTGATGAAACGGGTCTGGATTTTAGTGACTCCTCTCAGTAGAGAAGTGATCTGATCTTGGTCCAAGTATTGGACATTGATCTGAATGTGATTCAGATACAATGAGAAGATTAGATTTACGGTCTTGATTTAATCAAGCATCTATGGGAGGCCCGCGATCTGGATTTGAGATACGATCTCAATATCCATGTCACTATACGTGGAACAATACAATCGCCCTGTCCTTATCTCCAAGTATCTGCGGAGAAAGCGCATTATCCTTGAAGGAGTTCATGGATAATTCTATTGTTGATATATGTATCCGAGCATTGAGAAAATGGATAATTAAATGTGATTTAATTATAATGAGTAATATGAATTTGATTCATATTATAAAGAGAGTTATCTTAGATAATTAAATGAGATTTAATTATCAAAGATGTAAATAATGTGAATGTGATTCATATTATTTGGACACAAGAGAATAGAGATCCAAGATGATTAAATATGATTTAATTATCATGGATATAAATAATGTGGATAGCAATATCCATATTAGTCATATATATTATAAATGTGATTTATAATATATAAGAGAGAGCTATTTGTAATTTACATTTGTTAATTAAATGTTAATGTGAATTGAATTCACATTGGACATCAAATTGAAAATGTAATTTACATTTTGTTTTGGGTTGTGAATATGATTCACAAATTTTCAATGGCATGATTGCAATGTTCACAAAATAAATTGGATTTATTTTTTGAAATAATTTGCAACAAAAGTTGTTGCAAATAATGGAGATTACATAAAAGGTGAAATAGCCACCTTCCTAATGGAGGAGGGTGGACGGCCACCACTCCCATTAGGAAAGGGAGGCCGTCCCCCCTCTCCACATGGAAGGAGGCTATCTCTCCTTTCATTATCTCCATATATTGATGATTTAATTTTGTAATTAAATTGTGTTGATTTATCAACATATATTTAATTTAAATTAAATTAATTGTTGTTGTCTTTTTAGCAACAAATCATGACCATTGAAAGAAACACAAATTGATGTGGACCATTGGATTTGTGTTGACACATGGATTGAGATCCATGGATCCCAAAACCCTATAAAAGAAGAGGCACCCCATTGCTCTTCTTGAGACACATAAGTTGAGGCAACAAATCTCTCTCTCTCTCTCAATCTCTCTACACGTCCTCTCTCCATCTCTCTCATGTGGCCGTCCACCATGGATGCCCTAGAGAGGTTCTCCATCGCCGCGGCATCGTCGTTATGCTGCCCGATGGTTTGCTCGTGGATCTCCGTCTCCTTCGGTGCGCCCCGCTCGTGAAGAAGACATCGGATCTCGTGTGTCGAGATCAGGAGATCCGCCGCTTGGATCATCAACATGGATTGCGAGAAGCACGCGGTTCATCCCCGCGCTCACAAGCGTCTCCTCCGATGGATCGGACTTGAGACAGGAGGTCTCTTCGTTTAGAGACTTGATCACAACCACGCTTCAAGAGGTAAACCTAATACTTGGTTGTGGTTTAGACGAAACGATTCGAGAAGTGTTCTTGGATCATGTGGTTTCGTCGCATGAAAATTTTTTAATTTCCGCTGCATAGAACAACTAGTGCGACTAGTTGTTCTTTGTCGTATTCGATACGACGATCACGCTTCCGTGATGCGCTTGAGGATCTAACCATATCCTTCATCCATCCCTCCTCTGTCCCAGCACAGCCCCTACGGCAAAATCAGAGGCATCCATCATGATCTCGAATGGGAGAGACCAATCTGGTGGCTGAAGGACAGGAGCCTCAACAACACATCTCTTGAGAGTCTCGAAGGACGAAAGAGACTTGTCGTCGACAAGGAACTCGGTGTCTTTCGTCAGCAGGTCAATCAACGGTCGGGCAATCTTACTGAAATCAAGAATGAATCGTCGATAGAACCTGACGTGCCCTAGGAATGATCGTAACTGTCGCAGATTGGACGGCGGTGTGAGTTTTCTAATGACATCTACCTTGGCCGGATCAACCCCCATGCCCCTGTTGGAGATGATATGGCCAAGCACCGTCCCTTGAGTCACCATAAAGTGACTCTTCTCCCAAGATAACACCAAGTGAACCTCTACACATCGCTGAAGGACACGGTCTAGGCAGTCAAGACAGGAGTCTAATCCGTCGCCGTAGACCGAGAAATCATCCATGAAGACCTCCAAGCACTCCCCTACCATGTCCGAAAAGATCGATAGCATGCATCTCTGAAAAGTCGCAGGGGCATTGCATAGCCCAAATGGCATGCGTCGGAAGGCGCATGTGCCGAAGGGACAGGTAAAGGTAGTCTTGTCCTGGTCCTTAGGAGCGATGGCCACCTGGTTGTAGCCCGAGTACCCATCCAGAAAACAATAATGGCTCTTCCCTGCCAGTCTCTCAATGATCTGATCAATAAAGGGCAGGGGAAATGATCCTTCTTGGTGGCCTGATTGAGTCATCTGTAATCCACGCAGACGCTCCAAGAAGTGGGTACTCGTGTAGCGATCTCATCTCCGGACTCCGTGACCACTGTAGTGATGCCCGTCTTCTTGGGCACCACATGCAAAGGGCTGACCCACTTGGAGTCGGAGATGGGATATATAAAATCGGCACTCCACCACTTCGAAATTTCCTTCATGACAACCTCTCTCAGATTCGGGTTCAGCCGTCGCTGGAACTCACGCGACGGCTTTGCCTCATCTTCGAGATAGATGTGGTGAGAGCACAGAGCCGGACTGATCCCCTGGAGACCTGCTACGCTCCATCCTATCGCCTTGCGGTTCTTTTCAAGAACCCCCATCAAACGGGATTCCTGCTCTCCAGTCAAATCGGCTGAGATAATGACTGGGTACATCTCATGCTCACCCGCAAGGAACCTATACTTCAGCGACGCAGGAAGTGGATTCAGCTCTGGACAAACTGGTGCTGGCAAATCTGGCTTCGAAAGAAGCCGTGTGTATGCTGCCAAACCTTCCCGGGAGAATGAGAACTTACTCTCACAAACTGGATCTGGAGAAGGCCGCTCAACTGAACAGTCTCTGCTCTGCTCGGCATCTACCTCCTCCCTATCTGAAGGCTCAGTGGAAGTCAGATCTGGTATGTAATCATCACAATCTGACCAATCAGACTCTGACTCCGAGGGATCTGTGTCATCCAAGGTGGCATTAGCACCACCATCATCACAAGAATCTGTCTCACGGTCGAGAACCGGCTCTGCTGCCTCTGAAGTATCCTGGACCAGGAATGCGCTCTCCAAGCTCTCCTCTGTTGTCATCTCTGCATCAGCGGAATCTGAAAGTGAGAGGATGGCCTGTGCGTCGGGATCTGCCCAAACTGCCTCATCGTCTGTAATCACAAAGTCGCAGTCTTGGTGGATGACTAGCCCGGCATCTGTCATCTGCTCTATATCTGAAGTAGTCTCTGAGCAAGATCTGTCTCTAGCTCTGTTGTCCTCGACCATCTCTATTTGTACACTTTCGCCCTCGACGCGAAAGTATACCTTCCCGTTATCATGGTCGGTCACTACCTAGAATGATGGGGGTATCGGTCACTGACTCAGGGATCTCCATGTCCAACACTACGAAGTCCACGGGGAATTGCAGGCCCTGAATCGTGACGGTAACGTCTCTAAGCAACCCCTTCGGCCTCTTGACAGATCGATCAGCAAACTGAAGGATTGTCCTGCTCTGTCTAAGAGTGCCCAACTCGAAACGGTCGAGAAGGGCTGCCAGAAGTAGGTTGATCGACGATCTGCTATCTAGTAGAGTACGGTCGAACCTCTGCCCTCTGATATGGCATCTGACATAAGGGGCTCCTGAATCTGGCGTCTTGGCTGGCAATCGGTTCTGGATTGCGAAACAAGTGGCTTTCGTCAGCACGTGGATCTCTGAGTGGTGGTTCCTCCTCTTCCTCCAGACTGTAGTCCTGTCTCTAAGGGAACGCTGAAGAAGAGGGATGTGCTGCAAAGCCTCCTGAAGAGTCAGTTGTATATGAAACTGATCTATCATCTGCTGGCTGAACTCTTCCTGCTCTCTCTTTTTGGGATTTTCTTTTTTCTTCCCCTTCCCCCTTTGAAGGGCTCTAGGGAAGGGGATCACAGGGTCCTTCTCAGATGAAGGACTAGGAAAGGGTCTAAGTGGTTCGACGACCGGATCCACACATACATCATGCACCACAGTGGGACCAAAAGAAAATAAACCCTTTCCTTTATTCACAGAAATGTTCCGAGATACATCAGAAGTAGGAAAAACAACAGGAATCTCAGAACTTGGTGGCATCAGTACCACCATCGGTTGGAAGACTCGCGGCCTCAGTACCGCGCTCTGGCTCGGCATCCTGGGTGGCCTCAGTACCACCTCCTCCATCTGGTGAAATGGCGGTCTCAGTACTGCCGGTGAGATCAGCATCCGTGGTGGCGTCAGTACCACCGTCATCATCTCTAGCGGCCTCAGTACCGCTCTCCTCTTCGTCTCGTGCTCTGGAAGTGTCCTCGTGGTGTAGCTCAGACGAGGCATCGTCTGCTGGCATCCTACCGCTCCTAAGTGTGACAAAGTCAGTATCAAAAAGATGTGCAGACATATCACCAAAAGTATCACTAGGAGTGGCATACTTAGTACAAGCTACCTGCTCAGATTTCCTCTTTAGATTGTTGGGGTTCGGCTCAATCTGGGCAGGGATGGCGTCCTTCCCTCTCACGATGTCCCGCATCTCCTGGCGGAAATCATCCATCTCCCGTCGAAAGGTAGCCTGCTGATCTGTAAGAAGGTTGGCTATGTCATCCAAGACAGGGCTCTCATGGGAACCCGACGGGTAGCCTCTCTGGTAGTGAGGTTGTTGGTGCTGGAGCTACTGTGGGTGAGAGGGGTACTGCTGAGGATGATACTGCTGCTGAGGCTGATCACGCCTCCAAGGTTGTCCCTGCTGATGGGGACGAGGACTATACCGTGGTGACTGTTGCGGCTGGGTATATGTTGGGGGCTGCTGCTGCTGGTGATCCCTTTGATGGCTGTACTGGCCACCCTGTGCTGACGGCTGCTACTGGGGCTGGGCACCTCCGGCCGCCCAACGGAATCCGGGATGGTCTCGTCGGATACCGGGTTGGGGAGGTCGTACCAAATCCCGTTGACATCCATCAACGGCTCTGCATCGTAGGGGTCTGGCGGGAGTACTGCTAGAGGCTGATCCGGCTGGTATACCACCATCTGCATGTCTGGAGACGGTGGTGACTGGTAGGTTGGCTGCGGCTGCTGGTACGGCTCCGCCTGTACAAGATGAACCTGTCTAGGCTGTTGGTGGGAGCTAGAGCCCTGGGATTGGCTACCGGAACCACTCGGATCGCCTCGTGCCTGAAGACGAGGCTGTGAAGCCGTCTGTGCCTCCTGGAGACACATGAGCTGTGTCTTTAGGTCACTCAGAGTCTGTGCCATCTGCTCCATCTGTGTGATGCCCTGGCACTGCTTTTTCTCAATAATCTCCATCCGGTCCAGCTTCTCGCTGATAATCCCCATGTCTGCGGCAGTGGACTCGGCCAGTGCTACGGCTACTGCGGACGAACTGGATGGACCGGCGTCGACCCATGCTATCCTCTGATACTGCACGGTCTGTAGTTGTTGGGGTCTGCCCTGAGTGTACAATCTGGTCTGGGACATCACCATATAGTTCTCAGCTATCTCCTCGTAGATGGCCCAGACCTGATCGTGATCCTTGGCGAAGTAAGACCCACCACAAGAAGCGTTCACCAAGCCCTAAAGCTCTGGTGTCAGCCTGCTGAAAAAGCTCTGAACAAGGTTCGGTTTGGAAATGTCGTGGTGCGGGCATCTGTCAGTCAGCTCTCTGAACCTCTCCCATGCCTCGTGAAACTGCTTGTTGGGGAGCATGGAGAAGTTGCTGATCAGGGCTCTAGTGGCGTTCGTCCGCCCGAGTGGATAGTACTTGTTCAAGTACTCGGTGCGGAGCTGCTCCCAAGTGTAGACGAACTTCCCCAAGTGCTTCAGCCAGGTGGCTGCTCTGTCTGCTAAGGAGAAGGGGAAGGCAATCATACGTATGGTATCCTGGTCCACTTGGCGATCGTGGACAGTAATGCAGATCATCTCGAACTCCTGCAGGTGGAGATGGGGCTCCTCAGTAGCCAGCCCATGGAACCGGGGTAGGAGCTGAAGTGTGTTCGGGGGGAACTTGAAGTCCCCCACGATGGCTGGTAGCACCACCCAACGGTGCGTCAGAGTCGATCCGGGGTTGTGACTCTCTCGTATCGGTCTCGGAGGTCCTGCTCCTGCTGCTGCGGCTGCTGCTACGGCTGCTGCCGCGGCTGCGGCTGCTGCGGCAACTGCCGCATCGTCGGGTCCTCCTCCGCGGTTCTCGCGGTCGGCTCTCAACTGCTCAAGCTCTCTCCTCATCTCTATCATGAATGCCCCCTGATCCCTCAACTGCTGCTGTACTGACACAAGGGAGGCGATCAAGGTGGAGTTGATCGAACCCTGGTCCAGAACGAAATGCTCCTGCTGCGGACATCTGGGGTGATCATCACTAGCGCCGGCCATGGTCTCTGAAAAAGCAAAAGACCCAAACTCAGGTGCTGAAAAATCATCTGTCTGTCTCTCCTCTGGCACTAGTATCTCGGTATCAGAAGAAGAAGGGTGATCGAGGGGGAACAAGGCGGAGTCGTACTCAGGTTCGGAGAGTGGGTCTGAGCTCCCACGAACCGACCTTGATGAATGGACTGGAGTGCTAAAAAGCTGTGCAGCCAGACGCTGCCTAAGAGACCTCCTGCCCATCATCGTGATCTGGCGAGTAATGCGGATGGGATCTGGAAAAACTATGATCACAAGCAAACCTCCAATTCACCAACGCAACACGAGCTGAAGACCGTAAAGGCTCGGTCAATTATCTTGTCAATTTTATTTTGGTGAACAATCAAGATATCAGAGCGATTACGTGACCTGTTGGGATACCCGATACTTTCCCAACCGATTGTCCCGCACAGAAGAGTCGATAATCAGTTGAGAAGAGTATCGGAGGGCTCTACCTAGTGTTCGGGGTCACTCTCTCGCACAATCAAACCAATCAATGAGGGGGTTGCTCTCCCCAAGACAAATTTTTAAGTCAGGTGTCTTTTAGGGTCAATAGTCTTAGCAGTCCCAATTTTATGTTTTTTCTTTTTAGGTATTTTTAATAAAAATCAAACGCCTAACGAATTTTTCGATTCTCCTGATTATTAAGTCCAAACAGGGGGGAGAAGATGAAAAAGCCGATGCGCAAAAATCAATGATGCATGCAGAGTAAGAAATGTGTACCTGACTCCAGCAGTCTACATGCAAGATGATCCGCGCAGAATTTAAAAGACAGGAATAAAACTACCTAAATGGTGCAGGCGGAAAACCGAGTCCCTAATCAGCAGTGCTACTCGAAAGAACGGCTAGCCGACCGCCAGCCTCCAATCCAAAGAGTCTGGTCTAGACCCACCCTTCCTCTTCTCGACAGGTCGAGTTCAGGAGTAGCGCTTAACAGGGCAGGCTCACAGCGCGTAGGCTCGGAGGTGATGGAACGGCTATTTTATTAATTTTTTATTATAGGTCCAATTATCGCACTATAGGAACATGCAATTATATTAGGGTGTTTGGATCCTATGAATTACGTCACAATCAAGCAGAAAATCCTAAAGCTAGGGGCTCGAAAATCTGCGTGAAACCGGAAAAGGCAGGAAAGAAATAAAACCAGGAAAAAGCCGCGAAAAACCGAACTAGCTAAGGGGTCCCCCGAGCACACCGGTGCTCGGCGAAACAGACCCCGAAAGTCTAAGTCTATGTCTGTCCCTGTCTTATTACAAGAGTTCAAATATTACTGAAATAAATCCTAATATAAACTATGCTACTCCGCGGCTATTCTGCGGCTCCCACACTTCTGCTCGCTCCTTGCGCTCCACTGCAGCTCTGTAGAGAAGAGAGCCACCTTCGACTCTCGCGGTTGCATCGGCTTCCGAAGAAGCCGCCTCGATCCTCGGGCCCTCGTAAGAAAACAAACACAAGTAGTTAGACCGGATTATTTAAACAATTATGCAAATAAATGATATATACAAAATATGCACAAAAAGCAGCAGAAAAGAAAACCGCGGGAAAAATCGAAAACCGACTACTAAGTTGTGCTCCCCGGCAACGATGTTATTCTGATGACCCGAAAAATCACCCGAACAACTAAGGGTAGATAAAAATAGAGCTAAGGTCGTTGCGACCTCAGTCACTCAAGCAATCAGTTGGATCAATCAAGAAAATAAAGTGCAGACCACCAAAATAAGGTAAAAATCAAATAATAAAAATAGCGGTCCTGGCTATTGGATTAGCCTGGTATAGCGACCATGGTCGGACTCAGGGAGCACGTGATGGCCTTGTGGCCTACGAAGTAGTCTAAAAGAAGAAATAAAATAAAGGTATTTTTGGTGGATTTTTAATCTTTTTATATTTTTTTGGATTTTTAATTCAATAAAAGAAATAAGAAAACAAATAGACAAGCCAATACAACCAATTATTTAGCCATTCAAAAATCACCCAAAAAATCAAACAAAAATGCTTTTAAGTTTTTTATATTTTTCTTTGTTTTTGGTTAATTTTTGGTATTTTTCTGATTTATATTGGATTTTATAAAAATCAAACAAGGCGGAAAATAAGAGGGACTATCCAGTCAGGTGTCAAGGGCCAATTTAAAACGCAAAATGGCCCTATTAGCACCTGAAGTAATTTTTCTGTAAAGATCAAAACACAAGGGAAATTTGGCCACTAGAATAATTATTTTTTGATTTTTCTTTTAATTATTAGAATTTTTATGGGTTTTTAGGGGTTTTGTAATTATTATAGGTTTTATAAAGCCAAAAATGACCAAAATTGGTCAGAAAATCAAACAAAGTGAAAGAAACACTACCTAATTTTTTGTAATTTTTAGAGTGTTTTGTTATTTTTTGTGAATTTTAAAGTTAGACAGTAACAAAAATGAGTGTTTTTGAAATTTTAAAAACAATAAATGAAATCAAACATGTCTCCAAAATTTATAAAACATTTTACACCATGGCAGGAGCCATGGGTCCAATTTTCATTAAATTTGGAGTTGGTTTGCTATTTTATTAAAAAAAACAAGGGTACAGTGCACAGGGACCTGTACGCAAATAGTAGAAAGTCCAGGGGGTCCGGTGCAATTTCTCCACGAAATCACGCGCAAGGCGCATGACCTGGGCACTCAGGGACCTATTTGCAAGGAAACTAAAGTTCCTGGACTATTTAGTAACATGTACTAAAAGTCCAGGGGCTTCAGTGTAAAATACCCAATATATCAAACACATGCGCAATTAAACCATTCACAGTGGTATTTATGCAAATACTAAAAAGTTAATTTCATTCAATAACACCCTAGAACATCAAGGCTATACATGCAATTAACCCAGATAATCACGTGTCGAAGCACGTGTTCCACTACAGGCAGGGGTCTAAAAGCAAATACCAGAAATGACAGGTTCCTCTATGCAAATTACCCTACTGAAATAAAGTTTCTAAAATATTTACAGGACTACAAATTAACATCTAAAAAGCTAAGGGCCTAAGAAGTAATTTACCCTTTATTAAATCGAGGGACGGATGGCTGCCACGTGGAGATCCAACGGTCGTAGGAGGGTGGCACCTCAACAAAGGAGCCCTCGGTTCTGATCGAACGGCTGCGGGCTCACCACATGGCTGATCTGACGGTCCTCGCACGCTATGGATGAACCTCGCTACATCGACGGTCACATCACTCCTCCAAGGATCGAACGGTGATGGCTACTCCTGGCGTGGATGTCTGAGATCCAATCTGGAGCAGGAGGGGGAATCGGACGGCTCTGGAAGGTCCTCGATGAACTAGACGTCGGCGAGGTTCGCCGGACTCGTGTGGGTGCTGGAGGCCTCCTCGCGAGCTGCTACTGATCGGAGAAGAGTCCCCTTGGGCTCCCGCGTCGAATGGAATCCTCTGATGGCGCGACGGAGCTCCGGAGAGCTCAGGCGACGTCGGCGGAGGAGGAGGTGCTGTGCCTGAGTGTCGAGCCCTCAGATGGGCTCCTCTGGTCCTGTAAACTGACGCAACACACTCCTGGGTCGAGGGCAAAATGCCTCGATCCGGTTAGGGGTGGTGAATGTGATCGGCGCGTCAGGGCGAAGGGGTTCCGGCGAGGCGACGGCGGAGGAACCCCAAATCCCAGCTCCTGTGCGAGCTGGGTTGGATGAGTGGGTGGAGAAGGTGCACGGAGGGAAGGCGGAGATAAAGGGAGATTCCAATGATCGAACGGGTGGCTAGGGTGGTCGGAATCGGCGATGAACGGCATCGGAGCGAATTGGGCGTAAATCGAAATTAAAGAAATAGAGGAAGAAAGAGTGCTACCTAATGGACGCAATCGACTGTGGAAGAGCAGGGGTTGCTCCTGGTCCTAGCCTCAAGGGCCATCGGTGCCCGAGCCTCGAGCGTCACCTGCAGGCGGCGCACGGCGGCGCGTAGCTGCCGGATCGATGGTCCTCCACTCCTTCCTCGCTGCAACACGGCCTGGAGCGAGCTGTCACTCTCGCGAAGGCTATGGAGGTCCTAGGTGGCGTGAAATGATCCAAAGATGCTTGAGGAAGGAGGCAGAGCTCGAACTTTATACGGCAATGGGTCCGGCTAAATCAGGTCGGGCAGGGCACGGCGAGGTGCGGATCCCGATGCAATCAACCGGGCGAGGATCTCGGATGCACGAGGAAGAAATAGCGCCCGGGGTTTACGGATTTGGTAGGCGGATCGTGCAGGGAAAAATTAGTGAAATCGAGTCAGGAACAAGGATCCGCGGGGGTTTGGTCCGCGGGGGAGAGTTGACCGGGGGGTCAACGTCCCCGTGGACCAATCGGGGCTGACTACGTGGAAATGTTTTAAAAATGCATTTAAAAATAGAAAATGGCCGAATTATTAAAAACTCAAAACATGAAAAACGTTTATTTTACTTTTTTCTATTTTTTGTTATTTTTAATTATTTTTATAAAATAAAAATAAGGTATTTACACTATAGTGCTATATATAGGTATATATACAATATAGCTTTTTAATTTTTGATTTTTAATTTGCTATTTTTGCACATTTTTATTCCCATTTTATATTTTATTTATTTATAGCATAAAATTAGGAATAAAAAGGTATTTTTATTTTATTTTTATTATTTATATACAAGGATTAAATAAATAGATATATACTTCTATATACATGGTATATGTACAATATTCTTTTTGGGTTTTTAATTTTGTTCTTTTTATTTATTTTTTGTTTTTATAGTTTTATTTTATTTATTTACATAATGAAATATAGAATATACACAAATTTTGTGGGATTTTAATTTATTTATTTACAAAGCTAAATAAATATAGATAAGTGTTCTATATACAAGGTGAATATACACAAGTGGATATTTTTATTTTCTTTTTAAATTTTTTTATATTTTTATTTGGATTTTATATTTACAAATATATACCAATATATACAATCCCATTTTATTCTATTTTTGGAGGAAAATATTCTTATTATATTTACAGGTATATTTACACATGAGCTCCCTATCTCTCTCTACTTTGGCTTTTTTGCGGTCAGGCCCATGCTGAGCCCTCCCTTGGGATTAGGTCGCTCAATATTTATTCTAAATATCTCCCTCTTTTTCTTTTGTCTCTTTATTCTTTTATTTTTGCACAAAAACATGCTAATTATTAAACTTTATACAATGCATGTCTTGTGGTAAGTATTTGTATTTACACCTATCTACATGTATTTGCAAAGGTTTTTGTAGCTAAAATATAAGAATAAAGAGTGATGAATGAGTATTCATCAATTACGGAGATCTGAATGTTGTGACGAAGAAGGATCATTTTCCCTTACCCTTCATTGATCAGATCTTAGAGTGACTAGCAGGAAAAGAATTCTTCTGCTTTTTACATGGGTTATCGAGCTACAATCAAGTAGCCATCGCTCCTGAGGACCAGGAGAAAACCACTTTCACATGCCCCTTTGGGACCTATGCTTTCAGGTGCATGCCTTTTGGGTTATGCAATGCTCTCGGTACATTTCAAAGGTGCATGATTGCAGTATTCGTCAAAATGGTCGGTGAATTCTTGGAAGTCTTCATGGATGACTCTCAATCCATGACGATTCCTTTGATTCCTGTCTTAAGAATCTAGACCGATT
The DNA here is from genome assembly GCA_037367405.1 of Ottelia alismoides. Taxonomy (NCBI): domain Eukaryota; kingdom Viridiplantae; phylum Streptophyta; class Magnoliopsida; order Alismatales; family Hydrocharitaceae; genus Ottelia; species Ottelia alismoides. The sequence goes on along the minus strand of JAZKJV010000196.1, from coordinate 1,322,124 downwards.
CCTTAAAAGGTGTTGTGAGGTTAATCTGGTGATCTCCTAGGAGAAAAGCCACTTCATGGTGACGGAAGGCATTATGTTGGGTCATGTCATCTTCAAGAGAGGAATGGAGGTTGACCCTACCAAGGTGGACGTGATCAGACGAATCCAGCCACCAACCAATGTGGAACAGTTGCGGTCATTCCTCGGGCATGTTGGATTTTATCGGAGATTTAGCAAGGATTTTTCGAAGATTGCCCGGCCGCTAACCGAGCTTTTAGGCAAAGACATGGAGTTTGTTTTCGATCATAAATGTCTTGAGGCCTTTAAGCAATTACAATGGATGATCATGGACGCCCCGATCCTACAAGCCCCAAATTGGTCTCTTCCTTTCGAGATCATGACGGACGCCTCAGATTTTGTTGTTAGGGTTGTGTTAGGAAAAAGAAGGGATGGCATCCCGTTTGCCATACACTACACAAGCAAAGTGCTTGATACCGCTCAACGTAACTATACAGTTACTGAAAAGGAGATGCTTATGGTGGTGTTCACCTTGGACAAGTTCAGACCGCACCTAATTGGATCTAAGGTGATTGTGTTAGTGGACCATACAACACTACGATACTTAGTGGAAAAGAAGGACGTGAAGGCACGTATTCTTAGGTGGATTTTACATATCTAGGAATTTGATTTAGACATTAGAGATAAACCTGGAAAGAAGAACGTAGTGGTTGATCGCCTCTCCTGTCTCAAAAATCTTGACACTTTTGATGATATGCCTATTCGAGACTACATCCCTGATGAGGCGGCTTTTGTTATCGACTCACTCCCATGGTACGTCAATATAGTGAACTATCTTGTCTCCAAGAAAGTTCCCGAAGATTGGCCCAAGAACCACATAGACCAGCTTAAGTTGGATGCATGACATTACCATTGGGAGGATCCGATCCTTTTTTTGTAAGGATCGGATTGTGTCTAGAGACGGTATATTCCTCAGGAGGAATATCAGAGTATGCTTACTTTATACCATAGTATGGAGGCAGGAGGACACCACTCCGGGAAGAGGACCGCGTGGAAGGTACTTCAATGTGGCTTATATTGACCGACTCTGTTTCGTGATGCGCTCACTTTTGTGAAGTAGTGCCCAGTATGACAGCGAATGGGAGGAACCATTGGTTCCAAGAATGAGATGTTGATGCAGCCTGTCATCGTTTGTGATGTCTTTGATGCATGGGGCATCAACTTCATGGGCCCATTCCCAGTCAGCCATGGATTCGAATATATCCTTCTTGCGGTAGATTATCTATCAAGGTGGGTAGAGGCTATCCCAACCCGAGCCGCAGATAGCAGGATTGTCTGTAAATTCATTAAAGATCACATCATCTCCAGGTTCGGGATCCCCAAAGTGTTGATATCCGATGGGGGTAGCCATTTTGTAATCAGAGAAGTGAAGAAACTCTTGAAGGATTACGGCATCGAATACTGTGTCGCTAGTCCTTACCACCCACAGACCAATGACATGGTAGAGGTGTCGAATAGGCTGGTGAAGACTATATTGCAGAAGCTTGTCCGCCCAGACAGGAAGGACTGGTCTCAGATTTTGGATCAAGTCCTTTAGGCTTATAGGACAGCTTACAAGACACCATTAGGAACCTCTCCATTCAGGATGGTATTTGGGAAGTCGTGCCATTTTCCCACTGAATTAGTGCACAAATATGAATGGGCAATCAAGAAGGTCAAATAGAACACACACCTAGGGCAGAAACAAAGAGAGATGGATATGAATGAGCTTGTGGAAGCCAGAAACTGAGCATATGACAATAGTTTGGTGTATAAGGACAAGGTAAAGCGTTGGCATGATAGATATATCAGATGAAAGACCTTTGATCCTGGACAGAAGATATGGTTGTTCAATGTGAGGCTGAAGGTTTTCCAAGGTAAGCTGAAATCCAAATGGACGGGTCCATTCATAGTCCGTGTTGTGCATGATAGTGGATGCGTAGAGATCTCAGATCTTACAGATGGAGCATAGACATCCCTAGTTAATGAAAAACTGTTGAAGCACTTTGTCGAACCCTATGAACAGTTAGTCCATGTTGAGGAGATTATTTTCATGCGTGAGACAGACTCAATAGACACACATAGAGCCGCACATGAGACCTTGCCACAGTAAGCTCTCGCCATCAGTGGCATCTAAAATATTTAGATTGCGATCCTTATATATACTCTCCCTTCCTGTATATTCTTTCCCTCCCTCCCGTGACTCTAACCATTTGCCCTGGCTCCATATCTTTTCATGACTATACTTAGGATGACTAGATCCTAAGTTAGGGGGAGAGTGTAATGAGTCAATTCACTATTCATTGTACATCCTCGAGATCCCATCGATCCTCATACTCACTCATGTCCTATACTTAGGTTGACCAGAGCCTAAGTATAAGGGGGAACAATGCCCATCATATATATATTCTCATCCATTTCCCCTCTTGAACTCGTCCACCCCATTTTTGATATTCTTCTGCACTTAGGTTGCTAGATCCTAAGTATAGGGGGGTGGGACGACTTCTATACATTTTTGTTATTTTAGATCTCCTACGCTTAGCACGAGCTATGTCTTTTTCCTCACTTTTCGTGCTCTGAGGACATAGCACAAGCTAAGTATAGGGGGCGTGTATATATTACATATATACTTACCCATAGCTCATACTTTCGCGTATTTTTGTATATATTTTACAATAATTACGGGGTGGGTAAAAATTGGAATTTTTTGTAAAATACATGTATATTTTTAATACTCTTGTATAATCTTGTGTGAAAAAAATTCATAAAAATCAAAGGCTTCTTATTTACTCTTGCATATAAAAAAACGTCTTGCATTCATCTACCTAGCATGTCATGTGCATCTCATCTGCATATCTATCATATGCAATGTGAAAAGTTAGTGGGTTCTGAACCAAGTTATGAATAGATGTTGAGGATGGATTTGATTTGACCTTAATCTATCTAATTTCAGAGGAATCTTATAGGAACTGGAGTTAAGATTTCTTAGGTCAAGTGACTTAATTCTTTGAGTCTGCAAGTCTATGTTCACATGTCAACTTAATTAGTCTAAGTAGAATATCTCATGCACACGCATGATTCTTCTAGACAATGACCTAACTTGGACAAGCACAATGCACGTAGCTCTTCATTGATGAGGTGGTGAGGAGGTAGAATCCTTTAGCTTGGAGTATCACACGGGTGGAAACATCTGTCCTCCTCTAGGGAGTGTAGTGCATCTCAACCTAGTCTGGTGGTGTTGACATCTAAAGACGGGATGTTGTGTGTTGCAATAAAGCTTCAAAAAAGGGATAGTCTACTGGCTCAAGGGGAAAAAATCTTGATGTACATGCTACACCTTGTATATAGTTCAAAAAAAAAAGCAAGAACTCCAAAAAATAAGACATGCTTGAGTGAAAATAAAATACTTATAGGAGTATGTATATTAGCAAGAAGTCTGCAGCTGGATGACTTGACTACACTGGCCAGGCATCCTGGGATAGGTAGCTACACTAGCTACCGTCCATTCTTTTCTCCACCCCCTCCTCTTGAGCTGGTTGCACTTGAACTTAGAAGGGAATACCCCGCTCCTCAAGAAAAGAGTTACTAGACCAGGGATTCAGAGTTACCTTGTTAGAGGAGGCTACTTTTTAGCCATTTCTGATGTGCAGAACTATTTTATATTTACACAGTACAAGTAAGAATCATAGTCATCAGAAATTTGCGTTTGAAGATTTGTTCTGACCTGACTATTAGGGAGTCTTGAGTAGATACTTGTGGAACATAAAGTATGTTAGGTCTTAAGTTCAGATCCCAATAAGGTTCCTCCATACAATTAATCCAAAGGTCGATTCAAGCTCCATTTTCAACTTGTGTTCATGACCTTGGTATGGAACCCAAAATCATTTCACTCTTGCATTTCATTTTAGTTGCTCAAGAACGAGCAAGGTTTAAGTATAGGGGGTTGATGAATCTGTTATTCATCACTCTTAAAGTTGAAAATAGAGCATTGTTCATGAGTAATTAGAAGCATATTTCCACCAATATTGCATAATTAGCATTCATGCTTGCATTACTAAAACATTTTGAGTACATCATCTCTTATAGAGAAACCATTCTACATGATGTAGTGAACCATGTGATTCATGATTAAATGTCAATAGCACATATGTATGCTAGAACATATTCCTAGATTTTATAAGGATTATTTGAGAGTTATGATTATCATCGACATGTCACGTCCAAATGACATTCCATGAGATATCAAGACTATAGAGACATACAACCCCTAGGGTTGTAGTCCTATTATCTATTTAATCATCATTCCTCATTATTGAGCAAACTTGCACATTGAAACCACATACATTATGTGTCCAACTGCAAGTACAATATCTTGATCATGAATCCAATTCATGAGATTTTATTGGTTATTATTGAGTATAGTATTGAGTGGGTTTAACGATGGATTCTCTGAAATAAGAAATTTGCATAAATATATATATGAATATATGTTTTACTTTGATTTAGGCATTTTTATATCAAAGTTGTCTAGTCTTGTCAACACTGAATGTTCATTCCCTTAATCACTTTCAATGTAAGAGATATACTTACCATAATATCTCAAGCAAGATCTGGAATCTCCTTCCTTATCTTTGTCACATTCCAATAAAATGAGAACCTATAACTCGGATAAAAAGAAGCGGGAACACATTTTCCTTTCAAGTCCAACTTGCATTCCCAATTCGGTCTTTAACACCCGGACCCACCACCCCTAAGTGATGTTAACCCATCATTATCTGAACCAACTATCAATAGGATTAGTACTCTCTATGCACAATCCAATATCGCCCTAATAATATGAGGACCCGATATTGGGGTTACTAGGCATATGGACTTACTCTTTCGATAAGAAAAGAGCCTGATCTAGATGCGCTTGCATGCAGGATATGTCACTTCAGACAGGCATCTCCAACATACAATCCCTAGCGACAAAACCCTTCGGCTTGACGGGAGACCATGGATGTCACTTATGTGATTCTCCATATCATGTTCTAATTCTAATTAATTATTATGAATCATATTCACATAATTAATTCTTCCAAGGGAATAACAAATCTATTCATAATAGAGAGTTCAATTTTAATTGGATCTAATTCATTTAGTCACATTAAATCTATTATCATCTAATTCAGACAACAAACTTGATTGTTACTTGAAAGGATGGTATTATCTCAAAGTATGTATTAAATAATTAGAAAAATACATCATGATATCTCTAGCATTATCCCTTCCCTACCCGTTGTCATGACCAGTACCGATGGCAGTGGGACAGACCGCACACGATGCAACCGACTACCCTAACGCTCCTCGACTAGACACCATATCCGCCTCAGACAAGGATAATGCCAAATTGATCACTTTCTACTTGAGATGATAATCAGTTTTTCAACCAAAGTTATACCAAATAGTAATAATCAAAACCATTTTGATTATAAGAAAATTTTCTGAAAAAATTCCCAATCCTATTCAAGCAAATTTGTTTGTCGGAGAGGAGATTAAGTAACCAATTGTGATATAGATCATATCTAATCCATTTTTGGTTATGATCAACGTCATTCAAAGAAATAATCATCATCTTTAAATATTTCACAAATATTCATCAATAATTATCTTAGAAAATTAACTAGTAATTTCACTAATTTCTTAAATGACAATCACAAGGTTTTTGATTAGGAATGTGATTTCCAACAGTTATCCTCACTCACTAAAATTATCATATCTCAATCAATTTAAATTTGAAACACGCAAAGTAAGTTATTAAAGTTTGACAATTTGATTTAGAACAAAAAGCAAGTGATTAGCACGCATTTCCAAGTGTTTTAAAATAGTAACTAACTCTTTAATTACGTCAAGATTCGCAATCCCCGAAATAGTGGATATATGTTCATAAAAATGATCATAACTTGAGTTATCGGATTCCAAATCATGTAAACTCATATCCCACGATTTTTTTATTTAATGGGGAAAACAATTAAAGTGATAATTTCATGTTTAAACATTATTAAAAAGGGATAAAATAATCACAAAACAGGGCAGCGAGAATGAAATGCGATAGACTTTTCACAAGCCCCAATGAGCTCAGATCTTCCTAAGTTTATGGATCATATCCAAAACCTCTGATCTAATGCTCTGATACCGCTTGAAGGATATGGAAATATCCTTAAGTACATTATGGAAGAGTGAGGATCGCATCGAATGCGATCGAGAGCGTCTAGTCGTACTAGTCGCTCAAGGCAGCGGAATTTAAAAGTTTTAATCCGATGAAACCACATGATCCAAGAACACTTCTCGGATCGTTTCATCTAAACCACAAACAAGTACTAGGGTTACCTCTTGAAACATGGTTGTGATTGAGTCTCTATATGAAGAGACCTCCTCTCTCAAGTCCCATCCGACGAAGGAGACGCGTGCGAGCACGTTGATGAGATGCATGCTCCTCGCAATCGATGTTGATGATCCAAGCGGTGAATCTCCTGATTTCGTCACATGAGATTCAATGTCTTCTTCATGGGCAAAGTGCACTGAAGGATAAGTACATCCATGAGCAAATAATCCCGCAGCATAGCGACAATGCTGCGGCGATGGCGACTCTCTCAAGGGCTCCATGGTGGACGACCACAATACGAGAGAGGGGGGCTCGGCGTGTAGAGAATGAGAGAGAGAGCAAGTGTCGATAATGTGTTTTGAAGAGCAAGGGGTGCCTCTTCTTATATAGTATTTTGGGATCCATGGATCTCAATCCATGGACAACACAAAATTAATGGATGAGATTGATTTGTGTTCCTTTATGACCATGATCTTGTTGTAAAAACACAATAATGATTAATATTTAAATTAATATATATCGATAAATAAATGTAAATTAATTTTAAATCAAATTAATTAATTAATCCTGGAGATGATGAGAAGATTGACCATATCCCCTAAAAGGGGGGGACAGCCACCCAATCATCTCATGAGATCTCACTACCTCATGATATCTCCAAGATTTACAACAAAATTTGTTGTAAATTGTCTCACAAAAATAATTCATAATTATCTTGTGAACATTGCAATCATGTTATTGGAAAATTGTGAATCATATTCACGTCCTAAAATAAAATGTAAATTATATTTTCAATTAATCATCCAATGTGAATCCAATTCACATCAATAATTAATTAAAAATATAAATTATAATAGGCTCTCTCTATTATATTATAAATCACATTTATAATATATCTAATTAATATGGATTGGTACTATCCACATTATTCACATCCATGATAATTAAATCACATTTAGTCATCTTGGATCTCTATTGTCATGTGCCCAAATAATATGAATCACATTCACATTATTTACAACTTTGTAATTAAATCACATTTAATTATATCAGACAACTCTCCTTATAATATGAATCAAATTCATACTATTCATGATAATTAAATAACATTTAATTATCAATTTTCTCAATACTCGGATATATAATATCAGCAATGAAATTATCCATAAACTCTTTCAAGAATAATGCGCATTCTCCACAGATACTAGGAGATAAGGACAGTGTGATTGTATTCTTCCATGTATAGTGACTTGGGTATTGAGATCACATCTCAAATACAGATCTTGCGTACCTCCCAAAGATGCTTCATTAAATCAAGACCGCAAATCCAATCTTCTCATTACATCTGAATTACATTCAAATCAATGTCCACAATTTGGACCAAGATCAGGTGACTTCTCTACTGAGAGGAGTCACTAAAATCCATACATGTTTCATCACTCCCTAGGAATGGAAGCGTTGTAGTTATACAGTCGTTTATGATCACATCACCCTCATGTATTCCTAATACATGTACATCCTGCATATTGGAAGACCAAGAACAAACCCGAAGTTTTAGATCTATTTTACACTATCTACTTCAGGGTTTTATCATTAAGTTTCTCATTCGATCATTGGGAGTCGGTATTGATCATATACTTTCCAAAAGCATATATCAGACCTAGGTCTTGATCATATACTTTCCAAAAGACTGTATCAAACCAACAAATTCAGTCAAGCTTCCAAAGCGAGATGACCATGCATGGAATTTGATTCTTCCCAATATCTCATGAGTGAGCTCATGTCTTCCGGTTCAATAAATGAACCTATACGATCTCTTTGAGAGATCGTATTACTCATATGCCCTTATATGCACACCAACGCACCAGTGTATAGACCTTGGTTAGGTCATCAACCTATTGGTCTGCCAAATGTGCATACTCAGATATATAGTAACACATCTGTCACCAATCAGAGGATGCGTGCCTATATTGTGACAACATACGACATAGGTCTTTAGTTATCTCGATCTCGTTAAGTCAACTCTTTGACCTAACTAATCCGGCACCTCTAAATCTCTATTCCTATGCAGAGGACCTGCATCAAGAGGTCGATCAGATATCAACCTTTTAATAAAGGATTTTCATCGCCTTCTCAGGATAGAGATTATCTCTTAAAAATCATTTGACGTTGCTTGATAAGTCCTCAATTTAACTCTTTAGATATTCATCTAAACACCAGCCTCTATGATTCATCAATTGAATAAATAGTTGTATGATCATTAAGATGGCCATGATAAATAACTCTAATGGTACTAAGGGACCTATTATGCAAATTAATCATTCTTCATTTCAGATCAGGGAATGATATTTGCATAACATTTATTTCATAATGGCCCGTTGTGGGTTCGCATGTCTAACAATCTCCCACTAGACCAAAGAGCCATTAAAGGGCTATTTTTTAAACCCACACTCGTGTGACAATCATAGGTTATTTAATATAGCAAGGTAAGTTCATCAGTCACTCTGTTTTCGAGAGACTACGCCAAATGCTTTTACAACACTTGCATATCCCCCAGTAACAGTGCTCGCATTTAATGCAAATGTTGCATCTTATGCAACAAAAACTCAACTTTGTGAGCTTATAGTGTCCTTGACACTGCAACTTAATAATTATCATAACCAGTAATTCCATAATCCTATCATAATACCCTTATTCCCGGAGATATCTATCTCTTAAGGTATACCTTTTAGATCACTATCTATAAAGACTTATGTTCTTGAAGATAAGACTTAGATATCACTATCTCGAAAGTCTTGTCCTCTTTGAAGATATTTTATTACTGCAATCAAGTGTTTTATTTCTTTAGTAGAATTAGTAACAATTTACTACTCCCACTACATGACAGGAATCTGGCTTTTATATATATCTAGTATACACTGAGCTTCCCAAAGCTGAAGCACTAGGGCATATAGCGATTCACATCCTCAATCTTGAGGTGTTATCCCTTTAGATAGGCCAATACCATATCTTGAGGGAAAGAATCTTTTCTTGTAATTTTCCAAAAAAAATGGAGTATTTCCAAGGTGTACTGCAAGTGTGATGGTCCCAATACCCTCTTCCCTTTGCTTCTGAACACTTTCAGAACTAAGATCTTAAGACAAAGTATGGAATAACCAGATTATAAAACACTTATTATCATCCTTATATTATTCCAGATTATTAGGATATCATCTACATTTAGCACGACGAACACAGTGTCACTCCCACTAAGCTTTATATGGCTCATCAAGATTCTATCTGAAATCATAACCTTTATAATTTCATCAAATCTTATGTTCCAACTACAAAAAGCTTATTTTAGTCCATAGATGGAGTTCTTTAGCTTGCACACCTTACTTTCCTCATCCATGAAACCATAGGGTACTTCATATGAATATCCTCAGAGAGGTATTAATAGAGGAATGCAATCTTGACTTCCATCTCGAAGATGTCAAAGTCAAGTTGTGTATCTATATTTATCAAAATTCTGATGGGTTTAAGCAAGGTCATTGAAGAGAAAGTCTCACCGCAAGCAATGTCTTATCTTCGGTGTGTAGCTCATGGCTACAAGTCGTGCTTTGAAGGTCTCTACCTTCTCATCAGGCTCCCTCTTTCTCTTGAAGATCCATTTACACCTTAACATATCTTACCCATACAGTTGGATCTTCGATGGTCCATATACAACACTTGTATATGAAGTCTACTTTAGACTTTATTTCTAAAATCCATCTTTCCATGTCATGATCCTCAGGAGATTCATCACATGAAGTTCGATTATTTTCATATTTAACTGACACGTAGAATCCATCCTCAAATTCATTCGAAGAGGTATTAGTGTTTCATCTATAATTATCCTTTTTTGTTTCCAATTTCAGGAGCCTCATTATCTTCTCAAGATTAAATGAGTTCCTTAACTTCATTTTCATCTTGATTCTCAAGAGTCTCATCCTCTAAGAATCACATTCTCATATACGAGTTCTTTTAAGAATCTCAAGGTCATAAAGAAGATATCCAATATCATCCTTTATTTTCCTAATGAAGTAGCACTCTCTGGTGCTAGATTCCAGCTTACTTGCATCCATGACATCGTTATGGACCAAGCAACCCTAAATACTCAAGTGTCCAACACAAGGCTAGGTTTCAAATCATAGCTTATGAGGATGTTCGGGTTTAGATTTGCATGAAATCTTAGTAAGGATATATATTGTAGTCTCCATTACAAATATACCTTGGAAACTAAGAGGTAATTATGTTAATATTCATCACTGATGAAATCATGTCACACATGATCCAACTATATCTCCCTACAACTCCATTGAGTATAGGTGAATTAGGAGGAGTGAGATAGTCATGATTTTCCTTTCTCCATAAGGTATTCCATGAATTCATCTAATAGGTGTTGACTGCCTAGATTAGATCAAATTCATTTTCATCTTCCTTCAAACGTTTGTTCTAAACCAAAATTGTGAAATCTCTGAACATTTCAAAGTTTTCTAGGGTGAAGGGGAGAAATCTCATATCGCAAATGAATGATATCACATATCATCAATGTTAATCATGATATAGATTATATATATACATTAATTTGTATGAGATCTTGAATACCTTGACATCTTACACTATTCCCAGAGAAGGGTGCATTGGACATTTTCTACTTTGAATAAAATATTCACAAGTATGTAAGATTTGACATTTTAGAACATTGTTAAATGGTATTTATCCTCCTATTGATCTTTTATGGTTTTTTATTTTCAGTATTAGAAATATTAATGAACCATTCATTAATTTTCTAATAGAATCCTCCAGATGTCAGACTATTATATGAAATATATCTATCATAACTCTTTATAATAGGTCTATTCCAGAATTCATGTTTATTTTCAATATTTAGAAATAAGCAATGAGTGTATTCTAATATCTGGGTCATAAAGACATTCTCTAAGACTAAGGGCTCCCCCACTGAAATTATGAAGTCTACATATCCAATAGAGAGTGTTGCAACAATTGCATCAATATCCATATGGAAAACCTTAAGATCAAAGTTCTAGTCTTCTAAAAATATGCAATACAATTGCAAATGTCATTAGAAGAATAAGATACAATAATTAGATTTTGGTCTTATCTAATAAGCAAGTCTATTTCAATGATTATATGTAAATGTAGATTATTCCGATGCACTATCCGGGTCCTTCTCTAGGGATCCAAGATAGTCTAGATAGTCATACTATCATATCATCGGCTTATTCCAGTATTGACATTCATCCAACTCTTTGGGTGGCATATGGAAATCATAGAAGTATAGTCAACTCTTTGACTTTCCTTCTCACATGGGTCTATCCCATGCTTCCACTGTGCTCCATTCATGTATAAACAACCATTGCTTAAGACAAAGGATCTCTTATGTTGAATTCAAAAGAATTCAATGTAAGAATATTTCAACATTTATACATGCTTCATCCAAGTTATACAATATGAATATTACGAAGCTTCATGAATCACTTGAGTATAGACTGTAGAATGATGACACTCATCATATCTACATACATCTTAACTCTCAAAGACTTAGGTTCAGGTAGGCACTCAAACATTTTGAGTACATCATCTCTTATAGAGACACCATTCTGCATTATGCATTGAACCATGTGGTTCATGATTAAATGTCAATAGCACATATGTATGACAGAACATCTTCTTAGATTTTATAAGGATTATTTTACAATTATAATTATCATCAACATGTCACTTCTAAAGTACATTTGATGAGAGATCAAGACTATAGAGACATACAAACCTAAGTGTTATAGTCCTATTATTTATTTAATTGTAATTCCTCGTTTATGTGAGGAAACTTGCATATTGCAGCCACATACATTATGTGTCCAACTGCAAGTATAATATCTTAACCATGAATCCAATTCATGAGATTCTACTGATTATTATTGAGTATAGTATTATTGAGTGGGTTTAATGGAGGATTATATGAAATAAGAAATTTGCATAAATATATGTGAATATATATTTTACTTTGATTTAGCCATTTTTATATCGAAGTTGTCTTGCCTTGTCAACATTGAAAGTCCATTCCCTTAATAACATTCAATGTAAGATATATACTTACCATAATATCTACACCAAGATCTGGAATCTCCTTCCTTATCTTTATCACATCCCAATAATATGAGAACTTGTAACTCAGATAAAAAGAAGCCGAAACACATTCCGCCTTGCAAGTCCAACTGGCATTCCCAATTCGATCTTTAATATATGGGCCCACCACTCCTAAGGTGATGTTGACCCGTCGTTAATTGAACCAACTGTCAACAGGATTAGTACTCGCTATGTGCAATCCAATATCTCCCAAATAATATGAGGACCTTATATTGGGGTCACTACGCATACGGCCTTACTCTTTCGAGAAGCAAAGAGCCTGATCTAGATGCGCTTGTACACAGGATCTGTCACTTCGGACAGGCATCTCCTACATACAATCCCTGGCGACAGAACCCTTCGCCTAGACAGGAGACCATGGATGTAACTTATGTGATCCTCAATATCATGTCCAAATTCTAATTAATGATTATGAATCATATTCACATGACTAATTCTTCCAATGGAATTGTTGAGTGAGATCTTTCAAGATTTTAATTATTTTCATGAAATAATGAATGTGTCGTTGACCCAATAAAAAATATTATTTTTTTGTCAAGCCAATAACTACAAGAAAATGTGGCAGGAGATTTTCGCTACTTATTTACCTGTATAGCAACAGGTTCGAACTCAGGGAGGCTACAATTTCCGAGGGTTATTCTCTCAAATGCTAACTATCTTGGTTTTTTATGAAATTTTTATCTTTTTATTTTTTTAATATTTTTTATTTCCACTTTTTATTTTTTGATTTTCAAATTTCTAATGATTTTAATTTTTGAAATTTTTAAATTTTCAAAAATATGATTCTCAAAACAAATTCACACACAAAAGAAATGCGATTTTTTTATGGATTTTCAAATATAGCAAAAATAATCAAAAATATCTAAAGAAAATATTTTTTGTGTTTTTTAATTTTTTAATATTTTGTAATTTTTATATTATTTTAGATTTTTTAGAATTTTTAAAAATGAATAAAAACATGAGAAAATGCAAATAGTTAGCACAGAGGATTATTTAGCAATTTAAAAAGATGAAATGAAATAAAAAATTACGGTATTTTTCATAAAACTAGAGGAAATTACCTACATACAGCAACTTATATCACATTTTTTTATTTTCTACAATTTTATACGATTTTTTATTGTTTTTAATATTTTGCAATTTTTTGGGTTTTATAAATAATTAATGCATGAAAATTGGACAGTAAATTAAAGGCACAAAAAAGTAAACTAACCTAATGTTTTGGAATTTTTGACACAATATGTGAATTTTTAAGATTTTTCAAAGTTCTAACAGGGAAATAAAGGAAGTTTTTGATTTTTTTTAATAATAGCAAATAATAATAAAATTCAATGAAATCCTTATGCTATGAAAAGAAAATCATCAAGAACATGTCACAATTTTTTACAGAATTTATTGAGCAATCAGACTATTTATTTCAATGAAAAGAGAACGTAAAAGTAAGGACTGAAAAGGAAATAATTGTTCTTTTTGAATAAAAAATAACATGAAATAAACTAAGGGAGGAAAATGCAACTTACCTAGTACAAGCGTGTTAAGCATGTGTTATGAAGTTGGCGAGGGCTTTATTGCAGATCTAGAGACTTTGAGAGGTGTTATTTGTAATTTTCCAATTTTGTTGATAACTCCTAGGGTTTCTCTCTGTTATCCTTCGTTCAAAGCAAAAAGGGGGGCAAGGGGGTGTCGCCACTCTTCCACCGCCATGCCAAAGGGGCAGCGGCATCGTCGATGATGATGGCGGCTGCAGGTGGCACACGTGTAGATGCTCCTCATGCGGGTATCGACGAAAGATCAGAGGGATCTACAGGCAAAGGCTTGCGGGAGGTGCTTGGTTGCGACAGTTGGGGCGTGCTCCTACAGTGGGCGATCGGAGTTTGGTCGTGAGGGTTTTGATGGTGAAGGCTATGGTGGGTTGTTGACTTTGTCGGAAAATACAGTGAGCATTCTTCAGAGGATGCGCATGCGTGGCGGTTGTGTAGTTGAAGTCAGTGGTTGCTGGTGGATAGGGGGCAACTCACGCCCCCGGTGGTGGTCGAGATCTGGTGGCGTGACGAGCTTCGGTGCGAGATCGACGGGCGATGCGAAGGTGACAATCGGGAGGCACATGCCCAGGTCGGCGGCAAGGCGGATGGTCGGTGGGGATGTCAAGCCATATGTGGTTGCGGCGGATGGAAGTGGTGGCAATAGTGTTGTTTCTTTTTTTGTTTTTCTTTTTGGTTTTTTTATAAATACAGAATTATAAACTACAGGTTTTGTATTATTTTTTATTTATTGTAAAAATATTAACTGAAGGATTTTTTATATTTTTAATAAGCAAATGGTTTTTATTTTAAATTGTATATTTTTTAATTTTATTCCAGTAAATAAAATATAGAGAAAAAACGATTCAAGCAACAAATAATCAAATAGAGAATCACTGGGCGAAGGGATTCCGTCGTAGTTGGTGGATTGGAACTGAGTATCCGGCCACTGTACTTGATTGGAGATAAGAGGTGGTGTGAGGGAGAACGTGAAGGTGGAGAGATCGAGAATATGAGATGAAATCGAATCGACGGCGGATCAAATCGTGATGGAAAATTAGGAATGGAAATATAAAATCTAGAAAAAATGAACGATAAAATAAAGACGAAAACTAAATCTAAAATTATCTATAAAAGATATCTAGAAATAATGAGATGTGGATCTCACCGTAGGAGTGGAAAATATCGTGATGGCCTCAACGAAGGCCGACTCGCTGTCACCGGACGGCTCGGAGGCTAGGCACCTCTCTTCAAAAAGAAAACTCTTGGAGAATAGGCTCCTCTCACCAAAGATTGAACAAATTGAAATGATGGAGGAGGAGGAACCATATTAATAGATAAATGAATGGAGTTTGAATTTCAAAATTGAATGAAGATAAGAAATAAGAAGAAAATTGAAATGAGATAAAGATAAGAAAGAAAATTAGTGCCAAAATTATTTACATACATAATTTTTTATTTTTTTCGTTACTTTTTAAAATTAAATAATAAATGTAATTTTTTTTATTTTTTGGTGTGGTTATTTAAGGGAATTGATTATATACATATACTATATACATATGGTACATTATATATGGTTAAATAAGGAAATTAGTTTTTTATTTTAAAATTTTATTATTATTTTTTATTATTAGTTTTATTTTAAATAATTATAAGAAAATATTTACAATTCTTTAAAAATACAATATGTACAAATAAATGGGAAAATTGCACAAACCACCCCAGAAAATTATTTTTCAAACCGTTACTCCAAAAATTATGAAACCACAACTATTTTAAAGATAATTTAATTTAGAAAATAACGGAAATGAGTTTAGTCCAATTTGAGTTCATATGGAGCCGGAATTGGTCTTTCAATTATCGCTCAATGGCTTTTTCTGGATGTAGTTCTTTTATTTTGTACATGGTTGTATTTGGCAAACATTTTTACTATTTGGGAAATATTTTTATTTATAACTTTTATTTTGAAAATTATTTAATTTGTGGTCAATTTATGTACAAATAAAATAGTGTAAGTATACAAATATTTATCACATTTTTTTGATTTTCTGATTAAGGATCATATCTCGCCCTACTTTATTCCTAGTTGATCAGGTTAAGTTTTAACCTTTTCTCGGGGTTTGGGTCAGCATGTATCTACTACATATATACAGTCCTTTTTCTCCTTTTTTATTTTCTTTATTTTTCTTTTATTTATTTATTTTATGTTAGACTAATAATAAATGTGCATTGTTTACATACAGATACAAGTTAGTAAGAATATGCAGTTAGTATTGTATACATCTGTTTTATAAGGGATTTTAAGCTAAAATAAATGGATAAAGATGATGAAATGCATATTCATCATCCCCTTATGCTTTACCTTTGCTAGTCCCTTAGCAAACACTTATTTAAAAGAATAAGTGAATAAACAAAAATGAAAAGAAAATAAAGAAATTAGGACAATATTGAGTATTGAACTTATCTTCATAAAATTGTAGTATGGAGCTCTGCCAGACCTTTGGATTATTAGTGTGGTGGAACATCAAATGGATTTAAAACCTAATAGCCTTCAAGTTCCACAAGACTCCTATTCAGGTCGCCTCAATAGTCAGGCCAGACCAAGTCTACATACATAAATTCTTATGACTATGATACTGGTACAGTGTAGTGAAATATAGCTCCCCGTCTCAAAAGTAGCAAAGAAACAGCCTCTCTCAACAAGATAACTCTAGTCTCCCAGTCTAACAACTCTTTCCTTGAGGAGCGGGGATATTCCCTTCTACGTTCAAGTACAACCAGCTCAAGAAGAGGGGATGGAGAAGAAAAAGGACGGTAACCAATGCAGTTACCTATCCTTGGATGCATGACCAGTGTAGCCAAGTCATCCATTGCAAGCATACAAAAATTTTACTTTGAAGATCTTATTATATTCTTTTCATTTGCATATACACTCTGGTAGGCATTTTACTTTTTAACCAGGCTTGCCTACTTTTGGAGATTATGCATTTTTCTTTTCTTCTTTTTTTTGAAAATATATACAAGGTGCAGCATGTACATAAGGAGGTTTTCCTCTTAATCTAGTAGACTATCTCTCTTTTGAAGCATTATTGTAACCCCACAGCATCCTGTCTTTAGACCGCAATGCCACTAGACTAGGCTGAGATGCACTTCCCTCCCTGGAGAAGGATGAGAGGTTCCTCCTAGATGTACTACCCTTGTATGCTACTCCAAGCTAAAAGATTATGCCTCCACACTACATCCTTCATGAAGAGCTACATGTAGAGTGCCTGTCCAAGATAAGCCATAGCCTGGAAGAATCATGTGTGTGTTGTTAAATATTCAACTTAGACTAATCAAGACAAGATGTCTTAACTCAGCTCTTATAACGTTCCTCTGAAATTAGGTGGATTAAGTTCCAACTAAGCTCCATTCTTCAATTTTATTCTAGACTTAGTTTAAATGTCAATATTATCATGAAAAATGCACATGAAATTGCAAGAAATATGTACAATGCAAAAAAAAGAAAGCAAAATGTTCTTCTTTTTTTGAAACAATTTTCCAATTTTAAACTTTTTATGGTTTTTTTAAAAAAGTAATGCACATATGAAAAGATATATTTTTTTTGAAATTTTAATTATGCAAATTTTTATAGACTTTTGGTTTTGTAGTTTTTATGGATTTTTTAAGAAAAATGAATAGTAATATATACAATTATCTACAAATTGTTTTAATATAAGACGAATTTTGTTTTTTTTATTTTTTGTTATTATTTGTTTTCTTTTTAGTTTTTTCAGTTTTTAATTTTATTTTTTTGTTTTTGAAATTATATTTTTTATGTTTTTTTGTGTTTTTTTATTTTTTTAATAATATTTTATAATTTTTTATTTTTTGAAATATGGAAGGTGACCAAAGTCTATATACACATACGTGGATTTTACGCATTTATATACATATCCTAAAAATAATCATAATTTAAATATACGAGTTATGTCTTAAGTATATATACAATATATACGACACCCCCTATACTTAACTCGAACTATGTCCTCATAGTGATCAGATGGCGGCAAAGGAAGACAATTGATGCTAGGTATAGAAAAGTGAAAAGACTCCTATGTTATAATGACTCAAAGAAAAGATGGAAAGAATAGAAGTCGATGATCCCCACTATACTTAGGATCAAGTAATCATAAGTATAGAAGACAATACAAAAGAGAAAACCGATGGAGAGAATGTACGAACTCGACAGTTCAACATGCCCCCTATACCTAGGGTAGACAAACCCTAAGTATAGAATATCAACAAGTTGGGGGACAAGCATAAGATCAAAAGAATAAAAAACAAAAAAGATGATATGAACAACACAAATCATTCACCTCCCCTATACTTAGGATAAAGTACATTCTAAGTATAGCACACAGATATATACAGAAAAGAGATGAATTATAAACGGAAGAAGGAAAGAGAAAATCAAGATAAAACACATATATAAAATGTAGACATTATTGAGGTGCCTCTCAACAAGCACTAGATTTTACGCCCCTAGCTGGGCGTAAAGGCTAGGACAACAAAGTATCAAGGTTCAGGACGGCATCTTTAATGTGAATATCGTACTATCATTGTTGTCTCGATGTAAGAACAACAACGTAGTCAACAGTGTGAACAAGGACATCCAGATAAGCAATCAGGCGAGTGTCTACTATCGAGTAAATAAATGTGCAGATAAAATTGGGTACCATAGCACAAAAGAAATCTTCGACTCATGGTTAGAGTGGAGTGAATGGTTGGAGCCGAAAAAATGGAATGTGGAGAAGGAAGGATCTGTCATGGAATCCTCCACATCAATCACTGTCTCAAAAACATATGGAAGGTTAAGATCGGGAGAATCAATAAGAAAGCAGATATTCGATGCATGTAATGAAGAGAGATCAGGTATATCATCGGATAACTCAAGGGTCGGCTCATCCTTACGAGGGTTGTCAAGGAGAGAAGGAAGATCAAACACAGAAATATCAGAAGTATCGGAAGAATCAGAAAACTCAGAATAACCAGAAGACTCGATCTCGTGATCTAACATATCGGATACACAACCAGGGAGGAAACTGAGTACAGAGTACACACCGACCACAGATAACTCTCGGGGAGGTGGGAAGAATTAGGCCAATTCGAGAGAGAGAGAGAGAGAGAGAGAGAATGAATGAATGATTATATTCAAATAATGTGTTCTCTCTCGAAGTAAAAGAAAAACCATCCAATGGATCAGGAATATCAGGCTCAAAGAAATCTCGGTCAAGATCGAAGAGATCATTGTTCTGTCAGATTGAAGGACTCTGAGCTTGGGAAATATTGGACAGCATTTGGCCCTCAGAGTGAAGGGTGGGAGGGACGGAAAATATGGGTGAGGAAGATTTTTTATCTTCGATTTTTTAAGTGACTGCTAATGATCTAGAGATTATGGTCGTAACCAACTCAACACCAAGCACAAACAAACAGAATGCAAACCCCCAATTCACCAACTAAATGCTATGTGAAGACCGTGAAGGTTCGGTCATTTATCTTGTCACTTTTAGAGTTAGGTGATCAACACAAAGTTGTACAAATACTTAAGTTGGATTATGGGATTGGGGCACTAACCATAATGTGTACG
This sequence comes from Ottelia alismoides, assembly GCA_037367405.1. NCBI lineage: Eukaryota > Viridiplantae > Streptophyta > Magnoliopsida > Alismatales > Hydrocharitaceae > Ottelia > Ottelia alismoides. The sequence goes on along the minus strand of JAZKJV010000196.1, from coordinate 1,302,386 downwards.
TGAGCAAGTAAATGTGAATACAATGAGGGGGTTGCTCTCCCAAACAATGATGTGAATAAACTACTAATTTTAAGGGTCAAAGTGATATTAGCAATCCCAATTTTTTATTTTTCAATTTTCACTTTTTTTGATATATTTGAATAAAAACACGTCTAACGAGTTTTCTGATTTCATTTATTCCTATATACACAAAACAGAGGGAGGAAAACGAAAAGGCTGATGCACGATTAAATACAATGAAGCATGTAGGGGTTAAGAGATATGTACCTTGTCGCCAGCACCCTACATGTAAAATGATCCACGTAGAATTTAAATACAGAAAGTAAACTAACCTATACGATGCAAGTGAACCGTCATAATAATAGCTTCTATTAACGGGCAAGAACCAATTAAATTTGACTAAGTCCTATTACGCTCTATTCTATAGGTACAGAAATTCTTGTTTAGGGTGTTTGAACCTACTTTATTACCTAGCTTAAGCAAATTAATTAAAACAATCAATAGGTAGCTCATGAAATCTGCGTGAAATAAAGAAAAATAAGGCGATGAAAACAAAACCGGTGAGGTCCCCCAAGTGCACTAGCACTTGGCGAAACAGACCCCGCATTAAATGAATATCTGTTTACAAGAGTTAAAATGATAGAAATAAAGAAAATAAAGTCTAAAATATATATTTTGATCTCCTTCAGATCTTCTTCTCCTCCTCCCACGCTCTCCTACATCTTCGAGATGAATCAAGCCACCTCTGCGTCGCTTGGGTGATTTGGCTCTCCTAGGATCGCCTCCTTCACTCCACGGACCCTCGCAAGAAAAAGGAAAGAAAGAATGTGTAAGAAACACATTTCTAAAATATAAGCAGGAAAAATGAAATAAAAATAGTGAATATGAACAATGGAGTAAATGTGGAAAAATATAAACAAATATGTACAATCAAGAATAGCAGATCAAAAGAGAAACTTAACTACCCTCATCGTGCCTCCCTGGCAACGACCTCATTTTGTTGAGCGAGATCTTTCAGGGTTTTTAATTATTTACATGGAATAATGAACGTGTCGTTGATATCACGCAACAAAAAATTTATTTTTTTGTCAAGCCAGTAACTACAAGAAAATGTGATAGGACATTTTTTATACTTATTTACCTGAATAGCAATGTGATTAAACTCAGGGAGGCTACAATTCCCAAGGGTTATTCAAATGATAAAAAAATCAATTAAAAGAAAAACAGGATCTCAAATGCTAACTACCTTGGTTTTTGTGAACTTTTTATTTTTTTAAATTTTTTCTATTTTTTTCTAATCTTCAAAATTTTAATGATTTTATTTTTTTAATTTTAAAAATATGATTTTCCAAACAAATTCTTGCATAAAAGAAATGTAATTTTTTTGGATTTTTCAAATATAACAAAAATGCTCAAAATGTCTAAAGAAAATTTTTTGTATTTTTATGATTTTTTTACTATTTTTGTAACTTCTTAGACTTTTTAGATTTTTTAGGATTTTAAAAATGAAAAAAAACTAGAGAAAATGCAAACATTGAGTACACAGGATTATTTTTCAATTTAAAAATATGAAATGAAATAAAAAATTGCAACAATTATTTTTCTTAAAAACTAGAGGAAATTACCTACATACAAGAACTTAAATCACATTTTTCATTTTTCTACAACTTTATATGATTTTTTAGGATTTTTAATACTTTGTAATTTTTTGGGTCTTATAAATAATTAATGCACGAAAATTGGACAGGAAATTAAAGTCATAAAAAAGTAAACTAATCTAATTTATTTTGGATTTTTTATGCAATATGTGAATTTTTATGAGTTTTCAAAGTTCAAACAAGGAAACAAATCAATTTTTTGAATTTTTAATAATAGCATATGATAATAAAATGCAATGAAATCTTTTAGCTATGATAAGACAATCATCAAGAACATGTCACCATTTTTTTAGGATTTATTGAGCAATCAGAATATTTATTTCAATGAAAAAAACATGCAAAATTAAGGCTGGAAATTAAGAACTGGAAAGTAAGTATTGTTTTTTTTAAATAAAAAAGAACAGGAAATAAACTAAGGCACGAAAATGCAAATTACTTAGTACAAGCTTGCTAAGCACGTGCTATGTAGTTGGCAGGGGCTCTGTTGTAGATCTGGAGACTTTAGGGGGTGTTATTGTAAATTTTCCAATTTTTTAATAACCCCTAGGGTTTCTCTATGTTCTCCTTCGTTCAAAGAAAAAGGGGGACAAAGGGGTGTCGTCCATCTTCCTTCTCCATGCCATCGGGGTAGCGGTGTCTTGGATAATTATGGCGGTTGCAGGTGGTGCACCTGCAGATGCTCCTCGTGCAGGTGCTGACGGAAGATCAGAGGGATCTGTAGGAGGAGGCTCGCGGGAGGTGCTTGGGTGTGGTGGCTGGGGCGTGCTTCTGTAGTGGGCGATTGGAGTTGGGTCGCAAGGGTTCTAATGGTGACGGTTGTGGTGGTCTATTGACTCGTGTCGACGAATGCGGTGGGCATTCTACGGAGGATGCGCGCGTGTAGGAGGTGGCGGTGCGGTTGATCGGCGATTATGGGTGAACAGGGGGCGACACACACCCCAGGTGGCGATCGAGATCCGGTGGCACGATGAGCTTCGGTGTGGGATCGGTGGATGTTGTAGAGAAGATAATTGGGTGACTGATGAATCCACATTTCATCATCTTTATTCTATCATTTTGGCCTCAAAAACCTTGGCAAATGCGTATAAATACCATTAATTCCAGCATCTTAGCATTCATGCATGTGCATGTGAATAATGTATAAAATACTATTTATAAAAGACAAAATTATAGAATAAATAAAAGAAAAGAAAAAGAATAAAATATTGTAAATATTTTATGACCCGAAACCCCGAGACCTAGGCATCTCGATGACTAGGTCGACAAGGAATAAAGTAGGGGGAGATAAGGGCCAGATTCCTTTCATTTTTATACTTTTTGGGACCTATTTTTGGTTCCACTTTTTATACCTCAAATAAAGAAACTTTGTACATGAAAGTTGTAGATAATCAAAATTGATTTCACTCAAAAATAATGTACAGATAAAAAGTTATGATCTGAATAAAATTCCAGAATCCCAACTTCCCAGACCTGTATCTTGCAAATAAAAACTCCAAATGCATCAAACTTACCTTTAATTGTATATACTATTTAATAGCGATGGTTTCATATTGTTCGGAGTTACGGTTTGAAAGTTGAGTTTTGGACCCCTAGTGAATACTTATACAGGTTAAAATATTCATTTTAATATTTATTCATTATTTTTATAATTTTACATTTTTATAATTTTGTAATTAATATTTGTAATATATGTGTACATTAAAATCAGAATAAAAACAAAAATAAAACACAAAAATAAAATACTGGTAACATACCTAGGTATAATACCTGTACACAGACCTATATAATTACTATTTCTATTTTATTAAGTGTACAAAATACCTCAGAAAAATAAAATAAAAATATATTTAAGTGTATAAAAATACTTTATAAATTTATAAAATAATAAACAAAAATAAATAAATTAACTATACAAAATAAAAATAAAACAATAAAATATATAAATAAAGATACCTATAAAGGGTATAAATGGTAACTTGTAACTATTAACCTCTAAAAAATAATTAAAAATCATAATAAAATAATTTATAAATTTTTTATTTAATAATAAAAAATTAATTAAATCATTTTCTATTTTTAAATGATTTTACAAATGTTTTTTCCCAGGATTTTTCCTGGTTGGTCCACGTGGACCAACCAGGGGGCCTGGAGAGTTGACCGGCGGGTCAACTCTCTGACCCTAGCTCCTATAGCCCTGTGTCAGACTGGTTTTTTTGTCCGCTTTTGCGGATTTATCGAGGCCGTTCCTTTCACCATTTGATGTCGAATCCTTCATGACTTTTGCTCACCACATACCCATGGATCACGCCTAGATATTTTTTTCGGGTATTGGATCATTCATCCTCCCGTTGTCGCCTCGTCTTTTACGCCCGTTCATCATTTGTTCAAAAACCACCCCCGTCTTCCTTCTTCCTTCGAACTGCATTTGGGCCTCTAGCCAAGACATCCGAATTGCAGCTTGTGATCTCCGGTGACAGGGGATTGATCCAAGCTCCTCGTTGAGGTGCGGCGGTGGCCTGAAGCGCGTTCCACACCTCCTCCGGTGGTCGCCGCCGTCGAGGTCCCATCTCACCATTTTTAGGCTCGAGGTTCGCATTTTTCTTAATTTTTCTTGCATATTTTCATTCCCAGCAGCGTTAGCATCCTTAGACCACCTTCCATTTCGCCTGAGATCAACCAACTCGCACTCGCCCTCACCTCACCGGAGCTAGCTCCGGTGAGCTTCTCCCCTATCACTCTCCACCTTCTACTGCCGCTATGTGGGGCGAGTCATTTTTCCCTCGCCTCCCTTAACCTTTTTGTGCAGGTCCTGCTATGTTCAAGGGTGCCTGGAGCCCGCCTTGGTGTTCGCCGGAGAGACCTGGAGGGCTGCGGCTTCTTCAACCTCGCGGGCGTTCGTCGGATGTTCTATGGTTGTTCTATGACCTCCAGCCGACAGAGGGTGTCACCAGCGAGCTCTTGGGCTTCCTTGCAGCAAAGGAAGGCAGCGGAGGAAGCTGTGCACGGCGATCCAAACTCGTCGGGCACGTGTTCTTCGTTTGTTCTTCCAACGCCTATTCGAGCCGTCCAATCACCCCCCAATCTTCCTGAGGTGCAGCCATCATTATATCAGAAGAACCACAGCCATCGGATCATCAGAGCATCTTCTAATCTCGGTCGTAGGCAGTGAAGGGGTACGGGCCCATAGCATCTGGACACATGGATAAGTGAAGTACGTGCAGCCGTCCGATCCGTGTACTTGGGTATTTTGCAAAGCTAACCCTGCGCATTTTTGTATTTATTAATTAATATATAATCTTTCATTTGCTTTTAAAACTGTTGTAAAATTTGCATTTAGCCCCCCTGGTTTGTAATATTTCATATTAGTCCTCGCCAGGTTACGTGCTCGGCGCACGTGACTTGGCATTATAGCAGAACAACCCGGGACCTCTTTCATATTTGTCTTTAGTCTAAAAACCTTTAATTTCAGTTAAATATTTCTGGTTATTTTGCATCTTTGCCCCTCTAGTTTTCATATATTACGTTTGGATCCACGCAGGCGCACGTGCTTGTCGCGTGCATCTTGGTGATTTTGCAACATTAACCCTCGCGGCTATTCGGTATTTAGAGTTGGTCCAGAAAGTATTCGAATCATTTATATAGTTTTTGGAAATTTTGCGCGCAAGCTCCTAGATGTTTTTCTAATTCCAAAAATGCCCCTACCAGCTGTGTAGTTTTTTATTTGTTGTTTGTATGTATTCCATGCATCTCTAAATTGCTAAAAAAATCCAAAAAAATTACATTAAGTTCCTGTTGCATCATATTGTCACTCCATATTTTTGTTTTGCATTTTTCTTGCATTCTCATATTTATAAAAATTCAAAAATATGCATTTTCAGTACTGTTTGCATTAGAAAATCCATAAAAATTAGTAAAAGTTTTTGAAAAATTCCAAAAAAATTATAGTTTGTGTGTCTTATCATCTTTTAGTGTCACTCCAAAAATTACTAAACAATTCAAATTAAAACTCCTAAAATTAGAAAACCCCTAAACTTCATAAAAATCTAAAACATTCAAGAAAAATCCTAAAAATACAATCTCAGTTTCTGTATTTTCCTATTTTACTGCCTTTATTTTAATATTAATTTGAGGAATTTTGGATACTGTTTGTTATTTTTCATCCTCATTTTAATTTCAGCCAGCAACTTTATTCACTGTTTACTAGTATTTTCACCTTTAAAAACACCAAAAAAATTAGGAAAAGTCTAGAAAGATCACAAAAACATTAGAAAATTATAAAAAGAACAAAAACATTAGAAAATTATAAAAAGAACAAAAACATTTTACTTCCTGAATTTTCCTTATATTTATCCTTCCTTATAAATACCTCATCCTTCTCTTCTATTATATTGTTTATATACTCTATTTATAGAAAAAGAAAATAAAAAATATAAATTATAAAAATAAAATACAAAATCAGAAAATTAAAAATCAAAATATAAAAATATAAAATCAAAAATTAAAATATATATAATTAAAAACTCATAAAAATTTGCATTGGTAGACACACTATCACATTCATTTTTGTTCACCGCTGACTTGATCTATCTTGCTTGCTCCCTGTGTTCAACACTCTACACACTTGCACACTATACACATTTTTGTAGAGTTATAATAAATTTTGACTCCACATTGCTTCTCAGTGTTTGATATTACATTGTGGGTTGATTGACACGGGTTTCGTGAGCAGTCGTCGCAGCGACTTAGTGTCCTGCCTTGTGTGGACTATCTTGACCCTCGCTAGATCCGTGTTATCAGTGACACACGCCCAAGTCGGCAGTGAGATAGAAGGCTGGTGGGGATGTCAAGTCGCAGGTTGCTGCGACGGATGGCGGTTGCGAGAATAGTATCGTTTCTTTTTTTGTTTTTTTTATTTTTTTCTTTTATAAACACCAAAACAGAAAGTGGGGGATTTTTCTATTATTTTTAATTTATTATAAAAAACAAAGGACTTTTTATTTTTTTAAGAAGCAAATGATTTTTTAATTTTAATTGTATATTTTTAAATTTTTTTAGCAAATAAAATATAGAGAAAAACTATTCGAGCAACAAATAATCAAATAGAGTATCAGTGGGCGAAGGGGTTCTGTCGTAGATGGTGGATTGGAATCGAGTATCCGGCAATCGTTCGTGGTCAGAGATGAGAGGTCATGTGAGGTAGAATGGATGGTGAAGAGATCGAAAATATGAGATGAAATCGAAATCGATGGCGAATCCAATCATGATGGAAAATTAGGAATGAAAATCTAAGATCTAGAAAAAATGAATGATAAAATAAAGACAAAAATAAAATGTAAAATTATCTAGAAAAGAGATCGAGAAATGAAGGGATGTGGATCACACTGTGGGAGCGGAAAATGACATCATGGCCTCAACGAAGGCCGACTCGCTATCACCGACAGCTCGGAGGCTAGGCACCTCTATGCAACAAGAAGACTCTTGGATAATAGGATCCTATCACCAAAGATTGTTAAAAATAAATGAGGGAGGAGCCATATTATTAGATAAAAGAATGGAGTTTGAATTTCAAAATTTTGAATGAAGATATGAAATAAGAAAAAAATTGAAATGAGATAAAGATAAGAAAGGAAATAAGTGTTAAAATTATTTACATAATTAATTTTTTTTATTTTCATCACTTTATTAAATTAAATAATAAAGGTAAATTTTTTGCTTTTTTTATGTGGCTATTTAAGGGAATTGATTATATACATATACTATAAACATATGGTACACTATATACATAGTTAAATAAGAAACCTAGTTTTTTATTTTAAAATTATTATTATTATTATTATTTTATTCTTGTTTTTACTTTTAAATTATTATAAGAAAATATTTACAATTATTTAAAAATATAATATGCACAAATAAATGGTAAAATTGCACAAACCACCCCAGAAAACCGTCTTTCAAACTGTAACTCCAAAAATTATGAAACCACGGCTCTTTTAAAGATAATTTAATTTATAATATAATGGAAGTGAGTTTTGTTCAATTTGAGTCATATGGAGCTGAAATTGGTATTTCAATTATCTCTTCATGGCTTTTTCCGGATGTGGTTACTTTTATTTTGTAAATGATTTTATTTTGCAAATATTTTTATTACATGGGAAACATTTTTATTTACAACTTTTGTTTTGAAAATTAATTAATTTGAGGTTAATTTACGTACAAATAAAATAGTGTAAGTATACAAATATTTACAACACATTTTTTTGGATTTTCTGATTAAGAACCCTATCTGCCCCTACTTTATTCCTGGTCGATCAGGTCAAGTCTTGACCTTTTCTCGGGGTTCGTGTCAGCATGTTTCTACTATATATATACATTACTTTTTTCTCCTTTTTTATTTTCTTTATTTTTACTTTCTTTATTTATTTATTTTAGGTTAAAATAATAATAAATGTATAATGTTTACACATAGATGCAAGTCAATAAGAATATGGAGTTAGTATTATATACAGGTGTTTTATAAGGAATTTTAAGCTAAAATAAATGAATAAAGATGATGAAATGCAGATTCATCAGGAATAACATCTCTATTCGTAATAGAGAGTTTAATTTTAATTGGATCTAATTAATATCGTCATAATTAAACCAGTTATCAATCCAATTCAAACAATAAACTTGATTGTTACTTGAAAGGATGGTATTATATCAAAGTACATATTATTTCGAATTTTAATAATTAGAAAATTACATCATGATTTGTCTAGCATTATTCCTTCCCTACCCGTTGTCATGACCAGTACCGACGGCAGTGGGACAGACCGCACATGGTGCAATCTCTGCTACCCCAACACTCCCCGACTAGACACCACCATCTGCATCGTGGCAAGGATAATGTCAAATCACTTTGTACTTAAGATGATAATTGCTTTATCAACAGAAATTATACCAAATAGTAATAATCAAAAACAATTTAATTATAAGGAAATTTGCTAAACAAATTCCCAATCCTATTCAAGCAAACTTGTTTGTTGGAGAGTAGATTGAGTATCCAATTGTGATCTAGAACATATCTAATCAATTTTTGGTTATGGTCAATGTTGTTCAAGGACATAATCATCATCTTTAAATATTTCGTAAATATTAATCAATAATTATCTCAAGAAATAAACCATTAATTTCACTAATTCTTAAATGACAATCACAAGATTCTTGATTAGGAATGCAATGTCCAACAATTACCCTCACTCACTAAAATTATCATATATTAATCAATTTAAATCTAAAACATGCAAAGCAAGTTTTCAAAGTTTGATAATTGGATTTATAACAAAAAACAAGTGATTTGCATGCATTTTCAGGTGTTTTAAAATAGTTCCTAAGTAATTACATCAAGATTCGCCATCCCCGAAATAGTGGATATATGTTCATTGAAATGATAATAACTTTACTTATCGGATTCTAAATCATGCAAACTCAAATCCCACGGTTTCCTTATTTAATGGGAAAAATTTAACACGGCCAAAAATAATCACAAAATAGGATTACAAGAATGAAATGCGATAAAATTTTCACAAACCCTAATGAGCCCAGATCTTCCAAAGTTTATGGATCGTATCAAAAACCTACGACCTAATGCTCTGATACCACTTGAATGGAAAAATTTAACACGGCCAAAAATAATCACAAAATAGGATTACAAGAATGAAATGCGATAAAATTTTCACAAACCCTAATGAGCCCAGATCTTCCAAAGTTTATGGATCGTATCAAAAACCTACGACCTAATGCTCTGATACCACTTGAAGGATATGGGAAAATCCTTAAGCGCATATTTTTTAATCCGATGAAACCACATGATCCAAGAACACTTATTGGATTGTTTCATCTAAACCAAAAACAAGTACTAGGGTTACCTCTTGAAGCATGGTCATAATTGAGTCTCTAAATGAATGTCTTAAGTTCGATCCGACGGAGGAGGCACTTGTGAGCACGTTGATGAGACACGTGCTACTCGCAATCCATGTTGATGATCCAAGCAGTGAATCTCTTGATCTCATCACACTAGATCCGACGTCCTCTTCACGAGCTAAGTGCACTGAAGGAGATGTAGATCCACGAGCAAACAATCCGATAGCATAGCAACGATGTTACGGCGATGGTGATTCTCTCAAGGGTTCCATGGTGGACGACCACAATGAGAGAGAGAGAGAGAAGCTTGGTGTGTAGAGAATGATAGAGAGAGAGAGAGAGCAACTGTCGATAATGTGTCTTGAAGAGCAAGGATTACCTCTTATTATATACTATTTTGAGATCCATGGATCTCAATCCATGGACAACACAACATCAATGGATAAGATTGATTTTTATTTCTTTATGGCCATGATCTTGTTGTGAAAACACAACAATAATCAATACAATTTAATTAAATATATATCTCTCAATTAATATAAATTAATTTCAAATCAAATTAATTAATTAATCTTGGAGATAATGAGAAGATTGACCATATCCCCTAAAAAGTGGGGGACGGCCACCCAATCATCTCATGAGATCTCATTATCTCATGAGATCTCCAAAATTTACAACATTTATTGTAAATTATCTCACAAAAATAATTCATAATTATCCTATGCATTGCAATCATGTCATTAGAAAAATGTGAATCACATTCACATCCCAAAACAAAATGTAAATTATATTTTCAATTAATCATACAATGTAAATCCAATTCACATCAATAATTACTTAACAAATATAAAATTACAATTGGCTCTCTCTATTATATTATAAATCACATTTATAATATATCTAATTAATATGGATTAATACTATCCACATTATTCATATCCATGATAATTAAATCACTTGGATCTATATTCTCATATGCCCAAATAATAAGAATCCCATTCACATTATTTCCATCTTTGATAATTAAATCATATTTAATTATCTCAGATAACTCTCCTTATAATATGAATCAAATTCATATTATTCATGATAATTAAATAACATTTAATTATCAAATTTCTCAATGCTCATATATATAATATCAATAATGAAATTATCCGTAAACTCCTTCAAGGATAATGTGCTTTCTCCACTGATACTTGGAGATGAGGACAGGGCGATTGTATTGTTCCACGTATAGTGACTTGAATATTGAGATCACATCTCAAATCTAGATCTTGCGGACCTCCCAAAGATGCATGATTAAATCAAGACCGCAAATCTAATCTTCTCATTGCATCTGAATCACATTCATATCAATGTCCAACAATTGGACCAAGATCAGATCACTTCTCTACTGAGAGGAAGTCGCTAAAATCTAGACCTGTTTCATCACTCCCTAGGAATGGAAGCGTCATGGTTATACAGTCGTTTCTGATCACATCACCCTCAAGTATTCCTAATACTTGTACATCCTACATACTGGAAGAGCAAGAACAAACCCAAAGTTTAAGATATATATTGCATTGTCTACTTCAGGATTTTATCATTAAGTTTCTCATTTGATAATTGGGAGTCGGTATTGATCATACACTTTCCAAAAGCATACATCATACCTAGGTCTTGATCATATACTTTCCAACAGCATATATCAAACCTACAAATTCTGTCAAGCATCCAAAGCGAGACGACCATGCACAGAATTTGATTCTTCCCAATATCTTATGAGTAAGCTCATCTCTCCCGGTTCAGTAAATGAACCTGTATGATCCCTTTGAGAGATCCTATTACTCATATGCTCTCATATGCACACCAGTGCATCGATGTATAGATCTTGGTTAGGTCATCAACCTATTGGTCTGCCAAATGTACATACTCAGACATATAGTAACACATTTGTCTCTGGTCAGAGGATGTCCCCTCACCCTCTCTTTTGATGCTCGATACCGTAAATACTAGATGACGTAGTTGATTTGTCCATATTGTGACAACATACGACACAGGATTTTGGTTATCTCGATCTCATTAAGTTAACTCTTTGACCTAACTAATCTGAAACTTCTAAATCTCTATTCCTATGCAGAGGACATGCATCAAGAGGTTGGTCATATATCTACCTTTAGAGAAAGGATTGCCATCTCCATCTCAGGCTGGAGATCATCTCTTAATAATCCTTTGACGGTTCTTGATAAATCCTCAATCTAACTCTTTAGATATTCATCCAAGAACTAACCTCTATGATTCATCAATTGAATCAACAGTTGTATGATTATTAAGATGGCCACGGTACATAACCCTAATTCTACTAAGGGACCTATTTAAGAAAATTAATCATTCTTCATTTCAGATCAGGGAATGATATTCGCAATAACACTGCATAATGGCTCACCGTGGGCTCTTATGTCCAACAATCTCCCACTAGACCAAAGAGCCATTAAAGGGCTAATCTTTAAACCCACACTCATGTGACAATCATAGGCTATTTAATATAGATAGATAATATGATCAATCACTCTGTTCCCAAGAGACTACGCCAAGTCCTTTTACAGTACTTGCATATCCTCCAGTAAAAGTGCTCACATCCAATGCAAATGTTACATCTTATGCAACAAATACTCAACTTTGTCAGCCTATATTGTCCTTGACACTACAGCTTAATAATTATTATAACCAGTATTTCCATAATCCTTATCATAATACCCTTATTCCCGGAGATCTCTATCTCCTAAGGTATCTACAGTTAAGATCTTTTAGATCACTATCTATAAAGTCTTATGTTCTTGAAGATAAGACTTAGAGATCATTATCTTGAAAGTCTTGTCCTCTTTGAAGATATTGTTACTACTGCAATCAAGTGTTTTATTTCTTCAGTAGGATTAGTAACAATTTACCACTCCCACTGTATGGCAGACATCTGGCTTTTGTACATATCTAGTATACACTAAGCTTCCCAAAGTTGATGCACTATGGTATATAGCTATTCACATCCTCAACTCCTTGAGGTGTTATACCTTTTATATAGGCTAGTACCATATCTTGAGGAAAGAAGCCTTTCTTGGAATTTTCCAAAAAAAATGAATATGTCCAAGTTGTACTACAAATGTGACGATCCCAATATCCTCTTCCTTTTGCTTTTGAACATCTTTAGAACTAAGATCTTAAGAGGTATCCTTGAGATCATATCTCAAGGAATAACCAGATTATAAAATAGTTATTATCATCCTTATATCATTCCAAATGATTAGAATATCATCTATAATTAGCACAACGAACACAATGGCACTCCCACTAAGCTTTATATGGTTCATCAAGATTCTATCTGAAATCATAACCTCTGTAATTTCATAAAATCTTATATTCCAACTACAGGAAGCGTATTTGAGTCCATAGATGGAGTTCTTTAGCTTGCACACCTTACTTTTCCCATCCATGAAACCATGGGGCTACATCATATGAATAACCTCGGAGAGGTATTCATAGAGGAATGCAATCTTGACTTCCATCTCAAAGATGTAAAAGTCAAGTTGTGTAGCTATGATTAATCAAAATTCTGATGGGTTTAAGCAAGGTCACTGAAGAGCAAGTCTCACCGCAAGCGATGTCTTCTCTTCGGTGTGTAGATCATGGCTACGAGCTATGCTTTGAAGGTCTCTACCTTCTCATCAGGTTCCCTCTTTCTCTCGAAGATCCATTTACACCTTAACGGGTCTTACCCATACATGTGGATCCTCAAGGATCCATATACAACACTTGTATATGAAGTCTACTTTAGACTTTATTGCTAAAAATCCATCTTTCCATGTCGTGTTACTTAGGAGCTTCATCACATGAAGTTCGATCATTTTCAGACTTAACTGACACATGGAATCCGTCCACAAACTCATTTGGAGAGGTATTAGTGTTTCATATATAATTATTCTTTTTAGTTAGCCTCATTATCTTCTCAAGATTAAATGAGTTCCTTCACTTCATTTTCATCTTGATTCTCACAAGTCTCATTCTCTAAGAATCACATTCTCGGAGATGAGTTCTTTTAAGAATCTCAAGGTCATAAAGAAGATATCCAATGCTATCCTTTATTTTCCTAATGAAGCAGCACTCTCTGGAGCTAGATTCTTGCCTACTTGCATCCATGACAAAGTTATGGACCAAGCAACCCTAAATGCTCAAGTGTCTAACACAAGTCTAGGTTTCAAACCATGGCTCATGAATATGGTTCGATTCTTCATATGGTCCTGAATAATGTTTCCTCCTAGAAGCAGTGTTAGGGTGGTGAGAATCCAAATACAGTTCAACAGTTGATTTCTCAAGTGTCTCTCCTAGGTTTTGTGTCTATGTTTCATGAGCAGAGGTCTGATCATGTAAAGTGCTTGTCTCCTGATCACAACTGTCGATTTCAAGTCATGTCTCTTCAGAGAAGGTCATGTCATTGAGGCTTTCTGCATTATGTTCTAAGTTCGAAAACGTGATGACCTGAGTCTCACAATCAACAATTTCCTTAGCAGAGGCTAAGAATGGATTTCTTAAAATAATAGGAGACTCGGACAACTTTTCGGGGTGCTCAATGTCAAGGACAATAAAGCCCACTTTATGTTCATCACCCTGAAAATTTATAGCGATAAAAATGATTCACCCACTCTACACTTGTGAAGGCAAATTAGGGTTAGGTCGCTTATCTTTTCAATTTTAATTTGATAAAAAAACAGTCTTTGAGAAGATTAAGTGAAGTTGTTAGGTGCTAAAATTATTCACAAAGATTGTCCCAAGTTCATATAACTAGTTGCGCCAACTTTCAACCAGTATAGGTGTAAGTACGGACAGTAAAACAGCTACCAGTATTACTTAAGGGTGGTTCCTTACACGGTGTCATGTAAACCACCCACTCTGCTAAGGGAAGTATCGACCATAAAATGACTACCCGATGTTCCCTCACTGAAGAATAGCTAGTTGTTTATAAAAACAGTTGTCTGAAGTGAGAGAAATAAAACCTAATCTAGCTCTCTCACACAAAAAATAAATTCAGTCTCTTCGCAGGCCCTTGAATTATATCCAAAAATCGCTCCGAGTAATCTATGAAGAGAAAAATTACGGCTAGTATCAAAAGTGTGAGAAAGATGCAAAATAAAATGCAGAAAATAAAATGCAAAAGAAAAGATGATGCAGAAACTAACTTCACAAAATTTAATTACATAAATAAATATAAAACCCTAAAAATACATCGTTCCCCAGCAACGGCATAAATTGATGAATGTATGTATCACTTCTTCAATAATCGATAGTTGTAGTATAGGATATGAAAAAGTGACCGATCAGAAAACACAATCTTTGAATGTTGTAGAATATTTTTTACTTAGCAAGTATACCAAGTTCGAACACAGGAAACAAACTATTTCTAGTTGTGGAGTTTTTAATTAATTTAAATAATTAATTAATCGTTGCGTTAATTTATGTGTCAGACAATAAAATCTAACATGAACGAAAATAAAATGAAATGTGATGCAAAAATAAACAAAGATGACAATCAAGCATCGGATCTGTGATGATGACTTTTAATCCCAAAAAGATGGGTGCTTAATCCTTGAAATTCTAACAAATCGAAAGAAATGTTTGTTCAAGAAATGTAATGAATTTAAATTCAATATCCATGCTTAGAAGAACAATAAATAATAATCTAATAAGCTCTAAGATCACTGAAATAATTTTCTCCTGAAATCCCTGTATATTATTCCTCAAAGAGTCAATAGTAATATCAAAGAAAATAAATCTAAGAAGTATATGCGGTCAAACCCTTGCAATTAGATTTAATTCTTCAAATAATAGTTTCCAATCAATGCAAAAGTATTAATCTCAAAAATTATTATCAGTTGAATCCCTACAAAAAGATCATCAATTTTTCTCAATAAAAGAACACAAAAACCAAAATATCATCGTGCATAAAATAATAGAGATCCTTAAAAGATAATCATCATAGAAAAGCATATGCTTTGTCCACAAGTTATGTAAAATGACAGAGCATGTAATAAGCTTTAAAACGACAAATTTTGCGTGAAAATCAGAGTTCGTATGAGAAAGATATGCAATAAACAAAATCTAGGGACTAAAATGCAATAAAACAAAATACTTTATTCCCAAATGGGTCCCTAGAGGACTTATTTGCAAAATGCCAAAAATGGAGGGTTCCCTATGTAAATTACCTAATACACATGCACCAAGCACATGATCTGGACGGTAAGGATTTCCTTGGAATTTTGGGAACCAGCAGAGGGTGCATGCACAGTTTTCCCAGCTAACATGTGCTCCTTACGTATTTCGCCAGGATCAGGTGCTATTGGCAGGTTCGGGAGCCTTGAGGTTGTGGCTTGGGTATCCATTCTCGAGGTGGCTTGCTTATTGAGGTTCGACAACCCCGAGCCTCAAGGCGTGGAGGGAGGCTCAAGAGGGGACATGTGGAATCACAGGGACTGTTGGATCAAGGACCTACACTCCAATCCAACAACTATTAGAGGTGAGGCACGACAGAGGCAGTCGATGGTGGAGCTCGACCGACAAACGACCAAGCTAAAGTGGAGCAATGAAGTTGCATCCTGAGGGTGCAATGCGTGAGAGCAGAGGGCAAGCCGGTGGCAAGGCAAAGTCAAGCGGTGCTATGAATGTCGATGGAGAATCAAAGGAGAGATGCGAGGTAGGAGATGATTAGTTATTGTACCTGCAAGAAAAAAGAATGGGGGCAAGGGGATGAGAGCAGAGATGCTCGGTGGTGAAGAGGCGGTCGAGCTAGGTCAGGCAGAGGTAGGTGTCACGAGGCGGAGTAGGTCGGAGTGTAAGGGTAGACGGTAAAGCAGATACGCTGCAGGTGGGGTGGCAAAGGGCAAGGTGAAGAAAGGGGAATTGAGGTAGAAGGTACTGAAGAGGATTTTTCACGGGTCTAAATATGTCTCACATAAGACGGAGACACAGTTGCTGCGATGACTCGCAAGAAACCCAACTTCAAACAACGATTAACCCACATATAAGTATAAAGCAATTCAAAATAAATGTGGAGCTAAAGTTTATTATAACTCTACAATATATGTGTACAGTGTGCAACTTTGTAGAGGTCGAACACATGGAGCAAACTAGATAGATTGGTCAAATGAAAGCACAAAAAGTGATTGTGTGATTCTTATCTATATGTTTTTATGTGGGTTTTTAAATCTATTCTTTTATTTTATTCTTATTATATATTTATTTGTTTGTTTGTTTTGTTTTTAATTTTATATATGTTTATTTTTCAATTTATATTTTTTAAATATATAATATATCATATCTAAGAGAATATATACAATGTGAGCTAATATAATTAGAAAACTAATAAAAAATACTCAAAATTCGTAAAATAAAATAGTTTTTGGGTTTTGAATAAATTTTTATTATTTTTGTGACTTTTAATGGATTTTATTAATTTTTATGTATTTTTAATGTCAAAAATATCCCTAAAATGAATTAATTAGATAACCGAAATTGAAATGGAAATTAAAAATAAAAAATAATACTTAAAATTTTCTAAATAAATTTTAATTTTTAAAATAATATAGAGTAATATATAAAGTATAAAATAATATTTTTGGTATTTTGAATAATTTTATAGAGTTTTATAAGGGTTTTGTGTTTTTTTTAATTTTTAAGTATTTTCTTTTTTAATTTTAGGTTTTTCAAGTCCTGGAGTTGTAAAATAAATTAACAAACATAAAATATATTTTTTGGAATTTTTCAAATCCTTTTTATATTTTTATGGGTTTTATACTGTAGATATGGACTTTTTATGCTCTAAATTATTTTTAATAAATAAATAAAGTCCTAAATTGCATAAATAAAATTAAGTCATGGAAGTGTATGCAATCTAGATGCTACACGTATTTGTTGGAATTTTTCTGAGCATAATTGCTATACTAAATAAATGAGAAAATACAAAAATAAAGTACGACTTAGCAAGGGCATATGTAATTAAAATTAAACTCAATGGCCCTTGCTGCAATTTTCACATAATATTATAATTTGAATAAAACGTTCTTGGGGTGAAATAGAATAAGTCACGATGTCCCGCCAGCAAAATGTCCACCTCATGTGGGATGGCGCGTGAGGTGAGATGGCAAGGACTGTGGCAACTAACAGAACTACGAGGGTTTTTATGCAAAAATTACAAAATTAGATAACGTTAGATGAAAGTTTCTGAATCGAATGTTAAATACAAAAACTAAAATGGGATAACATGTAAAATACCTAACTCATAGATGCGGGCGGACGGCTGATATCAATCCACTTGCCACGTATCCAACTCAGCTGTGTCGATGACGGTTCGTGAATGAACTCCCAGATTAGACTTCATATCATGATCCATCGGCTGGTGTGCGGTGCATCCAATGGCTCTGACTTGATCTAGAGGCGAGGATCGATCTAACAGTTGTTGCTCCTCACGAAGAACAATGAAGAACAGTCGCCCTCCTTCATTTTGATCCGTAAAATCTCGTGACTTCTACATATTCTCCAGGTGATGAAGGCTTCAAGATGATCGTGGAATGCTTCTGCCGCTGGTTGACCTCATCAAAATGATCGGGGACCTCGTGGTTTGCTCCGACGAAGCCAGGGGCTAGGAGGTCAATTTGAACTTCAAAAGGACCTGCAAACGTGATTTATCTCTTCCTCTTCTGCGGGGAAGAGGTCAGCAAAAAAACAACAAAGCTCGGGGAGCACTTGGGGTGTAATGGGAGGTAGGAGAAGCAGATGGAATCCCTCCGTCGAGCATCGGAGGAGGAGGAACTGGATTCCATATCCACAGTGGATCTGGTTGAACATAGTGGTGGAGGATGTGCAAGAAGCTTGAGGGAAGGAAGGGAGGTGGTCAGATGCATCGTAAACAGAGTGAGTCACGATGGAGGGCTCGTCGGAGTGGAGCTCCAGTGAACTATGAAATGGCTTAGATACGTTAAATTAATCGAGTAAATGATAAAATATCTACAAATACTAACACTAGGAACTAAAACTAAGCTGAAAAATGAAAGATATTACCTCAACAGCTTGGATTAAGAGATGCACCTCACTGCAGCGGAGG
Organism: Ottelia alismoides; assembly: GCA_037367405.1. Taxonomy (NCBI): domain Eukaryota; kingdom Viridiplantae; phylum Streptophyta; class Magnoliopsida; order Alismatales; family Hydrocharitaceae; genus Ottelia; species Ottelia alismoides. Next base: position 1,283,699 of record JAZKJV010000196.1, on the reverse strand, counting down.
CTTGCCGAAGATCGTGGAATCAGCCCAATACCGCACCTGATTTCACCTCCAAGGAGATGGAGAAGCACCTGTCAAATGCCTAAATCTAGAACTCACTGGAGGGAAGCGAACAACGAGCCAAAAGGGATTCGAAATGGAATGGAGGTCGAAAATGGGGTTTTGTACAGCGTGACCAAGAGGAGCCAAAGCTCGATGAACGGACAATGATTTAGTGATCTACAAATTGAGGATTTACCCTGACATGATAGAGGGAGGATCGATGACCAATAGTCGAGAAGGAATCTTCCCCAAAAAATTCAAGGAGTGAACCACAAAAATCAAAGAAACATGGGGTCAACCAAAGTATGACAAAGGCACAGGTGTAGTCAGACAATTAACCAACGTCAACTGGAGATGCGCCCTAGTTGGTCCACGTGGAACAACTAAGAAAAAACAACATGAAAAATATCTAAAAATCGATAATAATTAATAAATGATTTTATTAAAATATAGTTATAAAATAGAAAATTGTTTCTTATTTCTACATTATTTTATTATGAATTTTATTTAATTTTTGTGGTATTTAATTACAAGTGTATTTATAGGGTTCCATCTATATGTATATTCATTTATATATTAAGTATTTTATATTTATTTTGTATTTCTAATTTTATTATTTTCTTTTCTTATTTTATATAAGTATAACTTATTTTTATATACTTAAATAAATTTTTATTATATGTTTCTGATGTAATATATATACTTAAATATATATATATGTCTATATTATATAGGTATGCGTATTGTATATTCATCTAAGTATATATATCTTATTTTATTGTGATGTTTTATTTAGGTTTTTATTCTAGTTTTAATATTTGCATATAATATAATTAATATTTATAAAATTATAAAAATATAAAATCATAAAATTAATAAAGAATATATAAAATGAATATTTATTTGGATAAATTATACAACAAGGGTCCAAAACCTAACTTTCACACCTTAACTCCAAAAATATGAAACCACGTTCATTAAAAAGATTATTAAAAGTTATATACAATTAAAGTGATTTTGATATATTTTGAGTTTTTATTTGAGATATATGGGTCTGTGAAGTTGGAATTTTGGAATATTATTCAGAGTATAACTTTTTACATTGTGTATTATTTTTGTACGATATTAATTTTTTATTTGTCTATATATTATTACCTACAATTTCATCTACAAAGTTTCTTTATTTGAAGTATAAAAAGTAGAAAATAAAATGGGTCCCAAAATGAATACATAATGAATTAATAAAAGAGACTTTTATTGTATTTTTGGACCTTATCTCCCCCTGATTTATTCATCATCGACCAAATCAATTCTTGACTTGGTCTTGGGGTTTAGGGTCATAAAATACCTTTGGAATTTATTATTTTATTTTCTTTTCTTTATTCTATAATTTTGGCATTAAAAACATTATTTTAAATTATATTTATACAACAAAGAATGAATGCTAATTTGTACCAATAAAAGGTACTTACATGCATTAGCTAGGGTTTTTATGGCCAAAATTATAGAATAAAGGTGATGAAATGGAGATTCATCAGAAGGTCGCCTGGATAGGAGAGTCGCTGCAAGGGATCATCGCAGGCAACATGGTCCCCTGTCACAAGACCACGTCTGACTCCTCCATTCTCATAGTGTTAGAGATGGAAGATAGGGTTTAGGCGATGCAGAGGGGATTATTTTGTAGGTAAAGGCGAGGGTCACAATCGGAGGGGACAAATGGTATCACTTGCATGAAGGGGAGGTGTTGCATGCACAGGGTCGAATGGTCGGAGGAGGGAGTAATGGTTAGGGATGGTGATCGAAGGGGCTATGTAACAGTCAAAGGTGAGAGGATAGGGGCAGTGCCGAAGGCATGTGGAAGAAGAGGGAGATAGTGGTAACGTGAATAGCACATGACTAACGCAGTGTTCGGATAATGTGTTATGCACGTGACTAGAGAGAGAAGGGGGAGGCAGGTCACCTGCCAGGCATGTAACCCATGAAGAGAGAGTGGGGGTGAAGAGAGAGAATGAAGGAAATGTAGAGAGGGAAATAAAGTAAAATAATAAAATTAAAAAAATAAAATATAATATAAAAATTAAAATTAAATTAAAATCAAAAATCAAAAATAAAATAAAATAAAAGATTAAAAATAAAATAGAAAAATTAAAATAAAAATCGAAAAGTCATAGTAAATGAGTCAAATCAAAAAGTGATCAATACAAAAGTTGTTCGTCTCGAGATATCTACGACTTTCATGGAGGATCCAAAATCAAAGGAGGTCAACTGTACAAAATGTATTTTTGGGGGTACTCTATAGATAATAAAATACTACATTTTTCAATTTATGATTTTTCATATTTTTAATTTGATTTTAATTAGTGGATTAATTTATATATAACGTAACATAATTAATCTGATTTTTATGGATTTTTTGTAGGTTAGAAAAAGATAAAATAAAAATATCAAATATAAGATATGTATAAAGTTAAGAAGTCGTATTTTTGTGTTTTCTATTGATTTTTCTGTTTTTATGGATTCTAATTCTTGATGACATAGATTAAAAAGATGATTATTTACACATAAGATAATAAGCTCAATTAAGTTCAAAAATGAGGTTATTTATTTACAGATTTTAATCATTAATTTAAGTACAATTAATGCATGTTAATTAATTAATTTTAAGGGATTTAGTTGGTTATTTATTAAGGGGATTTTGCTAAGATGTCCATATAAATAGATGAATCATGGATTCATCATGTATAAATTAGTGAAAGTTTGGTTGTATGTAGTGTATTGGATGTCTAGGGTTTCTAGGTGCATGTGTTATTTTGTTTGTATTCCTTTTCCCTTATCTCCTCCTACTTTATTCCTTGTAGACAAAGTAATATTGACTTAGTCTCTGGGTTTAGGGTCGGTTAGTATTTATAATACTTCCTTTATTTTTTGTTTATTTTCTATATTCATTTATTTTGTATTTAAATATAAGTATTTATGTACTATTTACAGACAAGACAACAGTTAGTGTGTTAAATTGTACAAGTTAGATGTATTTACATGTATTTACCTAGGAATTTTAAAGACAAACTAAAGGAATAAATGTGAATGAATATGTATTCATCACCCTCCATACTTACGTTTGCTAGTCCTTAGCAAACTCTTATTAGGAGAATAAGTGATGCAATAGAGAAAAGAAAATAAACTAAAATAAAGAAAGTAGAATGATTATGACTTGTAAACTGGTCTTCACAAATCGAAGTTTGGAGATCAATTAAGATCTTTGTATTGTTAATGTGTTTGTAGCCATATTCAGGTTAGGAATTGTTGACTCAACAACCCCTAGATTCCATGTTCCTTTATTCAAGTCAACTCAATAGCTTGGTTAGAACTGTTCCTTCATATGTATGCTCTTGTAACCTTGAAATACTAGGTATCATGTGTGTGAACTGTGTTAGCTCTACCCAAATAAGCATCTGAACTATCAAGTAATCTCCTCCTCTGGTAACTCGTCCTCGAGAAGATGAATATTTCCTTCAAAGTTCAGGTACATGCTAGTGCACAATGAACAAGAGAGAAGCTAGAAGAAAGAATTAGAAACAGACCAGTGTAGTCGCATTTCCTTTTGAAGCTCGGTAAGTATGATCAAGTCTTCACCAAGAAGCAGGCCTTATTTGGAAGCTCAAAAAATTGGAGTTTTCATATAGGCTTCTTTCTGGGTATTGTCTCTTTTGGCATTGCATTGCATTCTTGTTTTCCCCAATGGATATAGAATATTTTATTTTACTGCTAACGTACTAATTCCTCATCCGAAGCTTTATTTCATTCCAATCTCCGGTGGTTAGATGTCTATGATACTAGAGAAACACCTGAGTTGAAGTACCGATTTCAACAGTCCCCAAGGATGGTTCCTGTGCCACCCTTGATGAAGCGACCTAGTATCGTCCCAACTTAGACTTTAAGATATTCCAACAATCCATCTTGATTGAGCTACATGCTAAGTGTGAGGTCTCAAATCAAACTATTGTCTCAAGAGTCGTACGAATGACATGAAAGGTTCTAGTTAGTCACATTGAATCGACAAACAAACATACTCTCATAAAACCTAAGATAAACTCGAAATGACCTGAAGCATCCCAATTCCAGTCCTTAATGGGTTCCATTGAAATTAAGTGGATTAAGGTTTAGATCAAGCTCCAATCTCTAGATTTTATTTAAACATGTTTAATTGTCAAAACCATTCAAAAAAATGATTATGCAATGCGATGCATGAAAATATTTTTATGAAATCGTTTTCTGATTTCGAACTTTTACAGGATTTTCAAAAAAAAGGTTTGTAGATATTTATGGAGTTTTGAAAACATTTTTTAAAATTTTAGATTTTTTCATATTTTTCAGATTTTTATGAGATTTTAGAAAAGAGTTTGTGTGTTGGTGGTATTCACAGTTCACAAGAATTCTATACAATTCATTTTTATGCAAGTTAAGTATAGATTTTACGAGTGAATTCTTTACAACTGATTTTTTGTATATCCTTACCCAATGTATTAGCCATTTTTATTAAAAATATGAGTATAATTGTTATGGCTAATGTGTATATATATACACACACGACCCCCTTTACTCAGCTCGAACTATGTCCTCATAGTGATCAAATAGCAGAAAGGAAGATGTAACTCGTGCTAGGTATAGAGAATCCTAAACTACAATGAATCGAAAAAGTCAATCATCCACCTTATACTTAGGATTAAGGAATTCTAAGTATGTCAGACTGTACACAAAGCGAGGATGATCGAGGATTCGAATGTACAAAATCATCAGCTTGACCTGTCTCTACTTATAGTTAGGGTAAAATGCCTTAAGTATAGAAAAGAATTAACAACAAGTTGAGAGACACAAAAGGAAGCAAAGAATGAACACTCGAGTCACACATCCCCTCATACTTAGGATCTAGTCATCCCAAGTATAGCATTGATGAAACAGATGAATGAATAATCGAAAGAAAGAAATGAATGAGAAAAAGAAAAAAAAGAAAGAGAAAAGATATTTTTGGATTTTTAGGTGTCTAATTCCTCAGATGCTGCTTCTTAGAAAATCATATTAATCGTATAAACAATGGACAAGAAATTGTTATGATTGGGGTATGGCTTCAGCAATTGTTCATTGACTATAAGTGGTTATGTGCCAACTGACAACCCCGATATCACGATGGTGTCGTAGTCACGCACATTTTTAAGATGAATGACCCTGGCCATTTGCTTTTAAGCCTGCTTCGAAATAATTTTAACTTTGCATCAAACAACCACACCTTATGATTTGGCTCGAAGTTCTTTCTTCTGATGTGCTTATCATGTCATTTCTAGACTTTTCTTTGTACATAAGGTTGTTGTCGTATGCATAGTCTCTGAATTTTAATAGTCTATTTAGATCGAGTTTCGGTTTCATCCGGCTTTTTCTCTATCCAATTGCATATACTGACCGCCCACAAAGATTTATGAATTATCTCAACGGACAAATGTCATGGTTTACCATATACAAGCTGATAGGGAGACATTCCCAAAGAGATTTGTGTGTCGTTTGATAAGCCCATAGAACCGAATTAAGCAAATGGAACTATTTCTTTCTATCAACACACACGTTTCTATTGAATCAATTTGATCTCCATAATAGAACGTTCAACCAAACCATTAGTCTGCGAGTGATAAGGAGATGCAGTACGATGTTCAATGTTGCGTTCCTTTATCAGCTTCTTGACTTCTCTTATTGATGAAGTGGCTACCTCCATCTTATATGAAGATCTTTGGAAACTTAGACTGCGAAATGGTGTTGTCTTTGAGAAAGCTACAAAATGTGCAGTTATCTAGGGATCGAGCAAGGACAGCCTCCACAAATCGACTGACATAGTCAACAACAAGTAGGATGTACTCATAGCCCTCCCTGCTAGGAAACATGCTTGTGAAATCAATGCCCCAAGTATCAAAAACATCTGATATTGGAATATACTTGAGAGGCATTGTGTCTCTGGACCTGATAGTGCTTCCCATCTTCTGATAGTAAGTACAACCTTTGACATAAGTAGTAGCATCAAAGAGTTGATGACCAAAGGTTGTATTGAAGCACTTTCACTTCTAAATGCTTCCAGGAATGGTATCCACCATATTCAAGCTTGTAACAATGTTCCAGGACACATATACTCCTCCTCAAGAATGCACCTTCTTTAGATACAATCCACACCCTTGCAAAATAAGTAGAGATCCTCCCATTGGTAAAAATGTATCTCAGAGAAGAATTTACCCACTTTAAGTTTTATCCAGTCTTACGGAACTTTCTTGGAGACAAGATAGTTCACAATATTGGTGTACTATGGAAGAAAGGCAACAAAAAGAACGGCCTCATCTGGGAAAGTTTCCGTGATTGGAAAATGGCATGCTCAAGATTACTTGTCTCTATAACTATAGAAATGTGATCTGCCGCCACTTTTTTTACTCCAGGCTTACCACATATTTCTAAGTCAAACTCCTGGAGTAGAAGGATCAAATAAAGTAATCACGATTTAACGTCCTTCTTGCTTTGTAAGTATTGGATGGCAAAATGGTCAGTATATAGGATGACTTTCGACCCAAAGTAATCTAAACTTCTCCGATGCAAACATGACTTCTAGCAGCTCCTTTTCTGTGACTGTGTAATCTCTCTGGGCTTCATCTAGTGTTCTGCTAGCATAGTGAATCGCAAATATCCATCCATCCCATCTTTATCTCAGACAGACCCAATGGCATAATCAGAAGCGTATGTCATGATATCAAATGGACGAGACCAATCTGGTGGTTGTAAGATAAGGGCTTGAATTATTATATCTTTAACCTGATTGAAGTCATGGAGCACTTTATCATCTACAATAAGATTTTTGTTCTTACCGATAATCTCTGTCAATAGTCAGATAATCTTGCTAAAATATTTGATGCACCTTTGGTAAAACTGTCATGCCTCAGAAATGACTGGACTTGCTTCAAAATAATAGGGAGCTCAAGTCTCAATATCACTTTCACCTTTGCCGGGTCGACCTCTGATGAATCTGTGATTCAGCACTCTAAAAGTTGAAAATAGAGCTTTATTCCTGAGCAATTAGCTACATATCTCCATTTATTTTGCACTATCTGCATTCATGCATTCAAAATTAATGTTTGTATTTTAGCATGCATATTTGCGTTAAATAAGGAGCCAAAAATTCGTGTGTACATATTCACCTCTATATTAGCTAACTTCACCTATTTGTATATATTTTATACTAACCCCAAATCCAATAAAATTAACTTTATAGTGTATATATTACTAACACTAATAAAGGAAAAATATCAAAAAAACTAACTTGTAAGATAGACCAATAAAACTCAATCCCTAGTTTGAGGCTAAAGACCTTAAAATGTGACTATTTCTTCCATACAGCCTCACATGGACCCCTACTCACTTTTGAAATGTACATTAAATTACCTTCAAAACAAGACCAAATGTAAAACAATCGGAGATCATATGTGAAACTTGAGTTTGAGCCCCTATTGTATATTGTACATATTGACCAAAATACCCTTTTATCTATTTAATTATTAAAATCCACAAAAATCAACTAAGTTGTAAATACTCCTTTCATATTTTCTTTAATTTTATTTTGATTTTTTCTTATTAGTGACAAAAATCTCTAAAAGATATAAAAATGCAGTATTTTACACTTGTAAGGTACCCCCAAAAGCACTTTTTTGTACATATAACTTCTTTTGATTTTCGGTCCTTCATGGAAGTTGTAGATCTCGTCAAGATGAGCAACTTTTGTGTTGATCACTTTTCTTATTTCTTTTTTATTTTATATTCAATTTAATTTTTTATTTTTCTGGGAGCGACACGTGACAGCTCATGGAGCTACCACATGTCACCTTCATTATTATTATTATTTATTCTTTTTTATTTATTACATCTTCTCTTTATTTATTTATTACTTTAATTATTATTTACTATTTTAATTATTATTTATTTTAAATTAGTTTTTTAGTTATTTATTCATCTTATTTTATTTATATTTATTATTATTATTTATATTTATTACTATTATTTAATTTTAATTCTTAATTTTGAATTTTAATTCTTAAAAAAATTAAAAGTATGAAAACACATGATCCAAGAACATTTCTCGGATCATTTCATCTAACCACGACAAGGATATAGGAATATCTTTTGGAGCGTGGTCGTGACCTAGCCTCAAAAGGAAGAGACCTTCTGTCTCAAATCCGATCTGTCGGAGGAGACGCTTGCGAGCGTGGAGATGAGTCACGTGCTTCTCGCAATTCAAGATGATGTCCCAAGCAATGGATCTCCTGATCTCGTCTCACAAGATCGAACGCCTTCTTCACGAGTGCCACGCACCAAAGAAGATGGAGAGCCAATAGTCATCGAGACGGAGCACAATGGCAAGGTGACGATGAAAAAGATCTTCTCTTTATAAGAGTGGACTGCCACTCAAGATGAGAGAGAAAGGGGGGTATGCGTGAGAATGAGAGAGGGAGAGCGAGACCTTGTGTGATGTTGTATATCTCGAAGAGCAAGGATTGCCTCTTCTTATATAGGGTTTTGGGAGTCCATGGATCCCAATCCATGGGTAACACAAAATCAACGGATGAGATTGATTTATGTTTCTTTCAATGGCTTAAGATGTTGTTGCAAAGACACAACAACAAATGATTTAATTTAAATTAGTTTTCATTGATAAATCAACAAAATTAATTTCAAATTAAATCATCTTTGACTAGAGAAGAGATAATGAAGAGACTAAACCAATCCCCTAAAAAGAGGGGACTACTCTTCTCCACATAAAGAGTCGTGGCCATCCACTTCTCTTGGGTGGACTTGGTCTATCTCTTCTAATTATCATGACATCTCATGATATATCATGATCTCTTGTCGATAATATTTTCACCAAAAATAATTCCAAATGATCTTATGGAAAATATAAACCATGCCATTGAAATTATGTGAATCTTATTCACAACCCAAAACAAAATGTAATTATTTTTTAATTAATCCTTTAATATGAATACAATCCACATTAAAAATTAATCAACAAATATAAATTACAAAAGTCTATCTCTGATATATTATAAATCTCATTTACAATATACCTGGATAATTGGATAGTACTATCCACATTATCCATATCCATAATAATTAAATCTCATTCTATTACATTGGATAATCATTCTCAAGCATTCAAATAATGTGAATCAAATTCATATTATTCATGATAATTAAATCACATTTAATTATCCTTTCTCATTGCTTAGACATAATTCAACTTTGGAATTATTCTTGAACTCTTTCAAGAATAATGCGCTTTCTCTGCGGATGCTAAAGATAAGGACAGGGCAATTGTAAATTGTATTGTACGATGTATAGTGACTTGGATATTGAGATCACAACTCAAATCCAGATCCCACAGACCTCTCACAGATGCTTGATTTAATCAAGATCGTAAATCTAATCTTCTCATTACATCTAAATCTCATTTAGATCAACGTCCAACATTTGGATCAAGATTAAATTAATCTCACCTGAGAGGAGTCACTAAAATCCAAACCTGTTTTATCACTCCCTCAGAATGGAAGCGTCATGGTTGTACAATTGTTTAAGATCACATCACCCTCAGGTATTCCCAATACCTGTACATCCTGCATACTGGAAGACGTATGATCATCCCGAAGATATGGATCAACTTTACACTGTCATCTTTAAGGTTTGATCATCAAGTTTCTCATTCCTTGGTCATTGGGATTTGGTATGGATCACATGCTTTCCAAAAAACATATATCATACCTTCAATTTCTTGTCATGCTTCCAAAGCATGACAATCATGCATGGAATTTGTTCCCAATACCTCATGAGTGAGCTCCTTCCGGTTCTTAAGTAACCTGTATGATCCCCTTTGAGAGATCGTATTACTCCATATGCCCTTGCATGCACACCAGCGCGCAGTGTATAGATCTTGGATAGGTCGTCAACCTATTGGTCTGCCAATGTACATACTCAGACATATAGTAATACATCTGTCTCCGGTCAGAGGATGCGTGCATGTATCGTGATAGTATACGATATAGGACCTTCGTTATCTCGATATCGTTAAGTCAACTCCTTGGAACTAACTAATCTGACACCTCCGAATCTCTATTCCTATGCAGAGGACTTGCATCAAGAGGTCGCTCAGATATCAACCTTTGTGAGAAAGGATTGGCATCTCCTACTCTGGCTGCAGATCATCTCTAACAATCATTTGACGGTGCTTGATGAGTCCTCAATCTAACTCATTAGATATTCATTCAAACACCAGCCTCTATGATTCTATTATTGAATCAATACTGTATGATTATTAATATGGCCATGGTACATAACCCTAATGTACATAGGGACTGTATAGTGCATTCATTCACTTAATCTCAAAAAAGGAGTGAAAAAAATAATCAATAACTTTTATTGATAAATCAAACATCACAATAACATTGATTGTAGGAATGGTTCGCCCGGTGCTCACATGGCTAACACCCAGTAGCTGCCAAAGCTTCAAGGTCTATTGTCAATCTTTGGGGCAAGCTTAAAGCCTCTTCCAACACAGAAAACAAACCCCATACATGTATCTTTTTCTCCCTCCTACTTCTTTCTCAATCTCCTCTTCTGCCTATGTTCATATCCAATCTCTCCTTCCTACCTCGAACTACATGCCTTATCACCTCTCATTGCGAGCTCCTCACCCGGATCTCCACTTCCTCACATCTCGACGACAACACTTCGGTTGTCTCACATCTTTTCCACCTTCGTTGGACCACCACCCCCTTTCCTCTTTACCCGATCAAGTCTACCCCTCCCATCAATGATCGCAACCTTGCCCACCTGCCCTCGATCCAAGTGCCCCCACGCTTGGCCCGGCAATCCACCGCCAGCTCCTCTGCTAAGCAATTGTTCCACCCTCCAGTCTGCAGCACGTCGACCAAGTGGCCCTTCACTTCTTCTCCATCCATCGAGTCGCTCAGCAGCACCAGCAGGTTGTGCCAACAACTGCCAACCACTTGTCATGCTTCAGTCACCGCCCTACATCAAGACGATCCTCCTTGAAGACCATGCTCATCCATACGCCGCACACACTAGTTTACCCTCCACGACACGCCTTCTCCCTTCATCACCAACCTTACACCACCAAGCCCCGATCGTGTGTTGATCGGGCGTCGACCACCTCCGCCAGGACTGACTTCACCCTCAATCGGAGCATCTTGCCACCAGCTCGTGCCTTCGTCGCCAGCAGCCCCCTAGGCCTTGGTTGCGCTTCCTATCGACACGCAGGTCAGGCCTTATCCCCCCTTGCACGTGCTTCGTACATGAGGGAGTGGGTAAATTCTGCCTGAGCCTCAGCAAGTCCAGCCATTCAAGCTAAGGTTCCCGTTCACATGCAAGGCGCGTGATGTTTGGGACAATTATAGTCCACCCCCTACAAGCTCTGCAATCACAAGAAGGTCCCTCCCCCATCAGCACATACTCTACATGTACTAATTGGGAGAAATACGTGAAGCCCCCTAACCTTCTAGAGAGTTGCGCCAACGCCCACCGACCAGAGCACGTACCCCGCACGTGTACGTGCGAGAAAATTACAGAATTGGACTACACGATAATTAGAGAAGCATCCAATGCACTATTTAAATTTTTAGTTTTCTGTTTTGCATCTATACCCTTGTGTTTGAACATTAATTTGAACATTCATCTTGCATCTTTTCATCATTCTAAAAATGCTCATTGTAGAACAACTCGTGGTCTATCATTGTCGATGTTGAAATTTATTTTATAAAATAAAAATTATTTAATATAATTATTTTTATGAAAAATAGCATATTTTACCCTCTATGTGATCTTTAATTATATTAAATATCCCTTGCTCCAAAATTTTCCAAAAAAATCAAAGTAGGTAGATTTTATGTTTTTTACATTGTTTCCAAATTTTCATATCATTTGCATGCATATCGAGGTCACACTACATGAAATGGTGATTCTAAGAGTTGATTTTTATATAATTCCTCACTTAGTATTTTTAGGAATTAAAACTTATTATGGATATCTCGCACATAGACCTATGTAGGATAAAATAATTTTTGGAAAATATTAATTTTCTCAAAATCACATAGTCTTCATTATTTAATTCATAATTAATTCATATTACATCCAAAAATTCAAAAAAAATGAAAGTAGCCTAATTTCATATTTCACATTCTGGCAATGTTTAAGGATTTTTGGACTTAATTTGATTGTAATTTGCATTTTAGCCCCTGAACTTTGTCAAAATTGCATTTCACTCATTTATCACATTTAAAAATATAAAAAAATGCCTCTCTAGAAACCTAGCTTTTAGATTGACTTTAAATTAACCTAAGGAGTGGCCTCCCTGAGTTCGACCTTGGATTACTCAAGTAAAAAAATTAACCGCTCGCTTTAATTCAATAAATAATTAAATTTATAGTTTTTTATTAATTTGAATTTGCCCAACTGTAATGAAACAAATCAATGTTAACTCCAACAAATTAACTAGGGAATTCTAGGATTCTTTAGCCTCTACGTTTCACTAGGAGATGACATGACCTAAGACAATTCCCTCAGTCACCATGAAGTGACTCTTTTCTCATGAGGGCATCAGATTCACTTCACAACATCATTGTAGTACTCAATCGAGATATGTCAAACATTAATCGAAGTTATCTCCGTAGACCAAGAAATCATTCATGAATTGAGACGCCCAAGGATCCAGATTACTCATTTACATTGCACTCGTAATATTATATTAGTAATATTTATGATATCCAGATACAGATAACCTGAACCCGGCCTGATTATGGCCTATTCAATTAGATAAAACTATTGATCAATTTTAAATGATCTGAGTCAATCGATAGACCGTAAATAAAATTTATTTAAGATCAATTGATTAACAATAAATTGCATCATAATGCATGCCATTAGAAAAGTCATGATTCAATCAGAAACCGTAAAAATAATCCGAGACCGTTAGAAAATTTGTATTGACGAAATAAGACCAACAAAATTCACCGTTTGTAAATCAAAGATCGTTTGATCTTTTAAATAGAAAATATTTAAGGGATAATTACACCCATAACCTTGAGTAATTTTGCAATAACATTCATAACCCTACATAATCGTGAATTACACGACAAACCCTGAATAGTCACTCCGTCTCACATTCATAACCCTCCGTTAATTTGATATCTTAACTCAACCATATGGATGAGTTAATCTAACTCATCCTCGATCAAACGGATAGGAAACAAAGAAAAATAATCTGCTCCCTTCTCTTCATGTTGCTTCAGGTCGGACGAACAGTGGGCTGTGAAAAGGAGGGGGGCTTTCAACCTCGGCTGCGGGGTTGCAGGTGGTCGGACACCAACTTGGGGGAGCTTTGAGCTCCGCCACGGTAGGGGCAGCGCGGGGTGGTGGGGAGGGGGGTGCAGGTGGGGGAGCAAGGGAGCACCAAGGGGGCGAGCAGGGGGGAGCGAGCAGGGAAGGACCGCGAGGGGTTGGGGGCAAGCAGAGGAGCACCACAACGACCAGGGGAGCGCGCGGGGCTGGGGGCGAGCACGGGAGCACCACCTCGAGGGTGGTGGGGGTGCGAGTAGGGGAAGGAGGGGGGCTTTCAACCTCGATTGCGGGGCTGCAGGTAGTCGGGCACCAACTCGGGGGAGCTTTGAGCTCCGCCGCGGTAGGGGCAACGCGGGGTTGTGGGGAGGGGGGTGCGGGTGGGCGAGCAAGGGAGCACCAAGGGGGGGCGAGCAGGGAAGGACCGCGCGGGGCTGGGGGTGAGCAGAGGAGCACCACGGCAGCCAGGGGAGCGCGCGGGGCTGGGGGCGAGCAGAGGAGCACCACGGCAGCCAGGGGAGCGCGCGGGGCTGGGGGCGAGCAGGGGAGCACGCGGGGCTGGGGGGCTAGGTGAGGAGCGCACAGGAGCAGGGAGGAGGGGGGAGGGCTCATCTGCGGGTGCAAGGGAGCACACCCTTGGGGAGGGAGGGAGGGAGAGTTGGGATTGGGAAAAGAGCTTAGACTTTCTGTTCGATCGAGGACGGCGATCGACTCAACAGCGCAGACTCGGCTGCACAGAGGGGGAAGCAGATCGGCGCAGGGGGATGACGCATGGGCTTTGATGAGGGAAACTTCTGGCAGTACAGACTCAGCTTCGATGAGGGAGGAGCATATTGGCGCTGGGATTCTTTGAGGAGACCTCGTTGTCGACGGGGAGGAGGGGGAGGTGGAGGAGGAGGAGTGCAAAGGTGGTCGGTCGGCCAGAGGGGTAGGGGGTGAAGGGGGAACTGATGACGGCATGTTTTGCAAATAGAAATAAACATCAAGGATATTTTTGTCTTTTTTAATGGAAACCGTTAAATATAACGGGTAGCCCAAACGGAACATAACACAGGGTTATGCTGTGTAAGAGTTAAGCATTACTCGGGGTTCCTCGTGTAATTCACGATTATGCAGGGTTATGAATGTTATTGCGAAATTACTCAGGGTTGTGGGTGTAATTATCCCAATATTTAATCAAAAGTCAAGATCATATTTCATCAATTTCTGTATCCATCTTGGATCAAAAAAAGTATGAAATTTATATTGTTTGATCATCATGCATAGATGGTTGAAACGAGCTACTGCACATCAAAATCGGAGGTTCAAGGTGCAAATAGGAATGACTTTGGTATCTCAAATAAGAGAGATATAATGGTTTAAAAAAGAAAAAATAAAAAAATTAATTTTAAAATTTACAGTACAAAACACTACAACACCCCCATTTGGTCTTTTCTTCTTCCACTATGCTTCCCCTTTTTGTCGCATTTCAGCAGCTAGAAGCTGCTGCAGCTATCCAAGCAAGTAGTCGGAGCTACTTTTAAAGGAACTATGGCTGAAGCTCCTTGCTACTGTTGCTTTCCAAGTAGCAACTATTGATGCGAACATCAAGGTTGCTGCACTCCCTACCGTTGCTGCAATCACAATAGGTAGAGCAGTTGTATAGAAGCATGAGCTGCAGTTGCATCCCCACTTTGCTGCTCCAAATTCAAGTAACTATTGCATGCAATCTGATCTCCATTTTGGAGATCCAAAATGGTACATTCCCCTTTCATGTAAATTTAGATCCAAGTTCAAAACTCCTAAATTAGACACTTTTTCAATCTTGAAAAATTAAAGATTTGGTGGTGAATTGCATGCTAATATACCTACATTCAGATCACCATATGCTCCATATTTTAATGTTTTAAAAAATAGAATTTTCATGCATTTAAATTTAAAATCACAAATAAGATGGATACATAAAAGTATGAAATATGGTCTTGATTTTTGATCAATTTTTTGTGATTTAAATGATCAAATGACCTCCGATTTATGAACGTCGATTTTGTTGATCTTAATTTGTCGATGCGAATTTTCTGACAATCTTAAATTATTTTTACGATTTCTGATTACGTCGTGTCTTTTTTCAATGTCATGCTTTACGATGCAATCGATTTTTGATCAAGTGATCTTAAATAAATTTTAATTTATGATCTATTGATCGACTTGAATCATTTAATATTGATCAATAGTTTTATCGAGTGAAATGGATCATAATCGGGTTGGGTTTGGGTTATTCGTATATGGATGTCACATGAATATCTCACTCCATATAGAACCCTTGTACCTCATTGTACTACACAAAACAACAAGAACTATCTCTTATTTACTTTATTCTTCACTCTCTACTATGTGAGAGAAAATTCTAAAAGCTTCATTACACTCTATGGTTCAATCCAACAGCTTTGATGTTCTACAATTCATCATACGAGCTCGCTCCTTGCTCTTTAATATCATTTTAATTTTACATAATCTTTATTTCATATTTTATCTTTGATATTGAGGTTATAAGGATCATTTAACCATAATACGGTTAAGTTTACCACATAATCAACTCAGGTTGTAATATGGTCAGGTAGCTGGTGTAAGCAACTCGAGTCAGTGAAAGACTCGTATGGGTCAAGTTGAGAGACCGAGCGGGGAGACTTTGTTCATGGGTTTTACCTAGGAGTATTTTCACGTTAAATACTTGCACTTGATACTTGTGCACTCACAATTGATTGCTTATCATGTGACTGAAAGTTCTACGAAATGTTGTATTGTTGCTAGATATTTGGGATTGCAACGATCTAGGTCATACAGTCCGATCCACCTGCACCCATTGACTGGTGTTTGGGAACCAATAATTTTTATGAACTCTTTCACTATATTTTTATAATTGGTTACAAAATAAATATATTTACTATATTTTTTATCATGTATGACCCTTCCAATATAAGTATGTATGTATATAAGCCCACACACATACATGAGGGAAAGGAGTATGTGCCCATGGGCATACACGACATTGTGTGCCCACTAAGTTTTAAATATCCAAGTCTTTGTGTGAACACAATCCATCATTAATAAGCAATCAATGATTTCGATGAAATGTATCCAACATCACTCAATGGATTTGTTACAAACTCTAAATGATCAGAAATTGTAATAGAATGTATATTTTGTAGTATAAATCAAGATCAATGATATATTTTAATATTAAAATATCCAAATTTGTTGTCGTAGGAGCACAAACTTGTATGTGCCCATGAGCACATCCTCCTTCTCCTTTCTCTCTCTCTCTCTATAGACAAAGAGAGAGAGAGAGAGCAAGGAGTATAAGCCCATGGGCACACAACATTGTGTGCCATTACATTTTAAATACCCAAGTCCTAGTGTGAACACAATCCATCAATAATAAATAATCAACGACTCTAATAAAATGAAACTAGCATCACTCGATGGATGTGTTACAAAACTCTAAATGACTTGAAATTTTAATAGAAGTTGTATTTTATAGTATGAATCAAGACCAATGGATTTTATTTATATTATAATTTTAAAATATCCAACTTATAGCTATCGAAATACACACTTGTGTGTGCCCATGGGCAGATTTTCTTTTCCTCATATAAAGATTTTATATATTATACATTTCTATTCTGTATCCATTTTAGAGTCGTGTGCGTTTTTAAGGAATGGTTAGATATTTTTCATATGCATAAATATATGCATATGTATCGACACTCGTATTAATATTTGAAAATGGATAAGAATGTGGTAATAGATGTATTTGTGTCCACATCCAAATTTTTTATCCATGTATAAGTACCTTATGGAGTATAATTACTCTCTATATTATATATTTGATTGTTATTTTCATAATCCAATCTTATAGATAAATGCAAAATTATTAATATCAATTATAAATTTTAAATATAAGATAATTTCATATTTTATGTTATTTGAAATATCTATTATAAAAGGTCTTTTGAATGGGGCAATCCCTCCCCTCCCCCTGATGACTCGTATCTCACCTCTCTTAATAATATATAATTTTAGTATAGGAGGCGGAATACAATCTATCAAAAACCATAAATCTTGAATATTGTGAAGTATTTTTAACTTGTTAAGTGTACCAAGGTCAAACTCAAGGGACAATAGTTTTTAGTTTCATGGTTTCAAAACAATATAAGTAATTAAATAATTACAACAATGATCACTATGTCAGAAAATACATAATAAATGCAAATAAATGGAGAGAGAAATGAAGAATAGGATTTTATTTTTTTTATGTCTTTGATACTCAATGAAATGCTCAATTAATCCTCTAAATAATTCACAGATCTAACGAGATGAATCCAAGAAATATATTTGAGCTAATTCAAGGATGTAAGATACAACATATATTTGTCCTTGCAAATTCTATGACCAATAATAATCATCAATAAGAACTGATATCCAATGTCCTTGTAATTTAGTCCTTAAGCGAGTAACTAAATGCAATGAAGTTAGGAGATAATTAATAAATCCTTCTCTGTATAGCCCATGTAGAAATATATCAATTTTTCACCAAAAAATATATGTCAAAAATCCTCACAATAGACCATGCACATATTAGTCAACGTCAAAGTGAAACTTTAATTTCCAATAAGCTCTGATCAAGTTAATATGTAAAAAATTTAAAATGACACATAATACGCTAAAAATAGAGTTCAAATGAGCAAGATATGCATGGCTTATCTTCCATAATTCAAAGTCAGAGGGGCTTTTGTTGGAATTTGCCTCAAAGCAGGGATACTTCTGCAAATGTAAGTAGGCGGAGAAGTGTGACCGTAAATTTTCCCAAGTCACATGCAAGGGACGCGTGGCTGGACTGATTCACAAATCCTAGAGATTCAGGGGATCCTGGATGCCATTTTTCCTGTCTCACGTGTCTCTTGCTCGGGTCTCTGAGGTTCAGACCCAAGCGTACGACTCAGGTTGAGGTGGCAGCTCCAGGTAAATTTAGATTCAGCCGAAGCTGGAGGCTCAGATGGACGTTGATTTGGCGATGCTTGTGGGCCCATGTGCGTACGATCTGATGGTCAAGAGGAGGTATGATCAGGTCCATATGATCGAAAGATCCAATGGTATTTGAAGCGTAGGATTGCCCTCCTCCTCCTTGGTTGAGCAGTGAATCACAAGTAGAGGTGAGGTCATAGATATTGATGGAGACGAATCACCTGTGGCTGGAGGGGCTTTGTACAAAGGTGATCGGGGATGATGGAACTCAATGTTACCCTGCTCCTCCTCCTCGAACTTGGTAGTCATAGTCGAAGCAGTGGAGGGACGTGAGAGCTTCAGAAGTGGGCCTCAGATTGAGTTGATATGCAGTGTTAGCAGTGAAAGAACGGAGACATGAGCATGTAAAGCTCAAATCCAAGCCCAACCATAGAGGTGTAATAGACCAAAGGCGGGTATCCTATATAAACGGAGAATACAAATGATCTGGAGTTCGACTCTTTGCGAGATTCGGTGCGGATTTGGGCAAGGTTTGAATCAATAGTGAAAGAGAAAGAAGATCAGAAGAAGATGACAGATCTAGAAAATGAAGAGGAAAATGGGTCCTATAATGTTCCTGGGTGAAGAAGAAAAGCAGAGAGAAAGAACCTGGGAGTGCGAGGGGCTACCTGGAAATGATGGTGTGATTGGAGGATGGCAAAGCAGATCGTCTGGGAAGGAGAGATGTGGTGAAGGTGTAGGTGTCTATGGATCGAAGGTGAATATGACATGAGATGCCTAATTAATTCAGAGAAAAACAAGGGTGAAGATTGGGAAAGCTTACCTGGGAACCTGAAGAACGACTTAGGCAGAGAAAATGGTCTGGGCTGAGCTCCTAGGCAAAGCGTTGGTCTTTATTCGACTTGCTCGATCGCACTAGGGGGCTCGAACGGCAGCAAGGCAGTCATGGCATGACCTCTCCGGCCATGGGTCAACACCGGAGGCGACAGCCATCGTCGTTCTTCAATTCCACCTCCGTGTCACGGAGAGGGGAAGAAGGCTAGGGTGAAGCCTCGTATAAAGGTGGACCGCGACGAATGCAGTCGGAGATGGTTGTTTTGAAGGTTAGTAGACGAAGATTACAAAAGTAATGGTGGAGTTTGTAACCATCATTTTCCCGAACTGCGTAGGATGGAGTGGATGGTTAATGCTCGAGCATGGGAGAGGGGTGTGGGGTCAACGCCAGGGTGGAGTTAGATCATGGAGGGGTTACTAGAGAGGGTTAGGGGAAAATGGAGAAGGTGGGGGTTGGCGAGGTGTAACGTGCAAAAGAAGGCGTTACCGAAGGTAAACAACGGAGCAGGACTGTTGGATCATGTGATCCAACGGTCCAAGTTGTGGTGTGATTGGGCGATCCAGATGCGTCTGATCAATTAGATCAGATGAATGAGAGCATGGTGGGCATGGAGCAAGCTCAACCGTCTGATCTAGTTGATTAGATGGCCAAGATGGAGGGCGGTGAAGAGAGAAGGGCAGAGCTACGTGGCTGACGGTGGTAGCGCCACGTGGCCAAGTAAAAAATTAGAAATGAAGAAAAATCAAAATAAAATATTTAAAAAGGAAATTTAAAAAGTGTTCAACATGAAAGTTGTAGATCTCGAGAAGATCTACAAGTTTCATGTTGAACAAAAAGTCAAAATAGGTTATGTATACATAGAAATAATTTTGTAAGTGTTTTTTAATATTAGAAAACACTTGTTTTAATTCTTTTGAGATTTTTTGTACTTTTAGTTTATATTTAATGTCAAAACAAATATATACAATAATTATCTTTTTTGGGGATTTTTAGTATTAAAGAAAATATAGAAAATTAATCACAATAATATAGTTAATTATTTATAATAATTAGGGTTAGTTATTAACAACACATTAATTGTTAATTAATGTTAATAGGGGTTAGTATTTATTGAATAGTTTAAGATAGTAGAATAATAAAATAATAATAATATGATAATCATAGATTTATCATACCCTTAAACTTAAACTATGCTTGCCTCAGAGCAATTAAAGAATGATTGCGTAGGATTAATCCATGATTGTGTATGCGAACATTCAATACTTGATTCATTAAGAATCCCTAGTTTTAGTGATCCTTAAATTCTAAGCAAACCAAGCTCTAGTCAAAAGGAATCCAACTTTCTTAATTATCAGACTCTCTGTGTATAAATATAACATAAGGATATGACATTAAGTGTGAGTTGTATTTCATGAGAGTCGAGTCAAAATATCACTCAAAGTCCAAGTCCAAGAGACTCTCCTAAGAACTTGATCATCAATAGTAGGGAACAAATCAGTCCTTGCATCCAATCCACCGTCTCTTTAGTTATCAGACTTAAAAGTGTAGATGAAAGGCTAATTAATGGAGGGTATCGGTTTGTGTCTTTTCTTCTTTCCCTCTCATTGGAACAAGGATCCTCTTCAGTGCCTTAATATGCAACACATGCATATTTTTATGTTGTTGATCAATGTGCTCGTCAAGAGAGTTCGGAGTCATCAACACTTATTTCATGGGAATGCACCGAGATGTGTCTCTTTTGAGTATATAATATACCTTCGACATCTAAACTTTTAGCATTTATAATGTATATCCCCTTTTGGGTGCTAGCTCGACTCCTATGGCCTAACAACTTTGGTCCAAGTGGATATTTTAAAAGGTTGGGATCGCTTGCCTTTGATGGAAGCTCATTTTTATTTAACTTTGTGATACGAGAGATTTTCTTTCTTTCTCTTTTCTTTTCCCTTTCTTTGATTTTTGTCTAACTCCATTACTTTCACCAAGTTGGCGCACACTGATCAATTTTTTTTATATTTCATCACACCTTTGCACATAGGTCAATATCAAGAGATCGCATAAGAACTCGTTCTCATACTGGATAAGGTTGTTGATACTCATGTTTCATGAATTCTTCATCGATTTTATCCCATCCTCGATCATTATAAAATTGTGTTCATACTCAATATCAAATCCTAGTTCCTCAAGTGAAGCCTTAACTCATCTCATCATCAATGTAGTTGTGCAAGTGATGTACGAGTCATTTTCTTTAATGTAGAGAAGAAGTGTGCAAGATAGCACCCATATCTTTCAAACTAGAGTAAATGTGAATTATTAAGTCTCAAATCCTAATGACCAAGGTTGGTTAACTCAGACTCTTAAGATCTCATAAACCAAAGTTTTTTATTTCTCAAGTCTTGAGATATAACATTAGGGATACACCAACTCAATTAGCTAATGTTTTTGTGATTTTTGATTTTTTCGATTTTTATTGATTTTCACTAAGGTTAGGGGTATTTACAACACAAATTATCTCATTTACACCGCATTTTTGAAAAGATGTTTGAAAAAATTTTCCAAACCATGTCATATAATATATAGATTTTCAACACATTTTCAAAAGGTTTTCAAAACAAATAAAATCCCATATTTCAAACAAATATCAAACATTATACAAAAAAATGTCATATAGTTAGAAAACTTTTCAAAGAATTTACAAACTTGTATACAAATCAAGTTCAAAGATACTTTTACCATATCCCCAAAAAGTTTGAAAAAAAAATCAAAATATGAGCTATGGCTAAAGTATATATGAAATAAATGCAATATATCCCCCTATACTTAGCTCGTGTTATGTCCTCATAGTAGAAGGTGTTATGAAGATATAGCTTATGCTAGAATATAAGGTGATATACAAGAACCGATTGGGTCTCCTCCTATACTTAGGTTAACAACCTAAGTATAAAAAGAGGACCGAGACAAGGGGTCAAATGAGTGATGAATAGAAGATGATGGGGACTCGAGTCCCCCCCCCCCCCATTCTTAGGCTGAGAAGAGCCTAAGGATAGAGATATTGAATGAAGTGGAGGGACCCGACGTAAATAATCAGATGGAACATGGTTCCCCCTATACTTAGGCTAAAAATTAGTTTAAGTATAATGAATATGAAACTAAAATGGGGAATCGAGACACACGTTAGGGTTAGATGAACCGACAAGATGACTGGATCTTCGGAGATGGGACAATGGACCCTTTGAGGTTCATGGGATGGTTGGGAAGAATATATAAACATGGCTCAACCAATCAAGCAATCACCCTTGATTTCAACAACTCAGACATGAAGACCAATAAATGTCGATCATTTTATATTGTTGGCTTTATTGATGATCATACAAAATATAAGTATGTTACACAAGGTTTAATGATAGGTTTTAACATTATCCTAAGGGACACATCCTCACCTCTCAACTTGCAAAATATCATGTATACAATGCGGGGTTTGCTCTCCATAAAACAAGGTTACATTTTCTCCATTTGTTTAGTAAACTTGCATGATGAGTCTCAATTTATTCATTGAAGTTAATGTATAACAATCAAGAAATCACATTCTAATGACTAGTCTCAATTCCATTTGAAATCCTAAGTTGTAAATCAAAAGCGGGATGTCGAGAAAAGCCGATGCAACGAGAAACATGATGTATGCTCAAGAGAAGTACTTACAGTTCCTCTAGCATTCTCCATGCAAGTGAAATATTGAATTTAAATTTAACATTATATGCATATAAGTCAAGAAAACCGCATCCTAAATATTCCCTTATTAACAGGGAAGAATTGATTCGATTTTTAGCTAAGTGGAGTGATGTCTGATACGTCTATGAATCTATGAAGATGTAGTGAATCTACTAGATGTTAAGTGTATCTTACTAATAAATGGGGTTTTGGCGAGCGATAATTAAAGCGTCGCTGTAGAAAAATTGCTCAAAACCCTAGTTGATCAAATAAAATCCAGATAAAACAGGAAAGAAATAGAAGCAAGATGAAAGAAAAGAGCTTCTCTCCTATTTTACCCTTTAAAATAATTTTTATCCAAGTAAGTTCCTTTGGGTCGAACTCGAGGAGGCATAATATTTGTATTGTGACTTTCGAGAAAAAAAGAGAATTTCGGGATTTCCTTTTCCTCTTGAAAAATACAATAAAAAAATAAGAAAGCACTCAAAACTAGCACAACACTACAAAAATCGAATCGAGAAAATATGCGATAAAAGTCCACGAAAAATATCAAGAAACGTCATTGGGGTAGTTGTGTAACTAACCTAAACGTTTTGAGAGAAATTACCAGAAAAATAAGGTCCAAAAGTACCCTATAGTTTAGGGGTACAAATGCAAGAAAAAGTAATAAAAGTTATGTTACAGAAAGGTCCCTAAGAAGGATTGAAATGAAAGAAAAACTACTTATTTTGCATTTAGGTCCCTACATGCAGACCTAAATGCGAAATCTGGAAATCTTTGGAGCTGCTGGTAATTTTGGAACTCGGCTGGATTTATTTTGCAAATTTTACACCAGTTCATTTGAGCGGCTGAGATTAGACTATGAGGCGCGATCTGGACCGCTCGTTCCAGCCACATATTGCACACATGTGCTTCATGTTCTTGGTCGTATTCTTCCCTCTTTGCAAAGGTTGTGGCAACATCATGTTCTCCGCATTATCTCCGATGAACGGCGGAGTTCTTTGGCCTCTTGCAGGGCCAGAGGGGTGTCTCATACACCCCTCAAGCTCTCCTGCGGGTGAGTGACTCCAAGGTGGAGGGAAGCAGCAGCTGGAAGTCGATGAAAATGGTGGTTCGCTGTGAACATCGGCTGGAATGAGGAATCTTTTTCTTTATGATTCTTCGAAGGAAAAAGTGCTCCAGATGATGAGTATACCTGCAATGTAAATTTATATGCTCAATTCGTGCAAGAATCAACCGCAGATATGGATAATTGCATATTCAAATAAGGTGTTTCCAGAAAGTATGAAAACAATCAAAAGATAAAAGGAGTGCAGATTTGAATGGTTTGGAAGTAGATTTGAAGGTTGGATTGGATGTGCATTTAATAGGAAGGTTTAAGGTTGCTAATCACTTGATTAAGGGATCTAATAATGGCATGAAAATTGAAAATTAAAAAGGGAAAAGATGGAGGAGTACTTGGGAATTGCAGGGCGTAGGATCTGCTATTTTCTGCTCGATGAGGTAGTCTTCTCAAGGCTGCACGTCGCGTACGGTGGTGATTCAAGGCGGGCTGGGGCCTTGGAACTGTCCTCCGACGCACCTCCTGCCACGCGGAGCGGCTACTAGGTGTTGTCACCACCGCAGGTGTCCGGGGTAAGGTAGGAAGGTAGAGGGGTCGACCATATGAATACTGGAACTGGGTAATTAGGAGTAGTTAGTTATTAGTGGCCGACTTGATGGTGTTTTATAGACGAATCCATGGAGGATTGGTTAGAGATCAATGATGGGCGTATGTTAGGGTCGTTAGAATTAGGCGACGGATGGTTTAGATCGGTTTTAGGAGGAAAATGATGGCGAGTAAAAAAAGTTAAACTCGGGTTGTTAGAACAACATGAACAGATTGTCTTCTTGAAGAAGATGAACCAGGTGTTGACACGTGTCAACACTCAGAATCAATAAATATATTAATAAATAGAGATTAAAAAGTAAATAAGGTTATTTCAAAATGATATAAAAATGAAAAATGTAAATAATAAAATTATCTAAATCATGGTATAATTACTTTTCATAAATAATAAATATTTTACGGAATATTGATATTTTATTAATAAATAAATATAAATAATACTTGATAAATAGGTTTTGGATTTTTAATTTAACAAATTGATAAATAATATGGTATTTTAATATTTTATTAATTATTAGAATAATAAATAGAGTATGTACGATTTTTTTTAGATTTTAATAAATTAACTAAGTATATTAATAAATACAAGTATGATTTATGTAGTTCAAATTTACCTATAAATTAGAGTTTTTTATTTATTTAAAAAATAAATAAGGTCCAAAAATTATGAAATAAATTTGGGTTGAAATATAAGATCGGAAAATAATTAAAAATTATGAATCATTAAAATATTAAATAATGTGTTCTAAATAAAGTAAATAGCCTAAAACCTAGTTGTGGTTAGGTCCCAAAACCGACTTTTTGCAAACGGACTCTAATTTTAGTGAAATTACCTCCATTAATTAGATAATATTATTTTATAAACTTAAAGGTTATTAGAATGAATTTGGAGTTTGTATGAGAAATTTTTGATGTTCGGAAGTTGAGATTTTGACAATTTATAAGTTCAATTTCTGGGCATATAGATAAGATAATATTTTTAACTTATTTGTATAGTTTTCTATACGTTTTTAGGAAAAGAATTTAGTGAAAAAAATGTTCATGTGAATTAACTAAAAATTAATGAAGAGTTTGTAGAGTTAGAAATTAATTATTTTTATTTGTTTTCTTACCTTATCTCCCCCTACTTATTTGTTTATCGACGAATTCATGCTGACTTGGTCTCGGAGATTAGGTTATAAATATATCTTGCAACTATATTTATTTTCTAAGTCACATTGTACATATATACATATCTACAATTTACCTTCTTTTTATTTCCCTTATTTTTATTCTTTTATTTATTTACATGATTTTAATGCATAAAGTGCATTTTTATTCATGAGTATGGTTTTGTTAAAAGATGGAAATTAATGGATATTTACATGTATTTGATAAAGGGTTTTAAGACAAAATGCAGAAAGAATGCTAATGAATCATGGATCCATCACTTACCTATGTTCAAGCACAACAAGATATAGAATAAAATATGCTTGAAGAACCGCATTCCTAACCCTAGATCATACACTCAATTGGAGCCCCATTCGGGTTGGGGTGAAATAGTCTCCACACAACCACAAAATGTCCGTGTCCTTTTACAATCCTAAGCCCTCAAATGATGATTGTTGTAAAGACAATTATTACACATATATACAACAAATAAAATGAAAAAATGGTAATTAAATCCATTGATGCTTTAGAAGGTGCTTCTACGGCTTCTCGCAGTGGGAGCTCCCGACTCTCGCCTCCACATCTCTCAAGCATCCACGGTCTCCACGGGACCTGCCACAAAAGACATGCATTAGATATACAATAAAGAAATTAAATTAACGTGAACAATAATAAGATAAAACAATACAAAGACAACACAAAAAGCATACCTTGACCTAAGTTTCAAAAATACTATCTTAATTAAATATTAAAATCCAAGAAATCTGAAAGATAAGTCATGTCCCTAGCAATGATGCCATCTAATGTGACGCATTTTCACCTCTCTAAGAACAATGTATTGCAATACACGAGGTGAAAATGGTCTATCAGAAACCACCCTTTTGCATAGGTAGAGAATTTATACTTGGTAAGTGTACCAAGACCGAACACATGCACACGAGCTATCTAACTAATTAATCAGATTATAATACCTATATTAGGGATTTTTAATCTACCTAGGTTAACAATGCACAAATAGGACATCCACACAAATACTACGATGCAAAATAATAATGAGACATGACATGATGCATCATGAACATAATGCAATTTTTATATATTTTATGCAAGTTATATTGAGAACACAATGCAACATAATGAATGACATGAAAATAGATGTAAACACGCACAAATGTACCCCTAAATATGTGAATGACACATTAAATATCAAATTACTTTCGTGCTATGAAAGGTATAGGTAATGAAATATGCATCAAAATGAAATTGAAATTCGTGAAAACGATGCCCATATGCTCAAATTGTAAGCAAAGAGGTACAATGACATAAACATAAATAAAAACTTGAAAGTAAATTATGAAAACATCACATAGGCCCTTGAAGGGTATTTTTGCAATTATGATGGGGTCCCTATGCAAATGCCCAGGTGCGCCACATGAGGCACACATGCTTAGGACCTGTTTGCAATTCTGGAGGAACGATGGGATTTAGCTGCAATAGCACCAACCTGCACACGTGCCACATGTGCACTGAGGCTCGGGCGAGTTCAAACTCAACGTAGCTGGCTCGAGCCACGTGGGTGTCCCGAGGGCTTCAAGAGGAGGCTCAACCCCACCAAGCGGGCAGGTTCATCATGGAGGCAAGGGAGTCGTCAGAGATGTCCAATCAGGTCGATTGGACGACACCTGTAGCTTGCTGCTCCCATGAGCTTCTCCTCGACAAGGTAGAGAAGGCAGTGCTCCAACAGGTCTACTGGTGCTCCTCGGGGCTCCTATGGTTGTGTTGAAGGTCGAAAGACCTTCTTGGAAAGCTCGCGATGCTCGTTGGAGGTTGGAGGTGACTCATGGATGCTCAAGATCGTGAGTCAGTGTACCTTCACCAGAGGCGAAGCTCTAGAATGGAGCTCCCCTCGAAGACCTAACCATTGAAGTATGTTTTGACATGCAAAATGTTAGAGGCATAGCCGAGGCCGTGTATATGTATGGGGAGAGTAAAGTGGGAGCCATGCCGTGAAGAAGATGATCGGCCCAGATACGTTCATCTACCTTCTGCGGAGGAAAGGGGTCATTTGAGGTTTTGGAGGAAGAAGGAGGGTGAGCGGAGGGTTACGTGAAGGTCGGGGAGGTGTGGAGAAGGTGTAGGAGTCATGGATCAAAGGTGAATATGACATGAGATGCCTAATTAATTCAGAGAAAAACACGTGTGAAGGATAGGGAAAGCTTACCTCGAAACCTGAAGAATGACTTAGGAGGAGGAAATGGTTTTGGTTGAGCTTCTAAGAGGAGCTCTGATATTCACTTGACATGGGTGACCACACCAGGGGGATCGAACGGCTGCAAAGTAATTGTGGCATGACCTCTCCAGCCATGGCTCAACACCGGAGGCCACGACCATCATTGCTCTTCAATTCCGTCTGCCCCTGTCACGGGGAGGAGAAGAAGGCTAGACGAAGCCTCACGTAAAGGTGGATCGCGAAGAATGTGGTCGAAGATGGTGGTTTTGAAGGGTGGTGGATGACGGTTTTATAGAAGTGATGGTGGAGTTTGTAATCACCAAATTCGCGAGCTACGTGGGATGGAGTGGATGGTTAATGCTCGGGCGTGGGAGAGGGGTGTGAGGTCAACATCGAGGTGGAGTTAAATCGTAGAAAGATTACGTGAGAGGGTTAGGGGAAAATGGAGAAGGTAGGGGTCGGCGAAGCGTAACGTGCGGGAGAAGGCATTACTTGAGGTAGACGACGTAGCGGGATCGTTGGATCATGTGATCTAACGATCCAGGTTGTGGCGTGATTGGGCACTCCAAATGCATCTGATCAATTAGATCAGACGGGCGAGAGAAGGGCAGGCATGGAGCGAGATCATCTGTCTGATATAGTTGATCAGATGGCCAAGATGGAGGGTAGTGAAAAAGGAAGGGTCATGTCATGTAGCTGGCGGTGGTGGCACCACATGGCCCAATAGGAAAATTAAAAGTGAAGAAAAATAAAAGAAAAAAATCAAAATAAAACAGTTAGAAAAAGAAATTAGAAAAGGTATCAACATGAATGTTGTAGATATCGAGGAAATCTACAAGTTTCATATTGAACAAAATCTCAAATAGGTTATATGTACGTAGAACTATTTTTGTAAGTGTTTTATGATAATAATATGATAAATCATAGATTTATCACCCCAACCCCGTCCATTGCTGATTATGTTAGTTCTGTTTCAAACAAGAAGTTTGATATTGAGGTATTTTCCAAAGCCTTGAAAATAAAGAAGGTCAATAAGCATTATGCAAGTAATGAGTGGATATATTATAATTACCTCACGTTTTTTGGCTAATGTTTGATTTTCTTATACTGATGTTTATTTTTAAAGATCATATATACCATGCCACAACTATGTTTTTTCATGGTAGAAAGCTTTAAATAATCGCCAACTTTGTACTTCAACCTATACATATATAATATTTACAAAAGAGGTAATTCTGACCCAAAAATAATGAGTTTATGAGTTAAAAAATCATCCCCAACACTCATGAGAATAGATTTTAGGCTAAATCTTTGGATAAGTTTTAGATATTGTTGACTTATAAATTAACTTACATGTCTGGGTACAAATGCTATATTGGGTAGGAAATGTATACCGAGCTGATCGTAAAATTAGAGGATAATCAATGTGTAACGGAACGGGTTGCGACGACCGGCGGAAGCATGCGATATTAGATCGCACGACCGAGCCGTTACCGAATCATGCATGGTAATCAATGAGAATAAAAAAATCATTCACAAAAGGATCCAAATATCCAATTCAACTGAGAGTTCCTTTACTACAACATCAATAGGGGTATACTTGCAAAAGAAAATTAAATAGTTTCACAACATGGTTCCCTGTTCCAGTGGGCATACAGATATCCATCATAAAACTTGTAAGATCCATACCACGTCAGATATCTCGTTGAATTTGTTGCATGGACTTGAGTGCTTAATTAATCCTGCTCTTCACCTGAAATAAATAAACACATATTTGAATGAGCCTAATGCCCACTATGTATCGGGGTCCATGCATGGGAATTCTAACGGTCGTTTATCTCGTTATATTTAATGCACTAAAGTTTCCATGGAAAAACATCATTACATGCCTAGTTGTTCCCATGCATGTCTAGGTTCGATCCCTATCATGTATAATTTCACTTCTTAAAAAAAACATGGGTGTGCATGTAAATCGCAGAAGTAGATAAGGCAACTATTTCTATCAACTTGTGAGGCTTATTTCATAAAATACATGGCGAGTTACATACTTCTTAAATCATATAAATCAATTTGCATATTAACCCCCATGACTTTGATGGTTTAACTTTCTTAAACCAGTCCCTGTATAACATGTAATGGTTCATTATCACATTAACCATTTCTTGCATAACGTATATTGGTTTATCTTTAATTAAACCACTTTCTTACATAACATGTTATAACCTTTTTTTTCATACCTTGTAATGATTTATCTTTATAAATCATTTCATTGCACCCTTGTAATGATTTATCTTTACAAACCATTTATTTCATAACTTGTAATGATTTATCGTTATAAACCATTTATTTCCTATTTTGTAATGATTTATCTTTAAAATCATTTCATTGCATACTTATAATGGTTTACCGTTATAAACCATTTATTTCGCAACTTGTAATGATTTATCTTTATAAATCATTTATTTCATAACTTTCATGTACGTATCTTGTTATACGTTTTCAACCGCTGGCACTTGCGGTCCATGACAGTGTAGCTACAACTGTAGAGGACTTATCTTTTGCCTCCGTGGTTTCTTGCAACCATACGCCCCTTGCGGCATCAACATGACAGTGTAGGTACAACTGTAGAGGACTTAGCTTTTGCCTCTGTGGTTCCTTGCAACCATACGCCCCTTGCGGCGTTGCCCCTTGCGGCTAATACGATAATTGGACTCTAGAGGTGGCTCCCACCATTAGGTGTAGCACTTAGCTCCGCTTATCGTCATCGTGCCATTATTCATCTTAAGAAAATTTCAATCATTTTAATAGAATTTCCTTTTCCATACAAATCATATACATACATACATACATACATATATATATATATAGTTTCATTTCCACCAACCATTTCTTTCACAATGTTGAGGATAACATTTCTTAATTTAAGTCAATGCCAATATTATTCATGGTTCACTTGATTCCATGTCATTTATATATACACCTTCTTAATTATTTTTATTCTCATTGTACGTATATATTGCGACATGTCCCCATAAACTATAACATATACTTGGATAAGAGTACCTTCGTGTAGTTGATGGGGTTAAGTTCATATAGCAAGTTACTTATCTATGCTATTAGTTGGTTACGTATGTTCCTGTTGACATAAAATGTGCATTATATGCTATATTCCACTAATTAAAGTATGTATATATTAAAAAAACATATTTACGATAGCTAATGATGAAGATAGATTACACTAAGTGGAATATGATGATTCCCTGTTAATTGCTTAAGCATATAGTTTTGTATGAATTTGTAGGCTTAATTTAGTTCACTAATAATACAACGAAACTCTTATGAGACTACTCGGGTAGGACATTTTTAGTTATAAAGGATGCACACAATCCAGAATAGAGTTCACGTGTTCTTGTAAAGACAGAGGTAAACTATGATTAATCTACGTTTGTGAAATCCTATTAATTAATGATATAATTACGCAACCAACGAAAATAACGTCATCATACTTTACAAATTTAACCCTCATAAACCTTATAATAAAAACTGATTTATCTAAAGAAATATGATAAAGGGTTCCAACTGTATAATTTAAATAAAATGAATGAATGTTTTTTTTTCCGAATATAAATAAGAGCATTGACAACATATACCTTGATTTCATGAGATTTTGAATTGATGTCACCGTGTGATTAGAACGTGCTATTATGTAATTTTTTTCCATTCATATTTTTTTATAAATAACTCCAACCATGAAGATGGACCATATCCATTTGCATTTATCAACCAAAAGAACGAAATCGAAACTAACAGAAGATTCGAAATAGATCCGCTAATATGTTATGAAGTCCTATTCCAAACAGATCAACATAAAATCACATCATCCTACGATTAAAAAAACATGTATCTCGGTGCCTAGTCTAAAATACAGTCATTAATTAAACGTATCATCGTATGAATTCGAAAAATGCATAAAATCGTCTTCTGGATATATCATTAATCATACAAAAAAATCTTAGATCGAGACATACAGTTATAGATCTCAAATCGGGATTGATCATTGATCACACGTAAAAACCTAATCCGATGCATACGCTTAAAGGTTGCAACCCGGATAAGACTTTTGTTAATACGTAAATTCCTAAGCCGATACATACCTCCGATCCAGCACTTTTATTTCCCGTCGCAGCCAGCATGACTCCTTACGATCACATATCCGCATCATTCTCCTCCGATCTACCGTTGGTGTCTTCTTCGATGAAGAACCTCTGGACAAAGACCCCTCTCTCTCTCAAACATACGGGCAAGGAGAGGAAGGCATTGACGTTGCGATTTGATGCCCGCATGGTCTTTAAATTGTTGTCAATGAGGGAAATGAATGTGCTAATAACTCTCATTTAATTGGCAATTACGTAATACAATAATGGCAATATAAGTTATATGGAATTCTAGTTGGACGAAAATAAAGTATATGATTCTTTTTTTTTGAAAAATCTTGGCCGTTACACAATGCATCAACACTTAACAAATCTTTCATCTTATTTTTCTAAACACATACCAACCCTATCTCCAATCAAGAAGATAACCATATAAACTGAATTAGTTTGAATATATTTTTCTTACTCAATAAATCAAATCTTAAGAAGGACATCCTTCAAATTTCTCGAGTAAATAAAGACAATTATGCATATTAGAATTGCATCAGAGATGCGAGAAATAATGTTTGGGCAAGGACATTAGACCATAAAAAAATCAACTGCGTGAGCTTTAAGTTAATATTTGCAACCAAAGACTAGCCCGATCGAAACATTGGTGGACAAAAATTCAACCCAGTTCTCAAGGCTAGTTTGGTTGCTAGGGGTAACCTGCCATTCATGGGTTGCAATTAATTGTAAGGACCGTCTAATTTCTTTGTATAATATTTTTAACAATGTTTAAATAAAAAATTAACATAAAAATATATTATGATAAAGAATAATATAACACACAATCAATATCACATAATATCACATTTATCATTTTAACCATCTCCAACCATCTAAATAACTATTATTCCAGATGTTATTGCAATCCAACCCAAGTTACGCAGCCCAATTAAAGATGCGGTTTTATGCTACAAATCGAAACTCATTCAACTAGTGGCATGATCGGTTGATTTGCATTACCACGTGGGCGCACCCAAAACGGCATCAAAACCCCCCATTTCCAATCCGCTAAAAAGGGAATAGGTCACACAGCTCACGCGCGCTTAATCCCTTCCGGCTGGGTAGGCTGGTAAGTTCAACACACGTGGCGCGTCGTGATTGGGTGAACGCACCAAATGTTTCCCGCAGTCGGTGCACCCAGCGGTGCCCGTCCGCACCGTATAATTCCTCGATCGCACAAAAGTCCCCCTTCCCTCCGTTCCGTTCTCCCACGGCTGTGGCCATCCAGCGCGGCGATCGAACGCCGCCCCCAACAGCAGCTGCGGGAGGTTCGAGATGTCGAAGGCGAGAGTGTACACCGACGTGAACGTTATCCGCCCAAAGGAATACTGGGATTACGAGTCCCTCAACGTCCAGTGGGGGTAATCGCGGGATTAGCCCTAATCTCATCCTCTCATTTTTCTCATTTTGAATTTTTTTCATCGTCATAGGTAGGGTTGTTTGAATTCTGTGGTTATTGGTAGATGGTGGCAACCTTGCTTTTAGGAGTTGAAGTATCTTTTTATTATTTTTTCCAAGTTCTTTTAGTTCTTTGCTTGTTCTGGTGGTAGTTGGGTGTCATTCTTTTTATTTTATCTTATCAAGACAATACTTTCTATGTGTTGGTCTTGATCCTGAACGTAGAGGACGAATTGGCTATGAGTAAAGTGGTGGGCAAGTTATTATAGTTGCTAACGTCGGTGAACATACTTTAAAAAACCGTCGATAAACATTTCCATGTTAATCAAGTGTGTGTTATGGAGTGTTTGTTGTCTAGAGTGGCAGGGTGGGGAGAGTACTGAACTTTGTGTTGGTTGCTTATTTGGGGGTGGGGGTGTCACCTGTTTGCCATTAACAATGAGAAATCCAAGTAGGTTTATGCTCTTTTTTCTACAAGTGCCCTTGGGGTTGGGGCAAGCGCTTGTAGCGTGATTGAATAAGAAGTCCACATGATGTTTTTCTTGTTTAGAGGAGTGAATTACTATTTTATTGACACCATCCCATCGTCCATGTAACTGTTTGTCTCTACATGCATGTGATCCTTTGTCTATATGTGGAGGATAAGAGTGCATCAAATCTATATGAACGTTGCATGATTTATACAAGCGTGCCACCATTGAACCAATTGAGGTCTATACCATCTCTTTAACGAACCAACTACATGAAATGAAACAAGCCTGTCATCTAGTAAGATCCATTAGGGAATTAAGAAGGACTTTTAACCCATGTCTATCTCTTTTTAAAGTCAAGCAACATGCACGACAAACATCAATTTACCATCTTATTATGCATGATCATAACTATTAACTTCTACTTCTACATGACTTCGTGGAGAAATGATGTTGATGTTATTGTGTGAAGGGATTTTAGAGTGGAATGAGGGAGGTGACATCATGATTCATGTAGAAGGTGTCAAAAGAGCGTGGGATTAACATGATCATCTTGTATTCACTTTGTCAAAAAACTTGTGACATAAGGTGTTCCTTTGGTGTCTTAAGAGAGACCGTCTATGTGACAAAGTGAGAAGGGACAGACTGCTGGGGGTGACGGATGTGAAGTGTGACAGATGCAAGGAGTACGTGGAGGATGCGGACCACATTTTCTTCGGCTGCAGGTCTTCGGCAAAAGTGTGGGAATCTTTGGGGCTGGCGTGGGTCCAGGCATCCGGCCTGGAACATTTTTAGAGATCAATTCGAGCGGTGAGGATTGGGTCCTCCGGTGATGTTTCCAGGCCCTTTACCGCTCTTTGGGCTATTTGGCTTGGCAGGAATGATAGCACTTTCAAGGGACAACGGTTTTACTGTGAAAATGTACCAACGCACTGTAATGCTTTGTACAATTTCTGGATATCCAACTGATGTACCATTTCATTAATTAATGAATACTCTGGTATGGTGACTCCCGCCTTGGGGGGGCTCCCCCTTTTTACTATTCAAAAAAAAAATCTACGTATTACGCTCAATTCATGCAACTGCTGTAAAGTAATCATGCTACTTTTTTTTCTACATGGAGATGCAGTTCCAGCTCAGCAAAATGAATAACGGAAGGCCGTGGGAACTGAACAAGTGGACATGCTACGACAATTGTCCAAGATTGCTAAGTATAAACACGACTTTAAAAAATCCACCTCGAAGCGTCAAAGCGTAAGCCTCAAGGCGATTTTCCATGAAAACCACCTTGAGGCTATAGCCTCAGTCTAGATATCCGAGGTGTAAGACTCACAGATCCGAGGCGGTACCGAGGTGCTGCGTCGGTCTATTGTTCATATTTTGGGCAAATAAATATTAAACTATATAAATCTATGCTTTTACAATAATATTAAGGCAATAAAGCATATATTACTCACAAAATACAAGTTACAATCACAATATATACAATAGTGTTGGCCACATTTCTAGGAACAAACCTTATATATTGAACGAAGCCTTTGTCAAGTCGCACACATATATGTTAGTCACATTTCCTCACATATACACATCTGTTAGCCATAAGATTCAAGAAATGTATTATAATATCGTCAAGGTTGCATAAAGCGATGGTCGGTACTTGGTCGACGGGGTCACTCACTGACTAAGGATTAATCGGCAGTCGTGTGACTAATAGGATTTAGTCGACTATTAATCACTTTTGAATTTTTTAATCATTTTTAAATATATAAATCATTTTTTATAAACCCGCTCAAATGGTCTGGTGGTAGTGCAGTGTACCTACCACCCATCACGGTTCAAATCCTACCATTGTTTGTTGCGTTAGGTAGTTGATAGCTAGCGTAAAAAATAGTCGAATCTGTCAACATGGATTTGAGCAAGAATCCATGTACCCGACCCCACTTATAATGGGAGAAGGCTCCACCATTTTTATATAAATCATTTTTTATACATATATTCTTATATATTAATATAGATTTGTACATTTTCTATACTATCATAATGAAACAAAAGCGCTAATTGACTTTAAATATAACCTTAAGCATGCTAGTGTAAGTTTGCTTTAAAAAAAACTAAAAAATAAAAAAGCTCGATGTAAAAGTTGATCGATTAGTTAGGCTGACAGACTGATGGCTGACTAGGCCTAATCGAGTCGGCTACCCCCGACTCTACTAGTCGGGCTGACCAGTCGACCTAGTCAACTGACTTTTATAAGCTTGAATATCGTTTTATGCTAGTCCTGAAATATATTATTTCATAAATATATTATACATATATATTACAGTCATCATTGCAACAAATAAATCATGAAAGTGTACAATAGCATTACTACAATAAGTATTGTATATGTTCAACATACTATATATTTTTATAAGAATATCAGGAGTTCACATGTTTACAATATTAATATTACATAATCACAAATTCAAACTAGCATATGTGGTTAACATGGTATATTGTGTACATCTATACAATATGGAAAAGTTTAGGATTTATGGTAATATATTTTGAACATTTAAAGTATAGGATTTTATGACAATGTAATTGTCTTTAATACAAGTTACGTCTATTTTCTCCATAAACTGAGGCTTACGCCTCGACCTCCTCGAGGTTTTCGCCTCGTCTCAATAATGGAAAATTGCCGCCTCGATCCACGTCACATTTTTTTAAAGCCTTGAGTATAAACACCAATTGAGGAGAGATCACAGTTCACATAAACCATCTTTGGCTTCTGATGCATATAGTGAGCAACAACATACCTACTCAAGAAGATGCTAAGAAGTCGAGGAATGGACTGCAGTCAAGAAGAAAAGGCCTCAACTAGAGTCTAAACATGCATAAACAATAAGAAGAAATGGGATACTTACAAGGAAAGAGGGCATGGATCTGGATTCCACTCAGAAGGGGGATGAGGATGTTCTTGTTCTGTCACAACAGACAAATTTGCAGCAGGAACTGTACAAGAAGGCATGCACACACACACTAGTCAAAGTTTACACACTTGTCAAAGTTTATACGCTTGTCAAAATTTGAGGGATAAACTGTTAGAGAGCATCGATTTTATTGTAATATTCTTCTGCAATTATTTAGTAGGGCCAATTTGAAGCCCACTAAAGATAGATTAAAGAAAAAGTTTCGTGGTGTAAACATGGTATTTTGGAAGCCATTTGGGTGTTGCCTTGCTTGGAAGGCTCAATAGTTGTAATGAGGAGTTGGGATAACGCTAGGAATGTGAGAAGATGGAGTTCGGAAAACTTCATGGGAGATGGATTGGGAAGATTTCTCTTTGGTAAAGATGGAAGAAGAATCACATGAATATGAACGTGAAGATAACTCAGGCTTTTCTTCCACAGAGGTGTCCAGATGACTATATGCTTTATCTGAAGTAGGCATCTCAACCAAGATAGGCACATATGAATGTGCATCCTTATACATTATCAAAACTCACAAGAAAATGGCCTGTCGTATGCTGCTCTTGATTCTCTCGTTGCCTTGGATATTTGCTGATTGAGCTTAAGGAGTCTAGCCTATCAAACACACATTTCTATATAAGGGGTCTGCCATCCTTACCAAGATGAGCGATAGTGAGATGGTTATGAAGAACCTTGCTCACATTTTCTCTCGTGAGTATGTATCCCATTTCTGTAGCGATAGGATAATGCATAATCTTACTCACAATTCTCAGGATAGTGGATTCCATTAGCGATGAATGAACCATCATATTGTTCTTTTTCCAAGTCGTCCATTTTCTTAGACATTTTTTCTTCTCAGGTACTTGCTTGTGTGAATATGTCCATTCAACCATTGGGAAGGAGGGTTGAGACCAACGAGAATAATTGGTGTCTCGCTTGGTTACCAGTTTACCCAAGGGTAAACTGGGTAAACTGGTTATCTGTGTCGTAAACCGTGTTTGGATCTTGGTTACTGATGCAAACTGATTTTCGACGATGGTGAAAAATATTTTTATGGTGGATTTTTTTGGTGGAGAAGAAGATAGAGGGGTTGAGAAGAAGAAAACTCGTCGGAAACGAGGGGTTGGAGAAGAAGAACCGTGAAGACCACGTGGGGAAAGGAGAAGGAGAGGAGATAGAGATAAAATCTCACTTTCATTAATACTTGACTGCCTAAAAATATTGGACCCTCATCCCTTTATATAGGAGGGATGAGATTACAAAAA
This sequence comes from Ottelia alismoides, assembly GCA_037367405.1. Classification (NCBI taxonomy): domain Eukaryota; kingdom Viridiplantae; phylum Streptophyta; class Magnoliopsida; order Alismatales; family Hydrocharitaceae; genus Ottelia; species Ottelia alismoides. Next base: position 1,245,363 of record JAZKJV010000196.1, on the reverse strand, counting down.
TAGTAAATTAATTTAATTGACAACCGACTTGCCTAAACTGACTCTAACTAATTAACCGACCAAATTTAAATTCAAATCTACGAATAAATGTTGGAGATCACAGGCGATCTCAATTATTTAATTAAAATTGCGACGACCTAAAAAACGTAAATAAAATTAACTACCACAATTTAAATAAATAGGTGGCCCTATATTTCGGGTCCACGCTGCATCAACTCTCCTCCGCTTTTAAAATTCGTCTCCCGACGAGTTGCTTGATGTAGGTGTGTCGTTGGAGAATTTGATTTTGAAATGGTGGCTTCAGACACTCCAATTCGATCCCTCTTCAATGCTACGTTTGTAGTTTCTTTCCACTGAGGGGCACGGTTGCAAATATTCTACCCCTTCATTTGACATAATACCTCCTCCACCTTTATTATTTGAATAGAGCTTTCTTGTAGGAGGGGCTTTACGGAAATTAACCCTGAAATATCCCCAATCCATGTGTTTAAGGAATCCGAAGTTTTTTTGGAAGGAAATCCCCAGGAGGGTTTCGTTCTGTCTCCAAAGGCGGCGGCGTCGGCTTAAGGGGGAAGGCGTAGATGGCGACGGGGGTCCCCATTGCCGCTGTCCTCTCGTGCGCGGGGAAGGCGGGGACCGAGGTCGAGTCTTCGGGCTTCTGGGATGAGGGGCGGAGAAGCGTCGGGTGGCCAAGGGTCGCCGGGAGGCGCTGGTGGGGAAGGGGGTGGCCAGGCGGCGAGTGGAAGGCAGGCGGGGAATAGGGAGGCGGAGCCCTGGGGAACGATGGGAGGTCAGGGTATGGGAGGCGGAAGGGAGGTTGGCGCGTGGGGGTGGGGCGCTGGGGGCGAAGGGGACTGGTGCACGGGGGTGGGGTGTCGGAGGTGGCTCTGAGGGCGCTGGGGAGGCGAGGGAAGATGGTGGGTGCGAGGGGAGGGTGGTGAGCGATTGGCAGAGGCAGGGGGGTTCGGCGAAGGGAAGAGGGTGGCTGCGGGAAGGGGTAGGGTTGAGGGCTGTGCTGCAGGGGGTGGGGAAGGTTGTCGGGGAAGCATCAGGGTTACCTGTGATGGTTTAGGCGGTATCGGGGTGGCGGGAGACGGATGCTCTTCGTGTTTTGATGTCTGGACAGCAACTGTTATTGCTAAGAAATCGACGCTTTGGCATTCTTTATCCGCGGGGTCTTCATCGAATATAGGTCCTTCATTTTCCGAATGAGAATCGGTTTGGACAGCAGCTTCCGTGATCTGATTTCTGCCATTGTTGATGGCGAGATCTTCGTCGGCTAGCGCGTCCAGCCATGCTTGAACCTTGATGCACGATACAAGTCGCTGCCGGAACTTCTTTGAATGCGATTGCGAGCGCGAACCATGAGATAGATGGCTGAGATTAAACTTCAAACGCCAATACTCGACCGGATCGTCGAATCGTAGGGACGATTCGGTTGCCATGCTCTGATACCAAATGATGCAAACTGATTTTCGACGATGGTGAAAAATATTTTTATGGTGGATTTTTTTTTGGTGGAGAAGAAGATAGAGGGGTTGAGAAGAAGAAAACTCGTCGGAAACGAGGGGTTGGAGAAGAAGAACCGTGAAGACCACGTGGGGAAAGGAGAAGGAGAGGAGATAGAGATAAAATCTCAACTTTCATTAATACTTGACTGCCTAAAAAAATGGGACCCTCATCCCTTTATATAGGAGGGATGAGATTACAAAAATAGTAAATTAATTTAAATTGACAACCGACTTGCCTACACTGACTCTAACTAATTAACCGACCAAATTTAAATTCAAATCTACGAATAAATGTTGGAGATCACAGGCGATCTCAATTATTTAATTAAAATTGCGACGACTTAAAAACGTAAATAAAATCAACTACCATAATTTAAATAAATAGGTGGCCCTATATTTCGGGTCCACGCTGTATCAGTTACTCTACTTCTGCTCTTCAATTTTTGTATTTCGGTTTTCTTATTCATCTACTATAATATTTGTAACCATCGTCAAATAAAGAAAGTCAGTGTCAAATCATATTTTAATAATAAATAAAATGTATGTAACATATACTAATTTCACATCTCACCACATTTACTATTCCAACCCTTCCACTGTTCAAACTCACTATTCACCAAAAGGTTCCCACCTTGCTAACCCTTTCCAAGGAGCTTATTTACTACAACCCAACCCAATCATGTTCCAAACCGGATGAAAATGAGGTTGACCATCACCATGAGGCGACCCCACACCTCTTGTGCGTCTGCATTGGAGAAGAACAAGGACGAAAGGCGCCCTATGGAAGATTGACTTTTCCAAAGCTTATGACTGTGTTGACTGGAGCTTCATCTGGACCTCCTTGCGGCGTAGGGGCTTCCTGGACCTTTGGATCGGTTGGATGAAGCGATGCATTACGATGACTTCTCTCTCGGTTCTGGTCAACGACAGGCCGGAGGGTGCTCCGTTTCAACCACAGAGGGGGGTTAGGTAGGGTTGCCCGTTAGCCCCGCTTCTGTTCGATCTCGTCGCTGATGCACTGACTGTTCTATTTACCCAGTCGGTTGACGCTGGGCTGTGCGTAGGTTTTCGTCTTGAGGAGCTATCCATCCCCGTGCTGCAATATGCTGATGATACCTTAGTCTTGCTTGGTGGTTTCGAGTCGCAATCGGCGAATGCGGCTATGTTGGTTGGCATCTTCGGCGAGCTTTCGGGTCTCATCACCAACAACGAAAAATCTAAGGTGGTTGCATTCGGGATGAACGATGAAGAGCGTGAGGCGCTCGCTAATGTCACTGGTTGCGCTCTGGGGCCCCTTCCGCTCAATTATCTCGGCCTTCCTCTGGCGGATGGAAAGTTAAAGAAATTTGAGTGGGACACAGTGATTCAGAAGATGGAGCAGAAGATGGCAGGTTGGAAGACATCCTGCTTGTCCAGAGGGGGAAAATTGATACTGCTTAAACATGTTCTTTCTGCGATCCCGATTTTCTTCTTCAATACACGTATTCTACCTACCGGCGTGCGTAAAAAAGTGGAGGCGATGATGAAATCTTTCTCTGGTTGGACGATAAGCAACAGAGGGCGGGGGTCCATCTTGTGGGTTGGGAGGAGGTGACAAAGAGGAAGAAAGATGGCGGGTTGGGGATCCGCAACGTAGAATGTATGAATAAGGCGCTGATCGGTAAATGGGCCGCTCATATATGGGGTCCTTCGCAGTCCACTGTGCACCGGCTTCTCCGCAAGATTTATGGGGTGCGGGGAGAGTTGGTGGCCACGAGTATCCGGTGGGAGTCCCCGTTCTGGTCCAGCATTCGGGGCATATTGCCGGCGCTGACGCCCTTCCTTTTGCCGACGGTGGGGAATGGGCGGATTTTCCGATTTTGGAGCGATGATTGGTCCGGGGAGGGAAAACTTTGTGTCAGATTCCCAAGGTTGTTCGCATTGGCTACGGACCGGGACTGTTCCGTGTCCCAAGTGGGGGAAATGGGCACTTGGGCCCCTCTTTTCGTCAACGAGTTGCCGCCGCAGCGGCTGGAGGACTTCATGCGGCTTCTTTCTGAGCTACCTTCGGTTGCTGAGACTTTACATGATGGAAGGCCAGACGCTACTGATCACTTTGCGTGGGTTGGGACGAAGCTCTCCACTAAAAACATCTACAATCACCTACACAATTCTTCGCAGGTACCAACGACGGATTTAACTCGAGACTTATGCTTGGTGTGGGCAGCAAAGATCCCTATAAGGGTCAAAGTCTTCCTTTGGTGCTTTCGGAGGAATCGAATTTGTGATAAGATGAGAAGGGCACACATTTTTGGCACTCATGATACCGTCTGCGATAGATGTCAGGTGCTGCAGGATGACGCCGACCACATCTTCTTCACTTGCCGCTATTCATCGGAGGTCTGGCAGGACCTGAACCTGGCATGGTTGCGTCGCGAAGACGCCGCAACGTTTTGGGAGTCCATCAGGAGGGTCGGTATTGGATCTACGGACGGTATCTCTATAGCGTTCGCGGCACTATGGGCGATATGGCAAGGGAGAAATGAATGTATCTTTAGGAGCATCAGTTCTATCCTGAAAATGTTTTGATTCACTGTAACGTCCTCTACAATTCCTGGGCATCGCGCTAATTGTAAAATTCTCATTTCAATATAAAAAGCGATAACTCCTACCTTGTGGGTTCACCTGAACTTATTTTTTTTAAAAAGTGTAATCACTGATGTAAAATTAGAGGAGATAACCGATCGTTGATTAACACCATATACAGTGAAGATTTGGAATAAATGGAGTTCATGGAATAACCAAGTATCGATAATAGAACAAGAACAAAGAGAGGACCAATCGGGATGTTGGTCACATAAGGTGGCCCTTTAAGCCTCGATGGGAGGTGGTCCAATGGTGAAACAAATGATGTCACCCAAAAGCTTGCATAACCAATGGACTGGTCTCTCAGTTGAAATGAGCGCTATTGGTTGGCAGTCCAAGTAAGGGAAACAACATTGCCTAAGGTGGCGGTCGAGATCACTTTGAAAATTCTTTGATTCTAGGATTCACCATCTTTCTCGAGGTCACTCAAATGGGAGGGCTTCGTTTTTGGTCCAATCTTTGTGGTGGCTTGGAGGACTCAACTTTTGGATGGATCACTGGATCACCACCATTAGGAATCGAAATTTGTAGCATCAAAACTTATTTGGTAGTGGTATCCCCTATCAACCTAGGACCATCACTCTCCATCCAAATCGAGAATTTGAGAATGGTGTAATCTCATCAAGAACCTGGGTTGTCTGTAGATAGGTTAGTGTAAAAGCTACAAGCATACACTTCTTGAGAGTAAAATAGCAAGAAAATGACAAACGATCGAATTGAAGGGGAAATTTCAGCAATAAGAAATGTAAATCATGCTGCATATACTCCATAGTGCTGTGAACATGTGGAAGAGTTTAAAGGCAGCGATGTGAAGCCCACAGATCTGTTGTGGCATTAGATTCACTTAAGATCCCATTATGTTGTTGAAATTGAGGAGAAATTTTTCGTATTTTGCAATGACATTCACATTCAATATAAACAACTATAGAGCAAACAAGAAGTGCTACCAACTTTTCATTGCATTAATTTCCATATAGTTTACATGTAACAAAAAGGATATTACGTTGTATACATGTCTCCCCAAAAAAATGATAGAAGAGAAAGAAATGCACTATACATAAACTAAACCAAAATTATAACAACTGTACCATTGGGTATAACAACGTATGCTCGGGATCATCAACTAGCTATTGGGATGCATGCATTTTGCCCACCAAGCATGAAAGGAAACAAATAGGATGCCAACAAATGTCGGTACAATCTAGCATATAACATATGTAACATGTTATTCAGTGGTTTCAAAAGAAAACAAGCAGACATGCGTTGAACTTTACATTTAACAAGCTACTTGTATCGTAGTGGTTTTCAAGTTATGTTGTAAGTAAATTTCTCCAATTACCCGTCACCTCATAACCTTCCATATAATATATATATATATATAAATTAATGATCTATTTGTAGATTATTATCTTTATATCATTTAGGAATCAGGTTGGTGGATTTTGATATTGAGGATGATGAATTTCAGATCTGATCCTTATTTCTGTCTAATTCTCAAGTCTAGTGGATAGTCTGTGGTCCTGGTCTGAGGGGACCTCACACTATGACTCTATGACTCTAAGGTGTGATGAATACCTTAGGATTGGGGTTTTCCGTAGGCATGCGGTGGGGTGTAATGCATCCTAACTAAGTTTCCAACATGTTCACTAGCTTAACTTATCATTCGTAGTAGTAATTTTAAGATCTGCTTAATTGTCGATGATTGATGATTCTAGTAGCAAGCTCAACTGTAGCCAATTCAACTGAATTGATCTCAATTCTAGCCAAACTCAACTGAACCCACTCAACTGTAACCAAGTCAATTGTTGCCTCAAGCGGCGAGGGAGTCTCCTGAGAGACCCTTTTGTCTCGTCCTCTAAGTGGAAGTGTGGTCCAATAGAAGGATAGGTCCACTCCAAAACTATACCACACAGATGGGTGAGAGAGACTCTTCGGAAAAGTCACTCTAGAAACTGGCCCGATCGGTACGGGCAAACGGGCTCGTAAAGAAAACTAAAACTGAGGGCCCTCCAGACTAGGCACCTCTAAAACAGAGGGTCCGCGGAACTGGTCAAAAGTCGGGATCCCAACGAGGCGTAAAAACACTGTAAGCTGACGAGCGTCTGACTACCCTTGTTAATTCAATCAAATTAATGGTCAAATTAATAGTTAAATTCGTTGCAGTCGGATAATCAATGCTTTGTCAAAAATACCACTTCGATTAATGTTCAATTGAATGCGAGTGACAGATTTAATTTACTTGGGCAAACCCAAGGTCGAACTGAGGGAGACAACTGTCTCTTTAGGTGAATTTTTAGTTCATTTTGAGGTCAGACTTGCAGAAGGATATTTTTGGTCCTTTTTTTAGCAATTTTTATGCACGGAAGGAAAAACAATGCAATTTCAGACCAATTTTACAAGTTAAATCAGAAATATAACAAAATTAAGTCCAAAAATTATGAAACTTGGCCAGATGATGGAATGATATGAACCTAAGTATCTACAATTTTTTTGAATTTTTTGACTCTAGATGAATTAACTGTGAATAAAATATGAATGCAGGGTGATTTTTACAAAATGAATTTTAATAAATACCAAAACGCATTATTTCCAGCTACAAAAATTATCCTAGATGGATCTTAGTACGATGAATCCAGGAAATTAATAGACCTAAAATTCTATGTGAATTGAACCTATAAAAAATCAATAAAGAAAATCACCATTTGATTTATTCAGGTCTCGTGATGCGTGCAAATGCAATGATTTTTGGGCACAATGTAGAGTGAATTGTCCTAAGTCGAATATGATTTTATGATGATTTTTGGAGCAACAAGGAATTTAATATGGATTAAGAAGCACTCGGTGTGTAAAATATAGAATATTTCACCAAATTAATATTATTAAATTCCGGAGAACTCACAAAAATAGAACACGTGTCACATGAGATAGAGGACAAGTTAACCTACAACATGCAATTTTTAAAATTTAAAAATGAGGCTAAATGGACACCTAATTATGCATGCAAATACAGGGACCAACTTGCAAATACAGAAAATAAAAGTTACTGAAATAAAACATGCTGACAGGACTTAAATACAATTACCTATTATGCGGAGGGGTGGATGCAAAATTCCACAAAGTCACGCACTCCTCGCGTGACACGCCTGGCAGGGACTGATTTGTAATTTCCAAAACCTTCAAGGGCCTCTGTGCAAAATGCCCAGCCCTCACGTCGGAAGCACGTGCGGGGCTAGGCTCGGTCTTCGATCGAGGCTCGGGCGGTGGCTCGGGAGGCTCTGGAGGTTCAGATCAGCCTCGGATCTGCTTCGGTTGCTCCGAGCCTAGGATCGGGGAAGAGGATCGGAGTCTCCACGTGGTGCGAGATGGACCGTCATATCAAGATGATCCGACGGCTGCTGCTGCTGGACACGTAGTGCGTCTGAGGACCGTTAGATCGAGATAGATCTGACGGTGGAGGATGGAGTCGACGTGGCTGACTATTGGCCGATGGATCGAGATGGATCCAACGGGTACTGAAGCTCGGGGCTGCTGCTACGTGGCACAACAAGGACCGCTTGATCTGTATGATCCAACGGTGGCAGGCTCAAGGTGACATGGCATGGCGAGGGCCGTCGGATCGAGGAGATCCAACGGTGGCTGTGCTTCTTCTTCTCCGGTCGGCCGCCTCCTGCGGCGGACTTGGTTGGGCTCCGGCGTTGAGCTCCTTGCTCCGGCTCCTCCTCATGTGCTCGGTGTAGCTCGCCGGCGGCTCCCGGATAGCTCGGATTGATCGTGGAAGCGGAAGGAGGCCGTCGGAGGTCCTAGGAGTGGCTGGGGAGGTCTGAACGTCGGTGGCGACGAGGCTCGATGCAACTCCGGTGGAGATTCCGACCAATGAGGTGGAAGGCCCTGCAGGGTTAGTCTGTGCAAGGAAAGAGGTGCATTGTGCTTGTGGGAGGTGCGCGAGTGCGGTGAGGCCTGGGGCGTAAAGTGGTGACGACCGGAGGTGGAGTTCCGTCGTGACCGGCGGAGCTTTGATTGGGTGAAGTGCGAGGGGTTATCGGAGCTAATGAAGTGGCGCGCGAAGATGGGAGCTCTAAGGCAGAGCTCAGGGGATGGTCAGGCGAGCGTGAAGATGACCGGAGCGACGAAATAAAATCAGAGAAAAACTATGGAAAACAAGAAGATCGGAGAGGAAATGGAGGTATCTACCTGGGGTCAGAAGCTCGGACGAAGCTTCCTGGTCTTCGCTCAAGGGCCGGTAGTGTCCCGAGCTCGAGCAGCTCTTTGGAGGAGCTGCTACACGACAGGGGTGTGCCGCGGATCTCGCTGGAAGAAATTGGCCGTCGTCGCTTGATGTCTTGCCTAATCTCTGTCACCGATGAGGAGAGTGGAGCTCGGGATTGCCTCCTGATATGACGAATGGGGGTAACGGTGGTCGGAGGCGGGGGTTTTTTGGAGAGAGGATGGAGGTGGCAGAGACGGAGGCATGATGTTCGTGGGGTCCGTGAAGCGAAGAGGAAGGGGATCATGGAGGACATGGAGGTTGGCGAATATGAAGGGAGTGGGGGGCTTCATCGTGGAGCGGTCAATGGGTGGAGAGAGAGTGGCTGTGGTGGCGGAGAAAATAGAAAGGGGACGGCGAGTAGGCGAAGTGGGCGACACGCGTGAGGAAGGCGGCCCGAGGTGGAGGATGATCTCTGGACCGTTGGATCTGGTGATCCAACGGCCCGGATCGAGATGCTAAGGAGTGGCCTGGATCGGATCGGGGAGGTGTGATCGAAGGGGTAGGGGTGTGACACGTGGCGAAAGGAGGAGGCGGTGCTAAAGAATGGCACAAATTTGATCAGGGCCTTGATCCAAGGGTCGAGAAATGAAGCGGTTTGAACGGTGGCGATCTGGTCCTCAAAACGATGATCCAATGGCCGTGAGTGTGCTACGTGGAAGGCAATGGATGAGGCGGGCGTCAACGGCCGAGATGAGATCTGGGGAAGCGATCAAACAGTGATGAAGAGTTGCGAGATGAATGGCCGTGATGTAGGATGAGAAGGCGCAATCGGACGATGGAGATGGAGGGTGCGTGGCGCGTTATGAGTGGGCCGCGTGGCGCAATCAGAGGGTGTCATGTGGCCTGATCTGAGTGGCCGAAAAAATATGAAATACGGGAGAGAAGATGGCCGAATTTGGAAAAACTCAAAACATGAAAGTTGTATACAAGTTTCGTGTTGACTAAAAACGGAAATGACGTCAAATAAGGTACTAAAATAAAAGGGTACAAATATACATGCATATAGTGTAGAATGGGATCCCAAAACCCACGTTTTGCATACGAGCTCCGATTTAAATGAAATTGGTCTCATTTTGAAGGTCTCTGAATGTATATTAATTTAAGAGTGAGTAGACCTAAATCAGAGGTTGTATGAGAGAGATATGTGTATTCTAAGGTCTAAAGTCTCTGACTGGGTTTGGGGTTTTATTGGGTAATTTTACAAGTTTGGTATTTTCCTTGTATTATTAGTCAGTAATATACAGAGTATAGAGTTGGTTTTATTGGTTTTGAAGTGAGTATAAAATACAAATAAATAGGTGAATATTTACAGGTGATTTTTACAAGTGATTTGGGCTTTAATGCAAACATAGATGCTAAAATGCAGATATTACTTATGCATGCATGAATGTTAGTTATGCAATGTAAGGAGAAATATGCAGCTGATTACTCGGGAACAAAGCTCTATTTTCAACTTTTAGAGTGATGAATCACAGATTCATCAACCCCCTATACTTAAACCTTGCTCGTCCTCGAGCAACTAAAATGAAATGTAAGAGTGAAATGATTTTGGGTTCCATACCAAGGTCATGAACAAAAGTTGAAGATGGAGCTTGATTCGACCTTTAGATTAATTGTGTGGCGGAACCTTATTGGGATCTGGACTTAAGACCTAACATACTTCAAGTTCCACAAGTCTCCTATTCAAGACCCCTTAATAATCAGGTCAGAACAAATCCTCATACACAAATTTCTGATGACTATGAATCTTGCTTGTACTGTGTAAGTGTAAAATAGCTCTCCACATCAGAAATGACTCAGAACCAGCCTCCTCTAACAAGGTAACTCTAGTTCCCCTGTCCAGTAACTCTTTCCTCGAGGAGCGGGGTATTCTAGTGCAACCGGCTCAAGAAGAGGGGGTGGAGAAAAGAATGGATGGTAGCCAGTGTAGCTACTTATCCCAGGATGCCTGACCAGTGTAGCCAAGTCATCCAGTTGCAGACTTCTTGCTAATACATACTCCGACAGGTATTTTATTTTCTATCTGGCATGTCTACTTTTTTGGAGTTCTTGCATATTTTTTTGAACTATATACAAGGTACAACATGTACGTAAGGAGTTTTTCTACTTGAGCCAGTAGACTATCCCTCTTTTGAAGCTTTATTGCAACCCACAGCATCCCGTCCTCAGACGTCAACACCACCAGACTAGGTTGAGATGCACTACCCTCACTAGAGGAGGACGGATGTTTCCACCTGTGTGCTACTCCAAGCTAAAGGATTCTACCTCCTCACCACCTCATCAATGAAGAGCTACGTGCATGGTGCTTGTCCAAGTTAGGTCACTGTCTAATAGAATCATGCGTGTGCGCGAAACATTCTACTTAGACTAATCAAGATGACATGTGAACATAGACTTGTCGACTCAAAGAATTAAGTCACTTGATCTGAAAAATCTTAACTCCAGTTCCTATAAGGTTCCTCTGAAATAAGGTGGATTAAGGTCAAATCAAGTCCCTTCTCAATATCTATTCATGACTTGGTTCAGAACTCACTGACTTTTCATTTTGCATATGCAACATATGCAGATGAGATGTACATGCCATAAAATGCAAGACTCTTTTTTTTTGTTTTTTTTGAACTCACTGACTCTTTTTTTTTGTTAGATGCAGAGATGATGTGCAAGAGTAAATAAGAAGCCTTTGATTTTGATTTTTCTATTTTTTTCAAAATTTGGTATACCTCCTATGTTACAACAATTTACAAGAGTTTTATAAGTATTACACAAATTATACTTGTATTTTACAATTTTTTCCATGTTTACCCATCCAGTAATTATTATATAGTATATATGTGAAAGTACGAGCTATGGGTAAAGTATATATGTAATATATACACGCCCCCTATACTTAGCGTGTGCTATGTCCTCAGAGCATGAAAAGCGAAAAAAAGACATGGCTCGTGCTAAGCGTAGGAGAGCTAAAATTACAAAATGTATAGAAGTCGTCCTGCCCCCCTATACTTAGGCTCTGGCAGCCTAAGTGTAGAAGAAGATAAAAAATGGGGCGAACGGGGTTAAAAGGGGAAATGGGTAAGTATATACATGATGGGCATCGGTCCCCCCTATACTTAGGCTCAGGTCAGCCTAAGTGTAGGACGGAAGTGATGCGAGGACCGATGTGATATGGAGGATGTACAGTGAATGGACTCAGGTAACTCGCCCCCTTATACTTAGGATCTGGTCATCCTAAGTATAGTCGTAGATGAAAATATATGAAGTTGGGGTGAGTGATTAGAGTTGCGGGGGGAAAGGAGTAGAATGTACAGGAATGGCTGGTATATATACAAGGATCGTGGTATGAATCTTTCTAGATGCTGCTGATGGCAAGAGTTCACTGCTGTAAAATCTCATGCGCGGCTCTATATGTCTGTTGAATCTGTCTCGCGCTTGAATACAATCTCCTCAACATGGACTAACTGTTCATTAGGTTCGATGAAGTGCTTCAGCAGTTGTCTATTGACTAGGAATGTCTGTGCGTCATCTGTGAGATATGAGATCTCAACACATCTCCTATCATGCACAATACGGATAATGAATGGGCCCGTCCACTTGGATTTCAGCTTGCCTTGGAAAACCTTTATCCTTGCATTGAACAACCATACCTTCTGTCCAGGAATAAAGGTCTTTCGTCTGATATATCGATCATGGCAACACTTTACTTTGTCCTTGTACACTAAACTGTTGTCATATGCTCGGTTTCTGACTTCCACAAGCTCATTCAGATCCGTTTCTCTTTGTCTCTGCCCTAGGTGTGTGTTTCAGTTGACATTTTTAATTGCCCATTCTGATTTGTACACTAATTTCGCAGGCAAAAGACATGGCTTCCCAAATACCATCTTGAATGTGGAGGTTCCTAATGGTGTCTTGTAAGCTGTCTTATAAGCCCATAAACTTGATCCAAGATCTGAGACCAATCCTTCCTGTCTGGGCGGATAAGCTTCTGCAATATGATTTTCACCTCCCTATTCGACACCTCTGCCATGCTATTGGTTTGTGGGTGGTAAGGACTAGCGACACGGTGTTCGATGCCGTAGTCCTTCAAGAGCTTCTTCACATCTATGTTCACAAAGTGGCTACCCCCATCTGATATTAACACCTTAGGGATCCCGAACCTAGAGATGATGTGATCTCTAATGAATTTACAGACAGTCTTGCTGTCTGTGGCTCGGGTTGGGATAGCCTCCACCCACCTTGACAGATAGTCTACCGCCAGAAGGATGTATTCGCTAACAGGGAATGAGCCCATGAAGTCGATGCCCCAGGCGTCGAAGACATCATAAATGATGACAGGCTGCATCGGCATCTCATCCTTGAACCAACGTTTCCTCCCATTCGCTGGCATAATGGGATCGACTTCGCAAAGGTGATTGTATCACGAAACAGAGTCGGCCAGTATAAGCCACACTGAAGTACCTTCCATGCGGTCCTCTTCCTGGAGTGGTGTCCTCCTGCCTCCAGACTGTGGCATAAAGAAATGACACTCTGATATTCCTCCTGAGGAATACACCGTCTGCAGAAACAATCCGGTCCTTCAAAGATAAGGATCAGATCCTCTCAATGGCAATTTCTCGAATCCAACTTCAGTCGATTTATCTGGCTCTTGGGCCAATCTTGGGGAACTTTCTTGGAGACAAGATAGTTCACGATATTGGTATACCATGGGAGTGAGTCGATAACAAAGATCGACTCGTCAGGGAAGGAGTCTCGAATCGACGTATCATCAAAAGCCTTAAGATCCTCGAGACGGGAGAGGTGATCAACTACTACGTTCTTCCTTACAAAGGTGATTGCATCGCGAAACGGAGTCGGCCAATATAAGCCACACTGAAGTACCTTTCATGCGGTCCTCTTCCTGGAGTGGTGTCCTCCTGCCTCCAGACTGTGGCATAAAGAAATGACACTCTGATATTCATCCTGAGGAATGCAGAAACAATCTGGTTCTTCAAAGAAAAGGATCGGATCCTCTCAATGGCAATTTCTCGAATCCGACTTCAGTCGATTTATGTGGCTCTTGGGCCAATCTTGGGGAACTTTCTTGGAGACAAGATAGTTTACGATATTGGTATACCATGGGAGTGAGTCCATAACAAAGATCGACTCATCAGGGAAGGAGTCTCGAATCGACGTATCATCAAAAGCCTTAAGATCCTCGAGACGGGAGAGGTGATCAGCTACTACGTTCTTCCTTACAGGTTTATCACGAATGTCCAAATCAAACTCTTGGATAAGCAGAATCCACCTAAGAAGACACGCCTTTGCGTCCTTTTCCATTAAGTAACGTAGTGCTGTGTAGTCAGTGAACGCAATCACCTTGGATACAATTAAGTGAGATCTGAATTTATCCAAGGAGAATACTAATGCAAGCATCTCTTTTTCCATAACTGTATAGTTACGCTGAGCAGTATCAAGCACTTTGCTTGCGTAGTGTATGGCGAACGGGACACCATCCCTCCTCTGTCTTAACACATGCCCATCAGCAAAATCTGAGGCCGTCATGATCTCAAAAGACATAAACCAATCCAGGGCTTGTAGGATCGGGGCGTCGATGATCATTCCTTGTATTTGCTTAAAGGCTTCAAGACATATGTGATCAACAATAAACTCCATGTCTTTGCTTAAAAGCTCAGTTAGCGGTCGACCAATCTTAGAGAAATCCTTAATAAATCTCCGATAAAATCCAACATGCCCGAGGAAGGATCACAACTGTTTCACGTTGGTTGGTGGCTGGAGTCGTCTGATCACATCTACCTTGGCAGGGTCAACTTCCATTCCTCTCTTGGAGATGACATGCCCCAACACAATGCCCTCTGTCATGGTTTAAGATTTCGCGAAATTTCGGCGTAATTTCGACGAAATTTTGGTTTCGACAAGGAATCGAAATATCGAGCGAATGGCGATTTGAGCGTAGTTTTCGGTCATTTCTTCACAAATGGTGGTCGGTATGGGCGAAATTTCGTCGAAATTTCGACGAAATTTCGTATCGACAGGGTATCGATATGATATCCGAAACCGATATTTAAACCCTTTCCCTCTGTCACCATGAAGTGACTTTTCTCCCAGGAGAGCACCGGATTAACCTCACAACATCGCTTGGGGACTCGGTTCAGATTCCTCAGACAGGAATCAAAGGAATCACAGTGGACCGAGAAGTCATCCATGAAAACTTTCAGGAATTCGCCGATCATTTCGGCGAATACAACAATCATGCACCTTTGAAAAGTAGCAGGAGCATTGCATAACCCAAAGGGCATGCGCCTGAAAGTATAGGTACCAAAGGGGCATGTAAACGTGGTTTTCTCTTAGTCCTTCAGAGCTATGGCCACTTGATTGTAGCCCGAGAACCCATCTAAAAAGAAGAAGAATTCTTTCTCCGCTAGTCTCTCTAAGATCTGATCAATGAATGGTATGGGGAAATGATCCTTCTTTGTTGCGGTATTCAGGCGTCTGTAATCCACATAGACACGCCACGACGTGGGTACTCGTGTCACGATCTCCTCTCCGTCTTCATTGATGGTCGTCTGAACTCCCGACTTTTTCGGGACAACATGGATTGGAGTCACTCATTTGGACTTGGAGTCGGAGATGGGATAAATAAAACCCGCGTCGCACCATTTCTCTATCTCCGTTTTCACTATCTCTCGTAAATTTGGATTCAACCGACGTTGGAATTCACGAGATGGTTTAACTTCATTCTCAAAGTAGATATGGTGCGAACACAGGGCGGGATTTATCCCCGTGGAGATCGGAGATGCTCCAGCCTATCGCCTTGCAGTTTTTCTCCAGGATCTCTAGCAAGCGAGATTCTTGCTCCTCGGTCAATCGCGAGCTGATGATGACTGGATATTTCTTCTCTTGTCTTGCAAGGAAGGCATACTTAAGCGTTGTGGGTAAAGGTTTGAGCTCAGGTAAGATGTGATCATCAAGGAAGTCTGGCTCAATCGAATCTGGCTCAGTGTTGGTAGTAGCTGGATCTATCCTTCAAATTGCTGCCACCAACTCATTCGGCTTTGGAGTCGGATCGTCAAAGGTTTTCAAGTAATTGGCGAAAGGCACGTCCGACTCATCATCCTCATTTTCTGATTATCCTAAAGAGGGAATGACTGACAGGCCCAGCTGGGCCTCTAAGTCATCGAAGATGTAAGGGGATGCACATTCTGTGTTGTACTAATTTGTAAGGATCTCGCAAACTAACTCATGCACAAGATCTTCTCCGGAGGAGAGGGACTCATCGATGCTAGCTGGGTTCTATCTTCATGTCCCAACGGTGTCTACATGAATACAATCTGCTTCGGACGAAGAGTACTCGGTGCTGGATTCTGAATCCGGCCTCTGCCATCTAGTCTGCTTCATCTCCAATTCCTCATTTCCACCGGGAGTTTGGAACTGGATCTTCCCGATCTTGTAGTCAAATAAGGCTCCTGTTGTTCTGAGGAAGGGCCTTCCTAATATGATCTGGGAGTCTCTCCAATTGCGAGGGGTCTCCATATCAAGGACTGTAAAGTCCACCATGTGCTGCTAACCCTCGACTTTGATGACAACATTCCTCAATTCTCCTTGGGACCTCTTGGTTGATTTATCTGCAAACTGAAGTAAGGCTCTGGATTTCCTAAGAGGTCCGAGATTAAGCTGCTCGTAGAGGGCTGTAGGCATTAAGTTAATTGAAGATCCGTTGTTAAGGAGAGTACGTGTAAACGCAGTGTCATCGACATGACTCATCACATAATGTGTACCCATGTCTCTTCGTTTCCTCGGAAACGCATTCTTTATTACACAAGTAGTGGCTACTGACAGAACTTGTTTCTCAACACGGCTTTTGGTCTTCCTGCTGACCCTAATAGGTGTGTATCTCACCTTAAGGTACTTCTGTAGTGCATGTGTCATCTCCACATACTTATTAAAAGGGATTGTGACCTTGATGTATTTATTGCAAAACTCTGCCATCTCAGGGTCATCTTTTTGTATTTTTTGAGTTTTCTTCTTTCCACCCGTAAGGGCTCGGGGGAAAGGAATTATTAATGCTAACTCAGATTCCGAAACCGAAAGATCTTCATTGAAATTAGGAACTGAATTCTTTACATGACTCTGACACTTAGACTGACTCTGACTCTGACTAAAAGGAAATTTCTGCTGTAAAACCGGTGATTCTTCTTTCGCGACTGCTGGGACATCAGTCTCGCTGGACTCACTGCTAGTGCGGGTCTCCTTCTTCTTCTTCGAGGATTTAAAAGTCCTCTTCTTCTGCTGGTGGTAGTGGTGGTGGTGCTGCTCCTCTTCCTCCAAGTTCTCCTCAGGTAGAGATTTGGCGGTATCTTCCTCCGATGCCCGTGCCCGATCAGGTACGATCACGGTCCTTCCACTCCTGAGGGACATATGATTGACATTATCGTACGAAAGGATCTCATGTTCAGATAAAGAATTATCTAAATAGTATACCTGATCTCGTGGTCGGTTCTAGCCTTGATTCAGGCTATTTGGGTAGCGGGAATCGGGGTCTTTGGCGCCATCTGCTGGTCCTGGGTGCGGGAGACTCGATTCAAATCGGTTCTCATATCCAGGTAGTCATTCTGAATCTGTTGGACCCTATCAGTAAGGGTCTGGATCGCCAAGGTGAGGGATCCAATTCACTTGTGGGCTGGGCTTGCTGACTCGAGGATGAATTCCTATATTGGCCTTGCTGGCCATTCCGATACTGCTGATGATGGGACAATGGTGGGGGGCCCTGCTGGCCCGAGTGGAACATGCGCTGCTGCTGGTGCTGCTGAGGTTGGTACCCTTGTTTGGGTCGGGACTGTATGAAGTACGGTGCGGGTATGGAGCTGGTTTCTTGATAAGCTAGGAAAGGTCGGTGAGGCTGACCGTTCCCCATCCCTGATTGTCTGCCGACGGGGCCATGGCTGTACCACAACCTGTTGATCTCGAACACTTGCGGAGGCTCCTCGTATCTTGTCTCCACTTGTGGGGGTGCATGCTGCTCCTGCTGAGTATATTGCTGCTCTTCTACCCAGCTACTTTGAGGCCCCCGTGCCTGTTCCTGTACAAGATGAACTCGGTGTACAGGTACAGGTGGTGCAGAAGGGGCAGGTAGCCGTATCTTGGCTACCCTCTCAGTTAGTTCCTCCACTTGTTTCGGCAATCGCGAGAGTGCCTTAAGGTCAGTGACCCTCTTGTGAATCTGCTCGACCATGGTTAACTTGTCAGCTATCATCCCCATGCTGGGGATGAGGTCTTCTGTCAGATCCGCTACAATCCTCCTAGTTGTTTCGTTGGATTGGATCGAGGGGGACAACTGATAGGCCCTGGTGGCCTGAGATCTGCCTATTTCCGCCATCTGCTTCAGGATTTTCCATACAATATTTTCGTTTTTGTTCAGATAGCATCCTCCACAGGCGTCACTTACTAACCCATGCATCTCAGGGGTCATGCCCCAGAATAAGGTCTGAACTAAGATATTTTTTGAAATGTCATGGCAAGGGCACTTCTGAATTAAGTCATTAAATCTGTCCCAGGCTTCATAGAATGGTTCATTGGGTCCATGGGAAAAACTCACGATCTTCGTTCTCATTTGATTAGTCCTACTGAGTGGGTAGAACTTTTTCAAGAATAAATCCTTGAACTGCATCCATGTCGTACATCTTACCCCAAGATTTTTCAACCAATGAGCAGCCTTATCTCCTAAGGAAAACGGGGTGACCTTCAGCCTGTTGTAGTCTTGCCCAACCCTAGGGTAACTAAGGTTGTTGCATACCAGCTCGAAGTCTCTAAGGAAGGTATATGGTTCTTCATTTGCGTTTCCATTGAACTTCGGTGGTAGGCTCAGGAAGTGAGGCTTCAGCTCAAATGCTTCAGGGGGAACCACTGGTGCCAACCAACTATGCATCTCATTTTCTGCTGTGTTGTAAGCATCTACCATGGGTCGGTCAATTCCTCCTGCCGTAATGATCAGTCCCATCCTTCCCGTAAGATCTGCATTCTGTTGTTCGGCTGTGACGAGACGAGAAAGGATTTGCTGTATCGGGCCATCTCTTTGTTCCTCTTCATCTGGGGGTCTCTTTGGTGGTATCTTGTCCTCTTTCCCTGGTAATGGAAAGTGGTCTTGGTTAGAGGACATATCTATGAAGACATTCTCACCGAGGCGATGGTCTTCCTCGGTGAGATAAGAGGAGAGAAAAGGGTTGGTTGAAGGGTAACCACCCTGGAAGTGATGGATCTTGAACTCAAGAGGGCCATGAGCTCGAGTTGGCCCAAGTTGATGGGTTCAAAGACCTGCCCCTATCTACCTGCAAGTAGGCGGAGGCTGACAAGGCTGGAACTTCACCTCGAGGGGTTACTAGCAACTTGTCGCGAAGCACGCTGATTCACCCCTATCTACCTGCGAACAGGCGGAGGCTACTTGGTGCTAGTCAGTGAACCTGAGAAAATTCAACTCGTGATATTTGCTAGGATCAGTTGGTATGTGATATGGCAGGCGGGGATTTGGGCTCTGCCTTTAGGTGTACACACATACTCAAGTACCCTCACTCAGCCTGAAAACAAGGTCGGGGTTACTCTCCCGCAAGCAAAATTTCCGATTTTATTGATTTTTTTGGTCAATTTTGTTTAGCAGTCCCGGTTTTAAGTTAGGTGATCACTGATTTAATCCAACTATAAAGCACGCCTATCGTCCAATCCCAATTTCCTTTTATCCTAAGTTTGAAAAGCTAAGGGGGATGAGTCGAGAAAAGCCGATGCAAGATAAAACAATGATGGTATGCAGAGTAGAGAAGACTTACAGTGATCCCTTCGCTTTTATGCAGGATGCAGTTTAGAATTGAAAACTTTGACATTATATGCAATGATGATAAAATCCGCTCCTATACAAGCAATTCTATTAGCGAGTGAAGCACATGTTTAATTTTGGCTAGATCTGCAATCTAAGTGCGTCTTTTATGTGTGAAGTGTGATCTTATAATATTACGAGCACAAACAAGTCCTAAAATAGCTCTAAGAGCCGCAAGTGCAAGTCTAATCTACGAAAAATCAATCCACATAGCACACAGGGATACGTTTCCATTATTTTTACATGCACGAGAACCCAAACGAGAACCGCTGGAAAGAATGCAAAAATAATGAAAATGACACCATTACAAGTCCTCACAATCACTCAAAATATTTAAATGCAAGCTCCTCGAAGCGCCTTCGACTCCTCGTGTTCCTCGCACGAAAACAAATTGAGGTCAGGTAAAGGACGACACAAAATACCCAAAAATAAATGTCAGAGAAATATTAACAAGAAAAGCCGGAAATCAGACTACCCAGTGGATGGAAAATCAAACACTCAATTTTTTTCAAAAAAATTAGCCTAAGCCGTGCCTCCCCGGCAACGGCGCCATTTTGACAAGCGTCTGACTATCTTTGTTAATTCAATCAAATTAATGGTCAAATTAATAGTTAAATTCGTTGCAGTCGGGTAATCAATGCTTTGTCAAAAATACCACTTCAATTAATGTTCAATTAAATGCGAGCGCCAGATTTATTTTACTTGGGCAAATCCAAGGTCGAAATCAGGGAGGCAGCTGTCTCCTTAGGTGAATTTTTAGTTCATTTTGAGGTGAGACTTGCAAAAGAATATTTTTGGTCTTTAGCAATTTTTATGCATGAAAGGAAAAACAATGCAATTTCAGGCCAATTTTACAAGTTAAATCAGAAATATAATCAAGTAAAGTCTAAAAATTATGAAACTTGGCCAGATGATGGAATGCTATGAACCTAAGTGTATACAATTTTTTTTTGGATTTTTCGATTCTAGATGAATTAACTGTGAATAAAACATGAATGCAGGGTGATTTTTACAAAATGAATTTTAATAAATACCAAAACACATTATTTCTAGATACAAAAATTATCCTAGATGGATCTAAGTATGATGAATGCATGAAAATTAATAGACCTAAAATTCTATGTGAATTGGACCTATTAAAAATCAATTAAGAAAATCACTATTTGATTTATTCTGGCCTCGTGATGTGTGCAAATGCAATGATTTTTTGTTACAGTGTAGAGTGAATTGTCCTAGGTCTAATGTGATGTTATGTTGATTTTTGGAGCAACAAGGAATTAAATATGAATTATGAATCACTCAGTGGGTAAAATATAGAAGATTTCCCCAAATTAATATTATTAAAATCCAGAGAACTTACAAAAATAAAACACGTGTCACGTGAGGTAGAGGATAAGTTAACCTACAACATGCAATTTTTAGAATTTAAAAATGTGGCTAAATAGACACCTAATTATGCGTGCAAATACATGGACCAACTTGCAAATACAGAAAATAAAAGTTACTGAAATAAAACGTGCTGAGAGGGACTTAAATGCAATTACCTATAATGCGGAGGGTGTGGATGCAAAATTCCACAAAGTCACGCACTCCTCGCGTGACACGCCTGGCATGGACTGATTTGTAATTTTCAAAACCTTCAAGGGCCTCTGTGCAAAATGCCCAGCCCTCACGTGGAAAGCATGTGCGGGCCTAGGCTCGGTCTTCGATCGAGGCTCGGGTGGTGGCTCGGGAGGCTCTGGAGGTTCGGATCAACCTCGGATCTGCTTCGGTTGCTTCGAGCCTAGGATCGGGGAAGAGGCTCGGAGTCTCCACGTGGCGCGAGATGGACCGTCCGATCAAGATGATCCAACGGCTGCTGTTGGACACGTAGCGCATTTGAGGATCGTTAGATCAAGATAGATCTGACGGTGGAGGATGGAGTCGACGTGGCTGACTATTGGCTAATGGATCGAGATGGATCCAACGAGTACTGAAGCTCAGGGCTGTTGCTACGTGGTGCAACAAGGACCGCTTGATCTGGATGATTCAACGGTGGCGGGCTCAAGGCGACGTGGCGTGGCGAGGGCCGTCGGATCGAGGGGATCCAACGGTGGCTGTGTTTCTTCTTCTCCGGTCCGCCGCCTCTTGCGGCGGACTTGGCGGGGCTCCGCCGTTGAGCTCCTTGCTCCGCCTCCTCCTCCTGTGCTCGGTGTATCTTGTCGGCGGCTCTCGGATAGCTCGGATTGATCGTGGAAGTGGCTGGAGGCTGCCGGAGGTCCTAGGAGTGGCTGGGGAGGTCTGAACGCCGGTGGCGACGAGGCTCGATGCAGCTCCGGTGGAGATTTCGGCAAATGAGGTGGAAGGCCCTGCAGGGTTAGTCTGTGCAAGGAAAGAGGTGCATTGTGCTCGTGGGAGGTGTGCGAGCGCGGTGAGGCCTGGGGGGTGAAATGGTGACGTCCGGAGGTGGAGTTCTGCCGTGACTGGCGGAGCTTTGATCGGGTGAAGTGCGAGGGGTTATCGAAGCTAATGGAGTGGCGTGCAAAGATGGGAGCTCTAAGGAGGACCTCAGGGGATGGTCAGACGAGCGTGAAGATGACCGGAGGGGCGAAATAAAATCGGAGAAAAACTATGGAAAACAAGAAGAAGATCGGAGAGGAAATAGATGTATCTACCTGGGGTCAGAAGCTCAGACGGAGCTTCCATTTCTTCGCCCAAGGGCCAGTAGTGTCCCAAGCTCGAGCTCCTCTTCGGAGGAGCTGCTATATGGCGGGGGTGTGCCGCGGATCTCGCGGGAGGAAATTGGCCGTCGTCGCTCGATGTCTTGCCTAATCTCTGTCACCGATGAGGAGAGTGGATCTCGGGGTTGCCTCCTGATATGGCGGATGGCGGTAACGGTGGCCGGAGGCAGGGCTTTATAGAGAGAGGATGGAGGTGGCAGTGATGGAGGCGTGGTGTTCGTGGGGTCCGTGAAGCGAAGAGTAAGGGAATCATGGAGGACATGGAGGTTGGCGAAGATGAAGGGAGTGGGGGCTTCATCGTGGAGCGGTCAATGGGTGGAGAGAGTGGCTGTGGTGGCGGAGAAAATAGGAAGGGGGCGGCAAGTAGGCGAAGTGGGCGACATGCGTGAGAAAGACGGCCTGAGGTGGAAGTCGATCTCTGGACCGTTGGATCTGGTGATCCAACAGCCCAGAGCGAGGCGATAAGGAGTGGCCTAGATCAGATCGGAGTGGTGTGATCGAAGGGGTAGGGGTGCGACATGTGGCGAAAGGAGGGGGCGGCGCTAAAGAACGTCACAGATTTGATCAGGGCCTTGATCCAAGGGTCGAGAAATGAAGCGGTTTGAGTGGCGGCGATTTGGTCCTCAAAACGATGATCCAATGGTCATGAGTGTGCCACGTGGAAGGCAATGGATGAGGCGGGCGTCAACGACCGAGATGAGATATGGGGAAGCGATCGAACGATGATGAAGAGTTGCGAGATGAATGGGCGTGATGTAGGATGAGAAGGCGCAACGGACGGTGGAGATGGAGGGCGCGTGGCGCGTTATGAGTGGGCCACGTGGCGTAATCAGAGGGCGCCACGTGGCCTGATCTGAGTGGCCGAAAAAAATGTGAAATACGGGAGAGAAGATGACTGAACTTGGAAAAACTCAAAAAGGGTACAAATATACATACATATAGTGTAGAATGGGGTCCCAAAATCCAAGGTTTGCATAAGAGCTCTGATTTAAATGAAATTGATCTCTTTTTGAAGGTCTCTGAATGTATATTAATTTAAGAGTGAGTAGACCTAAATCGGAGGTTGTATGAGAGAGATATGTGTATTCTAAGGTCTAAAGTCTCTGACTGGGTTTGGGATTTTATTGGGTAATTTTACAAGTTTGGTATTTTCCTTGTATTATTAGTCAGTAATATACAGAGTATAGTGTTGGTTTTATTGGTTTTGAAGTGAGTATAAAATACAAATAAATAGGTGAATATTTACAGGTGATTTTTACAGGTTATTTGGGCTTTAATGCAAATATGGATGCTAAAATGCAGATATTACTTATGCATACATGAATGCTAGTTATGCAATATAAGGAGAAATATGCAGCTGATTACTCGGGAACAAAGCTCTATTTTCAACTGTTAGAGTGATGAATCACAGATTCATCATGAGCTCGTGTAAAAATCGTGAAAAGGATTGAGATCCTAGACCCGCGCACTAGGTGACCGCTGCCAACTGGGCTTCTTGTCTCCCACCCAGTTGAGGGCCACCGTGCCATCACACAATCACGTGTAAGGGTTACCTTGACTGGCATAAATCATTAGTATCACATATACACCATAACGTGCACAATTCCTTAACTTTCTTAATCTCAGTTATGGTTAACATTTCAGATATAGGCATTTTGTCAACAATCTTCTTATTAGCGATTTATTACTAAAGGATCAATTGATGAGGTTAATAGTCATAATGATCTTCGGAATCATTTTTTAGGTTCAAAAAAGAAAGCTATCCAAATCCTATTATTTGTATCTCAAAATTTCTATGAGGTCATGAGTAGTAATTTATCGATGATACGAAGGTAGAAGGTTAAGAAATTCGACAGTGAGATGCTCTTTAAACCCTCTATAACCAACACGATTCTTATTCCCCAACTTGCAATGATTGATATTATGTTGGTGCATTACTGTAACCATATAAATATTTTGAATAATGAAATGTGAGCATGATGTAACCCACTAGTCTCACTTAGTTAATGGCATACAAGGTTGCGGTGTCTATTATTATTATTTATTTATTTTACCGGTTCTCATGAATTTACTCATGTTTAAGTCCTATTGAATCTATTAAATTCTATTCTAGTTACAACCCTTTTGATATATATGTGATTCACTAACTCTAATCTCATCTAAATATATATGTGATCATGGTTAGTACTCCAGGCCCTAGTCATACAAGCGAAATAAACAGCACAACTAGTGAAATCAAACCCACAAAAGGGAATGAAGTTGATATCTGGAACAAGTATAAGACTTTTAAAACATTAGATTGATGTTCTCAAATAGAAACAAACTTTGATCCAATCATAATCCAGCACTAGATTAAAAACAACTATTTCTTGAGATGCTTAAAAATTTTAAAGTCCAACAGTATTTAAATTAATTAGGGCTTATCTTACAAATCAATTAAGAAAATTAAAACTTTTTTCCAAAAAACAGAGAACGTACGGTATTTAAAATTTCAAACTATTTCTGAATTTTTAACTTTCAATTTTATTGATTTGCAGAGAGAATATATATATATATATATATATATATAGTAATCAAAATTTCAAACCGATTAGGAAATTTAAACTTTAAATTCTAGATTAATATAGTAATTAAAAATTCAATCCGATTAGGAAATTTAAACTTCAAATTTTAGATTAACAGAGAGCGTACAATACCAAAAGTAACTAACATTACGAAACAATTTGGAGATTCAATCTTTAAATTCCAGATTCGGAGTATAGATATGATCTTTGTGTTTAGATTCAAAGTTCATCAAAGAACCAACATCATCGAAGATTTGAACCGGCTTAATCTCTCTCTCTCTCTCTCTCTCTTATTTCCAGTCGTAAACATGGTTTCTGGATGATCAAGCATTCTCATTCAAACTTTTACAACCAACATGCATGCAAAATTATTACATGAACATAACTTGACTTTCCTATAAAGAAGAATAGAAAACCTTTATGAATTGGCAGCATGAAAAGGCTTAATTAATACATGCATGGCGGCAAATAGGGAGGCTAAGGATTGTGCCTATTGACCTCCAAATTTGGGGATCAAGATTGCATGCAAGCAGCTCCAAACTTGATCGAAGACAAGGTGCATCATCTTTGTATCAACAAGGGGCAGTAGAGGGGCTCCAAGCACTTGAACAAGGGGCTGTAGCAGCTGCTGTGCTGCAGCAGTTGGCTTGAGGACAGCAGCACAAATCTTGAGCTGCTGGATTGCAGTTCCAACAGGGAGAAGGAGCAACAGCTCCTTGGTAGGGGATCAGCTTCAACAGTATGCTGGGCAGCAGACAGGTGGCTGCTTTTGGAGGGCTCCAGCAGCAACAGAAGGGAAGAAACACCTCCACTAAATGAAGCAGCAACTGCAATGAGAAGAAGAGGAGAGGGCTTGAGGGGTTCCTCTCACGTTGAAATTTTGAGAAGGGAAAGAGGAAGAGGCTTTGGGGTATAAATAAGGGGGAAAGATGTCTTATACCTTGCCAAATAGAAAAAGATGGAAAGCCAAATGGGCTGATGCACTGTCTGCTTGCAGAACTGATATCATTTTTTTTTAATTTTTTTACCTTTTTCTCTCTTTTTTTATTTGAGAAGCCAAAGTCCCCCGTATTTACACCTCGAATCTCTGATTGAGATATACAATGACTCGTTTCGACTGTCTCTGGATGACGATCGAAATGAGTCTAATATTTATATACTTTTAATCGAGTATGAATTTAGAAATCGCCGAAATACAGTCTTGATTTATGGCTTAAATTTTGCGATTTTAAAATATCAAATGACCACGATCGACGAACGGTTGATTCCTTTGGTCTTATTTCGTCGAATCAGATTTTTGGGTGGTCTCAGTTTATTTTGTAGTTTTCGAATTTGTGTTGCGGCTTTTTTGATGGCACACATTACGATGCGATTGACTTTTAGTTGATTATGACCAAACGAACTTCGATCTGCGATCAATGGATCGTTCTTGGTTTATTCAATATTAATTGAACATTAATTGTTCATTCGGACTCTTAATCGGGTCGGATTTGGTTTATTCGAACCCGAATGTTACACGTGAAATGAAAATTCTAAACTTCGTGCTCAAAATTTCATACCTATCTTTATTAATAAAATCATTGATCAATGAACACACCACGAGAAATGAAACATTTCATCGTACATGCTCCACACATCACAATGAGCATGCTTCACAACTCGACTCAAAGTTTGTGGGTACACCAAGAAATTTCTCATGAATAATAGAAGCAGACAGGTGGCCTGAATGATGGCACAACAAAGTTGGATAGGTGGACTTGGTAGCAAGTGGCAACACCATCAAACATAGCAGGTAATTCTAGGTAATACCTATCGTTCTTCTTGTACCCATAATTACTCATTTTTATCGTCCAGATGTTTTAAAATTAACAACAAAACTCATCAGAAAGTGTTAATGTAAGCTTAAGAAAATTTTTTGTGATTGCTAGAGTTTACATGTCCTCTCAAGACTAGACCAGATGTCCTCTATAGGTTGGTTGTAATCTTCTGCTCTATGCTATTCATGAGCTAAAAGCTTGAGTTCTTTGTGATCATTCATTTACCTTGGGTAATTGACTACTTTTTCAAACAGTGATATTTTTGGATTTCTAAGAGGACTTCTTCTCAAAACTTGTCCAAATTTCCTCGGGTATGCTTGTATAATAGGTTGGTTGTAATCTTCTGCTGTATTTTATTCATGAGCCTAGTGATAGCAATGTTGTTTTCCCTCTCTTTGAACTTTTATCAGAATGCTTCAGAATACTGCTTATCAGAATGCAAAGCATTTTAATGCCTCCTACTAATAGCAGATCAGCTTGAGACCAAAGAGTATAATTGACGCACCATTCAACTTGATGGTGGTGTCTTGAATCATGTGGAGAGAAGAAGAGTGTAGCTTCGTCTCAGTGGCGAACTCTTAATGCAGTCGTGGGAGTAGTTGATGAAGTTGACATGGTGAGAAGACAGTGGAGTGCAAATCACACCGGTAAGATTGCAAGGCTAGTTTAATAATAGGGGACACATTAAATAGGGTTCCCATACGACATCACTTTGGTGCGACTGTGCGAGACACCTAAATTGGTACAAAAAGTGCCTATAGCAATAACATGTTCCATGCTCATGGATACTCAGGAAGACATGATTGTTGTTTGTGAAACAAAATTGTCACGCGTTGGCGATTAGATCACCCTCGGCCAATACATGCCGGCTGAGTGGCATCAACAGTGAAGACTGGCAAGGGGCAGTGACTAGACAGTGACAATTGATTGGTGGCAGCCAGTAGCAGTAGCACTATTGCAGCCGACTGAGGTGTCAGTGGCTGCTTGGGGCAGTGCTTCCACAAATGGCTTGTGCTAATGGCTGAAGCAGGTGATGGTGCATGGATGAACTGTTGGAAGCAAGAGGTGTTAGAGGTGGCTGGTGAGAAGCCAATGAGTGAGAGCAAGAGGAGGCAGCCTGTAGGTGGAGAAAAAAGGATAGATTGGGCACACTGCTATAGAACTTTGATTTAGCATTGCTGCTCTGATATAACATGGCTGAAAATATGTTTTCCCATCCAATGATGAAACCCTACAGGAAAACAAAATAACCATTAACAGTTATGATTTGAACTTAAGTTGAAATTCCCATTACCTTGCACAATTTATTTTTCTATATTATTGAGATTTTGTCTCGCCCTATTGTTTTCACTTCAAAAGTTTTTAATGTGCAATTAACTTGTCTTAATTTCATAAAATAAAAAATATTGCTATCATAGAAGATGTGATGGCAAAATTTTCTACTCGATACTTTTCTTTTCACCTAGTGACTTTCTGCAAAAATTTTAAGTGATAATAACTGTTCTGATATTATACCAAATATAACTTCCAACAAGATAAATGAGCAAGACTTTAAAAAAGAGAAACGGTAAAGGGCTATGTTTCGTGACTGTGATGAGTGTATGTCTATATAACTCCTCTGCTTGGAAGGCCCAATCCCGTAAGTACTTGTGCACTCAAAAACTTATGAAAACATTTTTTACTGATCCTTGAGTGGCTCTTTAGTGGTAAATTGGGTGTAATCACTAAGTTTTTGGAAATGATTCACCTCAGCTAAGTGATGAATGCATTTGTGTGCAACAATGTCAAATTTTCTCTCATGCAGAGATCAGGATGACTACGAGGTGGTGCGTAAAGTTGGCAGGGGAAAATACAGTGAGGTCTTTGAAGGAATAAATATAACAAACAATGAGCGCTGCATCATAAAAATCCTTAAGCCTGTGAAGAAAAAAAAGGTATGTCAGATCGTTCTTTTTATGCATATTGCACTTCCTCTCGACTCATGACTGTCATTAAAACCTTATTTATCAGTGGGCACCTTAAATGTTAATGGCTTATTTGTTAGTAACTTAGTATGTGTTGGATCATTTGTCAAGGATGAACATGTCGTTCTGGTCTGACCATTTTCATCCAGAATGTGGGCACCGGGCTTCATTTTGATTGAGTTAATTATGAATATACTGTCTTTAATGTTGTCATTAGTAATAAAATATTGATGACGAAACAGTCTCGTTATCATAACCCAGAATCTCTTTCCAAAAAAATCATAACCTGGAATCATTGCAATTTTCATTTGAATAAAATACAGTTTTTAAAAGGTCGGAGTCGGCCAAGTTTGTGATGCAGTTCGAAAATCCCTAAGTTTCTAGTTAAGTATGTGAATATGTAAAATGTGACACTATTTATAAATAACCCATTAAGCATATGATTATGCCGTTATGGTGTTCAATTAACTGCGGGGCTTTCAAGGCTATGGAATACCCAGACATGAATAAAACCAAATGACTTTTGGGAATGATTGCGGTGCGCACACAAGATGCAAAGCAACGACGAGCATGTTCTCAGATTTAGAAGGCTAAAACATATGTCAAGTTAAATCCCCTTAACAGTTAGTTTATGGAAGAAATGGAAGGATCAATTTAACAACATTAAACATTTGATACTTGGGGACAAAAATGAATGACTTTAAACAGTGAAACAAACATTCCATACCAAGATTCAAGATTCCAAAATATGCTGAGTTTTTTTTCTTAAATGCAGACTTTGATTCACAACAATATGATAGCATACTCGGATTCTTATACATGCACCTAAACAAAGATAAATCTAACTGAAGTGAACTATCAAACAAAAGATCTAAAACAGAGACCATGAGGGAGGAGAATGACAGAGAGGGTTGGCGGCTATTTGGGATGGAGTTGAGAGTGGGGAAGGAGAGTTGGAGAATGGAGAGGAGAAGCTGTTGGTAAGAAATAAGAAATGTGTGATGGGGAGTTTAGGAGAGGGGTTGGGTAGAAATAGAAGAAAGCTAGGAGGAGAAGGAGAGTTGGGAGAAAAGGGAGAGCTTGCTGGAGAAGAGGGGGTGCTGTTGGAGAATTGAAGAATGGGAGCTGGTGGGTGGGAGAGGGACTTGAGGCCTGTTGGAGAGATGAGGGGAGCTAGGGGAAGATTGAAGAGATGCTGGAGTTGGGAGGAGAGATGGTTGGAGCCGGGAGAAGAGGGGAAGAAGAGGGAGAGGAGAAGAGGAAGTTGGGGATGGGAAGGTAAGGGCCCGTAGGTCTTTTCTTGGGTTAATCCGCTCTGCCCTCTACCCTTCCCATGGTGACTCTTTTATAACAAGGCTGCCCCTTTAAAAATACAAAAAAACCCAAAATTACATGGGCTGCACCATAGAAGGTGTGCTGCCCTTTCCAAACCATGAGCTCCAAAGAAAATGACAAAAAAATACATGGAAGCCCTAGAGAGATTTATAATGACAAGGGAACTCTTGGACAATTTTTTTGTTGCTGAAAGCTGCATATATCTCCTCAAGGTTGGGCATGAATTGTATCAACCCCATGCTAAGAAGAATCTTGCTCTATCAAAATTGCGTTAGTAGCTCTGTAAGCAGTCATGTCGAATCTTTCTAATTCACGCTCCTCAATCCACAAACTGACTTTCAAGGAATGTTCTTTCCATCACAGAATGAGCCCATGATATGTTGCCAATTCGCAAATTTCAAGGCTATCTTTGATGATATCTGAACCCAATGTTGTCGCGGTGATTGTTGGTGACGATTTCTTCTATGGTAGCTTCTCTATAGCTGCATTTCTATCAACATCTGATATCGATGAGGTGTTGATCTCTAGAGGGAGGTCCATTGCATAAGCATTTGGACCTATCTTCTTGACGATTCTGAAAGGACCAAATTTGTTTGGGCTTAATTTGTGGTAGGTTTGCTCTAGGAAACACTCTTCATGAAATTGGACCATAATCGAATTTCGTTGGTATTGACTTCTTTTGGGTATGTGGTTGATGTGATTTGGGATTTGGTATAGATTTTGTAGTGGAGTTGATGGGCAGGATTAGCCATATGGTCAGCACCAGGCCATCCGGATTGAACCAAGGAAACTCGATCAAGGACACACGGAATTCGAATTTCGTAAAAACATTCAAAAGGAGATTTCCTAATGGATTGATAAGATGAACTATTACAAGAAAATTCAATATAAAGAAGAATCGAGTCCGGTTGAGTAGTTCATTTTCCTGTGAGGCAATGCAACAAGTGTCCTAAAGATCTGATTAATAATTCTCTTTACTCATTAATTTGGAAATGATACACAATGTTATAGTGTAAATGCATGCTTGAATTTGACAATGACTTGATGCTCTTGTTAGCCAAAAAAGAATGATTTATGCAATACACGCGGGCAACTTACTTAGAAAAGGGACCAATTTTATGCGATGCATCCAAGGACTTCATACACATGACACAATATGTCATTTTTGAAATCGGATCAATCATGGAAAACCCAGAGACAACCATCCTAGTGGTTAGTATAAGCATGATTATGTAGTCCATAGGGATATTCTTTTGATGACATGTAACAATAGTTCGAGGAGAGTTAGGGTTCAAATTCTACATTTGAATCTTCAATGCCATTTTATCATGCTCATAGAGATGGGGGTTTCTTGGGCATGACATCCACATATTCTTCTAGGATCAGGGCAACTTCGCTGTTCGTTTGACCAAGGTCCATAGCATCGTACCCAATCTCTTTACCAAAAAAACAAAAGTGATTAGTGACTCCTGGGGCTGAAGTTGAAAAGTAGCAGCATCGAGAATCTCAGTTGACTTGTGTGTACAGTAATGTGACTTGACCATCATAGAGTTTTGGTGATCCATTTGGGGACCTTCGCATCGATCGGTTGTCATTTGCTTGAGATTATGAATATGAGATTGGGGGTGATTTGTGTCTTATCTATTATGTCCGTATCATTCATCCCTTCCTGGGTTGTACCTCAACCAAATTATCAAGGGTATCCTATTGACATGTGTGGCACTTCCATCAATGTAATGTGACACCAGATCTCGTCCTTGTAGGTCAGGGCAAGGTTAAATTTGATGGGGCACTGACTTGGTATTTGGTTCCCTCCTATAAGCCAGGTCACCCTATATAGTTGATCCCAAGGTTGTGTTTGCGCCCTTGTCTTGAAGACTACCCTAGGCTACATATTTTCATATGCTTCCTCCAATGGTGATTAAAGAGCAATGACGATCATTGGAGACATATGGGGTGCGAAAGGTGCTCTTTGTTAACCAAACATCATCTCTCTCAATTTCAGGTGCTAGTATGAAATGTGGCTTGACCTTTGTTGGTGCATCATCTTCTCTTTCGAGGTCATCATGTTTAATCGAGGAGAAAGGTCCATTAATGTCCGCTTTAGCCTTACCAGCCTTATAATCTTTCTTGTTATTGGTGTATTCAGTCATCTTTTCAGGTTCAACCTCACAAATGGCAATGTCTTCATCACTTAGCTCATCTTGCGCTAGGTAGGTGT
Organism: Ottelia alismoides; assembly: GCA_037367405.1. Classification (NCBI taxonomy): domain Eukaryota; kingdom Viridiplantae; phylum Streptophyta; class Magnoliopsida; order Alismatales; family Hydrocharitaceae; genus Ottelia; species Ottelia alismoides. The sequence goes on along the minus strand of JAZKJV010000196.1, from coordinate 1,213,484 downwards.
TTGTTGTGTGTGGATCAAGACGTTCGGATGCCATATGATTTTGCAGGTACTTGAAGCAGGGGGTTAGGTCCCACTTTTGGCGGGGCGCTAAGGATTCTAGATCTAACATAAGTGGCTTGAGTCGAGCGGTGGTATCCCTAGGAGTGGTGTGAGATCCGGAGGCAACCAATTTGCTTGTTGACTATGAGTCAATCCTAGTTAGTCTAGTGGAGGTGTTCGATGCAAAGAAAGCTATATCGATATCATATAGGTTTGCTTCGACGATATTGGTGGAAATGTCGGAAATGGCTCAAAAATGGTATCGTTCTGCCGGTTTTTCAAAAACTAAGATCATCCAAGATATTAAAATAGCAAATAATCTATGAATACACACTTATATCACATACCGATCCATTTATACCCTATATATCTCACTTACCGATCATTTTGAACATATCGATGTTAATGTTGATTCTTGCTTATAGATATTGGAAATGGATTTCATTCAAGTTTTTTAACATGAAATAACATACAAATATACATTTAGATTACACATATATTTCATCTATGATCCTTATATCGCACACATCAGTCATATCGAACATGTCGCTAGTACGGTTAATCGTTGACCTATAGATATTGCAAATGGAGTTTGTCCAAGTTCTTAGAACACTAAATAACTTACAAATATATTCTTAGATTACACATATTGATCATCTATGACCCTTATGTAGCATATATGGGTCATATTGAACATATCGTCGTTACTGTTGATTGCTAACTTATGGATATTGGAAATGTAGTCTATCCAAGTTCTTATAATACTAAATAGCTTAAAAATATACACTTATATCACACATATCGATCATCTAAGACCCTTATATTGCACATATCCGTCATATCGAGCATATTATTGTTAATGTTGATTGTTGACTTATAGATATTGGAAATAGAGTCATCCGAGACTTAACATCACATATTATGCATAAACAAAATGAGCTATTTTTGGAAACCAAACAAATAAAAAGCATAATAACATTTTTTAACGAAACATAATTCATAATAATATTTTGAAAGGGAAGAAGATGAATTAAAATTTATTGGACACCTCCAAGTTGAATCATTGTATTCACCTCCTTGTTGCACCATATCCCTTCCATACGAAGGTCTCATTGCCCGGTCAGCGAGTCTTGGGGGGGGGGGCTCAGGTTGGCTCCCCCTTGCAGGGGTGCGGGGGCAACACCTCGACCCGGAAAAATATATAAATCATGAAGTGTTTTAATATCGAGAGTAGCAAAATAAGTAGTGAAATCAAGCTTACAATGGTATTATTCATCAATATATAGATATCGATGAAATTTCGGTGATATTGGTAGATATCCAGGAATTTTTGTATTGAATCGAATTAATTTTGATCGATATGGGTTGATATGGCGATATATCGCCATATCTTTATAAAAGGATATGTAGCCTGATATCAATACCCCCGACCTCTCGATATCGATATATCGCGATATGTCCTTGTTTCGATGTGGTGGTGGGAATATTAGAGGTGATTGTGGTCGTTGAGTGTGGAGTGATGTTTTCAACATAGTCGATCTCAATCTGAGCATCTCTATTAAGGTCACCAAGAATTCTTCAGTGTAGCTTTTGACGATACGTGTTCTCCGGTGAAGGTGTTGAAGTCGGTTGGACATGTTATGATGGTATTCCTTTGGTAAGAATTTTTCCCGAAGCTTTTATTGCAATTTGGTCCAAGAACGAATGCATTCTTTACCATAGTAGTGGCGCTTCTCCTGAAGTTGTGTCCACCAAAGTAATGCATACCTTTTCAACTTCATGGTGGCAATGTGGGCTCTACGCTCACTCGATGGATTCCTTTGGACAAAGAAATAGTCTAATTGATCCATCCGGTCTAAGAATAGATCAAGGTCATGTCATCCATCAAATTCACACACGTCAATCAACATGTCGTGGTCCCATTTAGAGTTCTATAATTGTTTGGGATGTCGACTCCGTGGCATGTGTTCTCTAGGTCGCTTCACCTCTTGTTGCTTGTGGGACTTTCTATCTTTATTACCTGATTCGTGCGTTGATTCCTGATTTGGGGATTTTGGGCTTCTCCTTGGACTAGGATCAAATATAACTTGATCTTGTTGACAATGCCGGAGATCATGGGAATTGGGATCTCTAGTTTTCGATGATTGCTTAGAAATCCTTAAGTTGTGATTAGGTTTATATCGCCTTTCTATCTAAGGCCCTAAATATCGGTTTCGATCACCATTTCGGTGATCGACCGAAACGGAATTTCGGTCGAAATTCGACCAAAAGTTCGGTCATTTGAGTCATTTTTTTGTATTAAGGATTCCATATTTCGATCATTTCGGCCATTTTGTTCGATTTTTGATTTCGAATGGATATCGATATTCGACAGAATTTAACCGAATTTCGTTGAAATTGACTGTTTGGCATCATGGCTTCCAACTGTTGGGTATCTCCAATCACTGTCCTCAATATTTCCTAACCGGGTGCTAGTACGCCATATTTCACTAAAAGACTTGTTATAATTGCTTCCATACGTGCCATGGAATGAAGGCTAGGTTGACGTGCCATTAACGATCAATTCCAAATGGCACAAGGTTGAGACAATGCAAAATACAAGACTGATCTTTTTTTTTGCAAGGTAAAACTAATATGTAAAACAATATGAAAGAAAGAAACAACGACACATGATCGCCTTTTCTCTTTTTTTAGCAATCCACAGCTTAGTCAAGAAATAAAATAACAATACAAAATGATTTTTTTAACACAAAGCTATGAAAGGATAGATAGTAAAAGTTGTACTTGTAAATAAAGACAAATAAAATAGTTGTGAGAGCCGAACAACAAGCAGGAAAATAAAAAGCGGTCGATAGAGCCATACATCAAGTAAGAAAATAAAGATGGTCGGCAGAGCCGAACAACAAGCATGGAAATAAAAAACAACCGGGAGAGTCTTTCAAAGTACATAAAATAAAAAGGTAGGTGACGCCTTACATCTGATAGAAAATAAAAAGGTAGGCAACGCCCCATACTTACAGAAATTAAGAATACGAGCCACACAAAAAGAAGGAAAAAATGTCGGATGCACCGCAAGTGCCAAATGAAATGATACTTTTTTATGTTTACGAATCAATTTGGCTACAGTCCGAAAATCCTCAAGTTTCTAGTTAAGTTTTTGGATATGCAAAATGCAGTACACTATTGTAAATAACTCATTAAGCATATGATTATGTAGTTATGGCGTTCAATTAATTGCGAGGCTTACGAGTTCATGGAATACCCAAACATGAATAAAAATCAAATAACCTTTTGGAAATGATTGCTGCGCGCACATAGGATGCAAAGAAACGACAAGCATGTTCTCAGAGTTAGAAGGCTAAAACATATGCCAAGTTAAACCCCCTCAAAATTAGTTTATAGAAGCAGCGGAAGGATCAATTTAACAACTTGATACATGGGGATAAATAAATGAACGACTATAAGGATTGAAAAATAAACATTCCTGTGATGCCCTCGGATCCGGCCACCCGTTTACGCGGCATTCACACTATTATATTCACAAGTGATCGCATTAAGTCAAAAAAATCAAGAGAAATTTTTCGCATTTTACTTTTGCGTATGACATTCACATTTAATAAATAACCACAAAACCAACTAAGATATATGCTACCAAAAGGTTCGTTTCATTAATTTCCATAATATATCCCAATAAGAGAAAAACATATATGATAAGTATCTACGAATGACACTTTTTATGATTAAAAATGGTTCTCATGCAGAGCCATCGCATCTCGACTAGGCCAGGAGACGACTGACCATCTAGCACGCATACTGACCGCTCTCACTGATCTTCAACAGCAACAGGCAGACATGCGAGATCAACATGATCAGATTTTGGTTCAACAGATGGAAATTGCTGACAGACAGATATACATGGAGCTCAGATTTGAGGAGTTATCAGGTTCCACCTACCGTCCATCTTATGACAACACATGCCAGGACCAGCAACAGTCAGTTGAGGCACAACAACCTCATTTTGATGGTCCACTTGAGGAGATACCAGTGCATGGAGATGAGGATGGAGATTTTGATAGGGAGCAGGACCCTGTTGACTTTGCAGATGAGGATGCACACGAGTACTCTGCTGGTTGTACACACATTTGTGACATCCTCTTCTACCTTGCATGTTTTGGGAGGTAAGGAGCCTGAAGCACAGTAGCGAGTTGATGATACTAGGCTTGTACATTTACAGAAGACGGCACAGTTTCGATTTTTACCTTGTACATGTATAGTTGTTGCTTTTCTTCTTCTCTTGTCATATTTTGATATGCACTCATGTAATTATGATATGGAATTGAAATGAATGAAAATAGTTTTGGGCACTACTTGTTCTGGTGGTGGGAATTTGTGGTTGTTGTTTATATTCTGAATTGTCATCATAAAGAAACACAAATAAAAAATCCATAAACTTCAAGCTTTAAATTCGATTAGTTATTACATTAATGCGACAAATGCGTGCAAATGGGTGCCCGGAATTGAGGAGGTCACATTTTGGTATCAGAGCCGCGGTACCCTGCTACACACATTCACTGTATTACAATACCGATCGCATTAAGCTCTCAGATAGCGACAATCTTCCGACTTGTCATGAGTTCGAGAAGGGAAATATGACATTCAAATCAATAACCACTAGTGTCACCAATTTCACTAATTTACATATTATATCCCAAGAAGAGAAAAAACATATATGATAAGTATCTACGAATGGTACTTTTTATGACTAAAAATGGTTCTCATGCAGAGCCATGGCATACCGACTAGGTCAGGAGATGACTGAACAGCTAGTACGCATACTGACCGCTCTCACTGATCTTCATCAGCAACAGGCTGCTATGCGAAGCAGGATCAGATTCTGGCTCAGCAGACGAAGATTGCTGACCGACAAACATACATGGAGCTCAGATTTGAGGAGCTATCAGATTCCACCTACCGTCTATCTCACGACGACACACGCCAGGACCAACGACAGTCAGTTGAGGTACACCAGCCTCATGTCGATGGTCCACTTGAGGAGATACCAGAGCATGGAGATGAGGATGGAGACTTTGACAGGGAGCATGACCCTGTTGACTTTGCAGATGAGGATGCACACGAGTACTCTGCTGGTTGTACACACATTTGTGACATCATCTTTTACCTTGCATGTTTTGGCAGGTAAGGAGCCTGCAACACAGTAGCGAGTTGATGATACCAGGCTTGCGCGTTTACAGGAGACGGTACAGTTTCGGTTTTTGCCATGTACTTGTATAGTTGTTGCTTTTCTTCTTCTCTTGTCATATTTTGATATGCACTGAAATTATGATATGGAAATGAAATGAATGAAAATAGTTTTGGGCACTACTTGTTCTGGTGGTGGGAATTTGTGGTTGTTTATATTTTGAATTGTCATCATAAAGAAAATCAAAAAAATTCCATAAACTTCATGCTTTAAATTCGATCAATAATTACATTAATGCGACGAATGCGTGCAAACGGGAGTCCGGAATTGAGGACGTTACAATTCCATATCAAAGATTTTCTGAGACTTAATTTTTTTTAATTACAGTCTTTGATTCATAACAATATGATAGCATACTCGGACTATTATACATGCACCTAAACGAAGATAAATCTAACTGAAGTGAACTAACTAACCAATGATCTAAAACATGGACTGTGAGGGAGGAGAAGGATAAAGAGGGATGGAGGCTATTGGGGAGGGAGCACAGAGCGGGGAATGAGAGTTGGAGAATGGAGAGGAGCTGTTGAGCTGCTGGTGACAAAGAAGAAAAGTGTGATGGGGAGTTTGGGAGAGGGGCTGGGTAGGAATACAAGAAAGATAGGAGGAGAGGGAGAGCTTATTGGAGAAGAGGGAGGGTTCTACTGGAGAAGGGAAGAACGAGAGTTGTTGGGAAAAGATGAAAGAAACTGAGAGGAGATGGACTTGAGGCCTGTTGGAGAGAGGAAGAGAGCTGAGGGAAGATAGAAAAGATGCTGGAGCTGGGATGAGAGGAGGTTGGAGCTAGGAGAAGTGGGAGAGGAGAAGAGGAAGTTGGAGAAAGGAATGTAAGGGCCCATTGATCTTTTCTTGGGTTAATCTACTTTGCCCTCTACCCCTTCCCTGTTGCCCCTTTTATAACATGACTAGCCTCTTTAAAATAAAAAAACCCAAAATTATATGGGCTGCACCATAGAAGGTGTCACGTGTGACAAGGGAGCTCTTGGACAATTTTTTGTTGTTGCTGAAAGTTGCATATAACTCCTCAAGGTTGGGGCATGAAATGCATACATTCCCCTTGCTGAGAAGAATCTTGCTCCGATAAGATTGCATTGCAGTAGCTCTGCATGCGGTCATGGTGAAACTTTCTAATTCACGCTCTTTAATCCACAAACTATTCCTTCCATCGCTGTACGAGCCCATGATATGTTGCCAATTCGCAAATATCAAGGATATCTTTGTTGATATCTGAACCTAATCTTGTCGTTGTGATTGTTGGTGACGATTTCATTTGGGAAGCTTCTGTGTAGTTGCATTTCTGTCAACATCTGATGTCGATGAAGTGCTTATCTTTAGAGGGAGATCCATTGCATAAGCATTTGGACCGATCTTGACGATTCTGAAAGGACCAAATCTGGTGGTGGGTTTACTCGAGAAAACATTCTTCATGAATTTGTGCCATAATCGGATTTCGATCCCTAAATCTCATCTTTCTCACGTGGGTATTGGCTTGTTTTGGGTATGTAGTTGATGTGATTTGGGATTTGGTGTAGATTTTGTGGTGGAATTGATGGGTAGGATTAGCCATATGGTCAGCGCTTGCACCGATCCATCCGTATTGTACCAAGGAAACTTGATCAAGGACACATGGAATTGGAAATTCGTAAAAACATTCAAAAGGAGTCCTAATGGATTGATAAGATGAACCATTACAAGAAAATTCAGCACAAAGAACCAAGTCCCATTGAGTAGTTCATTTTCTTGTAAGGAAATGCAGCAAGTGTCCAAAGGTCTGATTATTACTTTTCTTTGACCATTAATTTGTAAATGATTAGCAATGTTATAGTGTAAATGCGTGCCCGACTTTGGCAATGACTTGATGCCCTTATTAGCCAAAAAAGAATGAGGTATGCAATACATGCAGACAACTTCCTTAGATCGACCAATTTTATGGGATGCATCCACGAACTTCATACACATGGTAGCATGACAAAATATGCCATTTTGGAAATCGGATCAGTCATGGCAAACTCAGAGACAACCATCCTAGTTGTTGGTATAAGCATGATTACATGCAATGCCTTAAATGTCGGTTTCGATTACCATTTCATTGACCGACCGAAACGAAATTTTGGTTGGATTTCGGTCAAAATTTGATTAAAATTTCGATCATTTCAGTCATTTTTGTATCACCCCCCATATTTCGGTTATTTTGGCCATTTCGGCCGAATTTCAATACCCTATTGAAACTGAAATTCGATTGAAATTCCGTTGAATTTCGTCGAAATTTGAGGCCATGATTACATGGTCCATAGGTGTATTCTCTTGATGACGTGCGTGAATTGTTCGAAGAGAGTTAGGGTTTGAACTTTGCATTTGAATCTTCGATGCCATTCGATTATGGGGCATGTGGGACACGTCAGTTTTAGGGACAAGATTCATGTGGGTTTGTTTGTCTCATAGAGGCGGGGTTTCTTTTTTGAATGAAATATTGGTTGGCCTCCCAAGCTGGGACCCACCTTTCTGCACATGTATATAGTAAAATAAAAGTAACAGTTACAACTTTAAGACATATACAACCAGCTTACCACACCCAACTCAGTACATCCCAACTCAACGCACCCTTATTCTTCTAGGATCAGGGCAATTTCACAATCCGTTTAACTAAGGTTCATAGCATCATACCCAATCTCTTTACTAGCAAAAACAAAAGTGATTAGTGACTCTTGGTGCTGATGTTGAAAAGCAGCAACATCGAGAATTTCAGGTAACTTGTGTGTATAGTAAGGTGACTTGACCATAATTGAGTTTAGAGTCTTTTGACGATCCATTAGGGGACCTTCGCATCAGTCGGTTGTCATTTGCTTAGGATTATGAGTATGCGATCGTGGATGATTGTGTCTTGTCTATTATGTTAGTATCCTTCATCCTCCCCCGGATTGTACCTCGACCAAATTGCCAAGGGTATCCTATTGACAGGTGTGACACTTCCATCGATGCAATGTGACACCAGATCTCATCCTTGTAGGTCGGGGCAAGGACAAATCTGATGAGGCACTAACTTGATATTTGGTTCTCTCCTATAAGCCATGTCCCCTATATAGTTGATCCCAAGGTTGTGTTTGTGCCCTTGTCTTGGAGACTACCTCTTGGGCTACAAATTTTCCTATGCTTCCTCTAGTGGTGATTAAAGAGCAATGATGATCATTGGAGGCATATGGGTTGCAAAAGGTGCTCTTTGTTAACCAAACATCATCTCTCTCAATTTCAGGTGCTAATATGAACTGTGGCATGGCCTTTGTTGGTGCATTATCTTCTCTTTCAAGGTCATCATGTTTAATTGAGGAGAAATGTCCATTAATATCCGCATTAACCTTACCAACCTTATAATCTTTCCTCTTATCGATGTATTCAATCATCACTTCAGGTTCATCCCCACAAGTGGGGGTGGCCTCATCACTTAGCTCATCTTGCACTAGGTGTGCGTTTGTTGTATGTGGATCAAGACGCTCGGATGCCATATGATTTTGCAGGTACCTGAAGTAAGGGTTAGGTCCCATAGTAGGCCGAACGCCAAGGGTTCTAGATCTAACATAGGTGGCTTGGGTTCAAGCGGTGGTATCTCCAGGAGTGGTGTGAGATTCAGAGGCAACCAATTTGCATGTTGACTATGAGTCAATCTTAGTTAGTCTAGTGGAGGTGTTCAATGGGGTGATGGGAATTTTGAGGTGATTGTGGTCGTTGAGCGTGGAGTGATGTTTCAACAGAGTCAATCTTGATCTGAGCATCTCTGTGAAGGGTCACCTAGATTTCTTTCGTGTACCTTTTGACGATACATGTTCCCTGGTAAAGGTGTTGAAGTTGGTTGGATGGGTTATGGTGGTATTCCTTCGGTAAGAATTTTTCCCGAAGCTGCTATTGCATTTTGATCTAAGAACGAATGCGTTCTTTACCGTGGGGGCGACACTTCTCCTAAAGTTGTGTCCACCAAAGTAATGCATGTCCTTTCAACTTTAGGGTGGTAATGTGGACTCTACGCTCACTCGATTGGACAGAGAAATGGTCTAATTGATCCTTCCAGTTTAAGAATAGATCAGGGTCATGCATTCCATCAAATTTACCCATGTCAATCAATCTGTCGTGATCCCATTTGGAGTTATGTAATTGATTATGATGTCGACTCCGTTGGCATGTGTTCTCTAGGTCGTTTCACCTCACGTTGCTTGTGGGACTTTCTATCTTTATTACTCGATTCATGCGGTGACTCCTGATTTGGGAATTTTGGGCTTCTCTTTGGACTAGGATCAAATATAAGTTCATCATGTGTTATGCCGGGGGTCATGGGAACTTGGATCTGTAGTTTTTGATGATTGCTTAGAAATCCTTAAGTTGTGATTAGGTTTATATCGCCTCTTTATCTTGTTTGGTATCATGGCTTCCAACTGTTGGGTATCCCTAATCACTATTCTCTCTATATTTCCTAATCGGTGTTTAATACCACAGATCTCACTACCAAGACTTGTTATCATGGCTTCCAAACGTGCCATGGAATGAGGGTTAGGTTGACGAGCCAATAACGATTAGTTCCAAATGGCACAAGGTTGCGAGGACGCAAAATGCAAGACTGATCTTTTTTTTGCAAGGTAAAACTAATACGTATAATAATATGAAAGAAAGAAATAAAGGCACATGGCCGCTTTTCTCTCTTTTTTGCGATTTACAGCTTAGTCGGGAAATAGAATAACAATGCAAAATGATTTTTTAAGGCAAAGCTACGAAATGAGAGATGTCAAAACTTGTACTTGCAAATAAAGACAAATAAAATAGTTGGCAGCGTCGAACAACAAGCAGGAAATAAAAAGCCGTCCGTAGATCCGTACAACAAGCAAGAAAATAAAGATGGTTGGCAGAGCTGAACAACAATCAAAATAAAAAGCAGTGCCGTACAAAGTACATAGAATAAAAAAGTAGGCGACACCTGGCAACTGACAGGAAATAAGTAGGTAGGCAGAGCCCCACACTTGCAGAAATTAAAAATACGAGCCACACAAAAAGAAGGAAAAAATGTTGGATGCTCCACAAGTGCCAAATGATATGATATTTTTTTATGTTACGAATCGATTTGGCTGTAGTCCGAAAATCCCGAAGTTTCTAGTTAAGGATACGAATATGCAAAATGTGACACACTATTGTAAATAACCCATTAAGAGTATGATTATGCCATTATGGAGTTCAATTTATTGCGAGGCTTACGAGTTCATGGAATACCCAGGCATGAATAAAAACCAAATGACCTTTTGGGAATAATTGCTGCGCACACACATGATGCAAAGCAACGACATGCATGTTCTCTGATTTAGAAGGCTAAAACATATGCCTAATTAAATCCCCTCAAAAGTTAGTTTATAGAAGTGGAAGGATCAATTTAACAACCTGATACTTGGGGATAAATACATGAATGGCTCCAAACAGTGAAAATAAACATTCCAGATCAAGTTTTTCTGAGATTTATTTATTTTTCTTAAATGCAAACTTTGATTCATAACAATATGATAGCATACTCGGACTCTTATACATGCACCTAAATAAAGATAAATCTCACTGAAGTGAACTAAGAAATCAATGATCTAAAACGTGGACTGTGAGGGAGGAGGACAGAGAGGGCTGGAGGCTATTTGGGGAGGGAGCGGAGAGTGGGGAATGAGAGTTGGAGAATGGAGAGGAGCTGCTGGTGAGAAAGCAGAAAGGTGTGATGGGGAGTTTGGGAGAGGGTCGGGTAGAAATAAAAGGAAGCTAGGAGGAGAGGGAGAGCTTGCTGGAGAAGAGGGAGAGCTTGCTGGAGAAGAGGGAGGGTGCTGCTGGAGAAGATAAGAAGGGGAGCTGCTGGGAAAAGATGAAAGAAACTGAGAGGAGAGGGACTTGAGGCCTGCTGGACAGAGGAGGGGAGCTGGGGGAAGATAGAAAAGATGTTGGAGCTGGGAAGAGAGGAGGTTGGAGCTAGGAGAAGAGGGGAAGAAGAGGGAGAGGAGAAGAGGAAGTTGGTGAAGGTAAGGTAAGGGCCTGTAGGTCTTTTCTTGGGTTAATCTGCTCTGTCCTCTACCCTTCCGCTGGGGCCTGAAGGTAATGTAAGGGTTTGTATTGTTTAGACTCATTTCGTTTACCATCAGAAATGACAATGGTATTTAATTTCAATTTCTATTGTACTTATTAAAATAATCTTGCAAATCAAAGGGTTGTAACCTTTGGAGAATTGTTTTCAAAAGCATGCCTTGAGGCAGTGAGGCGTTCTATTGTACTTGTTAAAATAATCTTGCAAATCAAAGAGTTGTAACCTGTGGAGAATTGTTTTAAAAAGCATGCCTTGAGGCAGTGAGGCATACACCTCGAGGCTTAAGGGCTTAAGCCTCACCCATAGCTTACGAGGCATGTGCCTCGGGTCACTTATGGTGCTGTAGGGCATTGAGGTTGTGAGGCAATGTCAAGGTACCGTCTTGGACTCTCGACCAAGCGAGCTATTTACATGATATTTTGATTTTTTTAGGATAACAACTTTTGACCTAAAAAGCTTCTCATCCATATACCATAACAGAGGCTTCTAGTTTGTTCATTGATATTTATATTATTGTATAAGAGAGCATGAATAACTCAGTATATTTTTTTGAAAGAGATCAACCCTATTTGTCATTAGTTTTTTTTGAGTAAAAAAGGGGGAAACACGCCATGATGTTCGCCCCAAATATATTAGAAGATGCATAAAAGTCACAGGAAGACTTGCAGAAACTAAGACTCGAGAAGAATCCTAGAGTGGAAAATTACATTCTTGCAATAAAATGCAGTAAAAAAAAGAGTGCACCAATTCTAGCCAACCAAATTGTCCAGATAGTTGTGACATGCCACATAATATCTTCTCTAGGTCGATGTTTTTCCTTAAATAACGGTCCCAAAACAAGTCTAGATTCTAAAGATTCAACCAGTCTATGTCAATCTCCGTTCAAATTAGGGATGTCTTCATACGATGGAAGAAAATATGTTCCACCTTCTCAATGTGTGTTTCGCAAAGGGGGCACCTATTAGAGACACCCGTGAAAGGTCTTGTACAACGGTCCCTTATCACAATACGCTTTTTTCGCAACAGACATATAAAGAAACCAATTCTATTTGATAGTTTAGCTCCCAAATAAAGTTGCAGTCATGAACCAAAGCGTTTTTCCTCGGAGGCGGTGGTCTGGTAATAGCTTTGTTGGCTGTTTATTAAAAAATGAGTTATCCTTCCATACTTAGTGATCCCACCCATCGACATGTCTATCAATTTGTCTTACGGATTCCAAAAGGAGAAGAAAATCCTTTAGACATGTCTATCAATTTGTCTTAGGGATTCCAAAAGGAGAAGAAAATCCTTTAGACGAAAAGGAGAAGAAATCCGTCAAGAACGAAGGCATTAATGCATATAAAATTTGATATTCATCTAATATACATGTACCATTTATCCAAAACGTAAGCAATTAATAAATAATGTTTATACTTTCCAATTTCTAGCAATAAATCCAGGTAAGCAAGCACCTTTCCTTAGATATAGGTAGGTGTTTATTAGGGATGCAAACAGACATATACAAATATGGCTGTAAGTATTACCATATCCTTATCCTTTTCAAAATCGAGATATAGATACAGAAATAGATATCTTGTGGATATTGATAATCGCAAATCGTATTTTTAAATATAAATACAAATATAGAAGCAAATAATCGTAATTCAGATTCGGATATTTACATACAGATACGAATTATCCTATGGGTAATAAAAGTTTCCCAAGACCTAAATTCAATTCAAAAATTACAAAAACTACCAATAAATAAAATAAAAAATGAAGTAATATGCTAAATTAAATTTTTATAACGAATTGTTAAACACATTGAGATATATACCTAGGTTTTCTCAGTAAAAAAAGATATATACTTAGGTAAATTGCTAAATGCCCCAACTATGCCTCAATTCACAATTAGAGGCCTTATTTTTGAAATGATATAAAGATATTAAAATTTCAACTTTATGCTTTAACATCAACATAAAAGAATTACAGAAGCTTGCGGAATCATGCATTTAAGACAAAAAATAAGATCGAACGCCTTATCGTTACTTTTTCAAAATAAAACCCCACTTGAAAATCAAGGTATAGTTGGGACCTTTTCTGTAATTTAGTCTATTT